>CAMXCT020003804.1:0-53470 GCA_947184155.2 Cladocopium goreaui
AAGAGTAAGTTGTGGGTGAGAGAATTGTGTGTGTGAGAGAGAATTGTGAATGAGAGAGTTGTGTGTGAAAGAGTTGTCGGTGAGAGATTGTGTGTGTGAGAGAATTGCGAATGAGAGCGGAGCAAACCTCGGAACAGTGTGTGAAAGAGTAGAGTTGCGGGTGAGGGAGTTGTGGGTGAGAGTTGTGTGTGAAAGAGTAGAGTTGCGGGTGAGAGAATTGTGGGCGAGAGATTTGCATGTGAAAGAGTAGTTGTGGATTTCAGCAACATCACTTGAAGAGAAAGTCTTGCTACTTGCCAGACTGCAACAACTACAACAATAAACTTCAGAACATGAACAGCCAGAATTTTGGACAGCACTGCCACTCCCATTTAAAAGCGTCAAATGTACCAGTTAGCTGTCATTCCTGGCAATCCTAGCAATCCTGGCATGCTGAACACGACAGCCAAACAAGTAAACGGGTTGCACGGCTTCTTCTGCCGCGACTTGACACATGTTCGCTGATTTTTTGCCCTGCTTCTGAGCTCACTCTTTACACACTTGTTGACATTCAGTGAGGCCAGCACCACCTGCTTCAGGCGAATGCGGCCAAAACGACCACAGATGTTGCTGATCCGCCCCGACGATTTCGACGAGCAGCTTCAATCATCCAACACCTTCTGACATTGCGTATACATATCTCCACAATTCTCCATATCGGCTTATAGCATCTGCACGTTTTCGGCATAATATGTGTTCACTCAATCCGGCAACTCTCCGTCTCAGATCACTCCACGGGATGGCGCGTCCCCCATCCAACTTTACCTGCAGTAGGCGGAGCGAGATAAATACATGTTCAAATGTACAAAACGCGCTTTGTGAAATTAGTGGTCTCTCAAGTTGGGAGATCAAACGCATTTTGCCAACAGAGCCCAAAACTATACGGCGGTGGGTAGTAACATGCTGACATACAAACATGCAAGCGACAAATACTTGCCACAGATGGCGCCCGAATTTCTAATCTGCCACCCTGGCGTCAGATTTGTCAGGAAAAAACCACACATAGGAATACATAGAATGCCAAATAAAAATGTCAGATAGACTGCCAGAATTGATGTCAAAATACATGTCAGATAGAATGTGAAATAAAATATGTCAGATAGAATGCCAGAAAAATGTCAAGCTGAATGTCAGTTGATGAGGATCACTCGAAGAAAGTATAAGACAGTAATGTTTATTCTTGTTGTTCTCGTCCTAGCGGCTGTTCTGCTTCTACTTGATGTTCTTGCTTTGTTGATAATATGATGTTCCTGTTTGTTTTTTGTTGTAGTTTCTTTTTTGTTTTTCCTTCTATAATCATCGAGACTGTTGCTGTTGCCTTGCTTGTTTCAGGTCTTGTTGTAGTGTGGCTTTTCTCTTTTTGTTCTTGTCCTTTGTGTGATGATGCATGTGTTATTTGGCTGCTGGTTTCCTTGCGCAGGGGCCCTCTACGTGCTTCCTTCCTCCTGCCGTCCCTTCCTCCCGCCCTCCCTTCTTTGTCCTTTTGCAATACGTTTTCTATCAACCCTAACAACATGTTTTGATCCCGCTAAACATCGAGTTTTGAATGTTTTGATCCGACTTATGTTTGCGTTTGATGCCTATTCCTTGTGGCGCTCTGCTGTGGGAACATGCACGTGTGGTGTGAGCTGTGCTGTCTGTATGAATGCTTTGTCTGGAGTCCTGCCCCACGTGGTTGCCAGGAGAAAACGTTGCATCACAAACTATCTAGCCCCATTTGAGCAAATCTCGGAAACTCATGGAAACTCTAGGTTCACTGCCAAGGACATCCACAAATTTGGAAAGGCCCCATCGCTTATCACACGCTTGCACAAAAATGATGTTATCGCTTGCAGGGAATCTTTAATGATCTACTTGACTGCAGAGGGGAGGCTGTGCTTCCTTTTTGACTTTTTGATCAGGCATCTTCGCTGCAGGACTCTGAGCTATCTGAGGAGGTGCTACTGAGACTGGAAGAGGTCTTTGCAAATCTTTTTGTCCCCACCTGCCAGGTGAGAGTCTCTGGGTTTTAACCCTGCACCTACCACACCACACCACACCACACTGAGTTGCCAGCATCCTCGGCATGGACAGCCAGCTTGTTGGCCAGCCACCTCTACACAGCCACTCTTTTGTCAGATAGATGATAGAAGGCCAGTCTATCTATATACCTACCTATCTATCTATCTATCCATCCATCTATCTTTCTATCTTTCTATCTGTCTAGCTAGCTAGCTAGCGGGCTACCTATCTATCTAGCTATCTAGCTATCTCTAACTAGCTCGCCACCAGAAAACATAGATGTGTCACAGACTGATGTGCACTTGGGTGTCTGGGGCAGGAAAAAGTGGCATCGCGTGGGTATCGCTGAGGCATCGCTAAAACTCACCTCATGATTTTCCAAATTTGGTATCTGTTGATACGGTAGTACTTTGTCAGAAAGCAACTTCATGAAACAACAGCAGCAGCAGTACGAAGCTAGAGTCAGCAGAGAAGCAAGCAAAACAGTGCAAGTTCACATGGGGGGTCAATGGAAAGGCTCGTCAGCAACGACAATAGTTTGTCACAAAGAAGCTTCACTAAACAACAGCAGTGGGGAGATAAAGTAAGCGGAGAGGCAATCGAAATGGCGCAAGTTCAGGTGGAGAGTCACTGAAAACATGCAAGGCAAGGATGCGCAGGCAGCCAGTGAAACATGTTTAGGGACTTAGTTTCTGCTTCTGCGGATTAACTTCTCTGCGGACCACACCATGGATATCAAGACGAACTTTTTCTGAGGAGCACGAACCTTCGTGAGCCCAAATCTGGTTCACAAACGACGTCAGAAATCAATCAATGTCCAAAATCACATTACCTTGAAAGGGGGCATCGCTAATTTGGAAAGGTCCCATCGCTTACCTCGTACTTTTACAATTTCCATCAGTTTACAGAAACCGAATGTCCGTCCCTTACATGTTTAGTATTGCCGGAATTTTTACGGTGGCCCATTTAAAAGCCGGCAACACCAGATGCCTACCAGTGCCAAAGGCATGTCAAGCCAAGTTGCGTCCAGGGAACAACCACATAGTAGTGGCAATGGACTTAACCAGTCACAGCTCAAGTCGAACTGGACAGCTTTGCTGGCACACCACAAGGCTTGAATCGCCTTTTAGACTTCAATATCAAAATCTGAAAGGGTTGAAAAAAGGTGGTGGCAAGCAAAATTCACAGAGCGGCTCACCAGTGGCTCACCAGCGTAACGATGCGGAACCTTTGCAAAACATTATTAAGCGAGCGGTACTTGGGCCTGCAGCGTGGGCAACAGCGCATTCTTGTGTCTATTTTTCAGAGGCAGCGTCGATTCATTGCTCACTGCATTGCGGGGTTCCATGGTGGGGTAGGCTAGCAAATTTACTGCAATTCCACCGCAACTGCTACCAACAGACTGCGCATGTGCGAAGTTCCTCGTTCCATGGCGGCATGGACAATTTCCAATAGTTCAAACATGGCCCAGCAAAGTTCTATAGGGCAAAAATATCTCGGCGGGCCGCTTTGTTTCTGCAACCGATTAGCTGACCACAGGGCTCGGCATCATCCAAGTGGCAGGTTTGACAAAGTTGGAGATAAGCCTCTATGGCTATCATTGGGGTTGATCGCTTTGTGACTGGATCAGCTCAAAAGCTTCTAATGTCAAACAGGTATGCGGTATGCGGCTTTTGTTTTTCCTTGGTTTCCCCCTGAATATGCTAGGCGCATTTTGATTTCTGCTACCTCAACCTGCCCTAGGCTGACAGCCACGGCTGGATCTGGCATGTGGTCTCTTTCGGCTCCTGCGCCGCCTTCGTCGCAATCTGAGGAAAGGCCAAAGGTCCCAAACTGCATGGCACTTGCATTCTTCTGCTGGCTTCGCTAAGTTAGATGACCAGCATGTCAGTTGAGCCGAACAAGTTCGTGCAGCCTTGGGTTTCGGAAAACACCTGTTTCGTACGCAAGCAAATGGAGTGCGAATTCCTGTACGCAGCCTTGTCCTTCGCCACAGATTCCCACTCAAGTGGAGCGGGGCTTCGTTGTTCAAAGCCAAAAACCTTCGCAATGCACAAGGCGCACTGAATGCTTGTAGGCCCGGCGGGCCGATGCACAGAAACAAACATAGTGCACGACGCAGGTTAGGCATCTCCAGCTCCGACAGCAATGACACTGCAAAATCAACTGCGTGTCTCATTGGCATGGGCACACCCAAAATCATGATCGCCGTGCAGGTGGGCAAACCGCCGCCTTTTGCTTGATTGGACAACATACACAAGCAAATCAATCATTGCTGCGCCGCATGAACAACTTCCTCCCTCGCTTGTCAGATCAAGCTTGAAATCCGTCGTTGATCCACGTTTTGCTGCTCAGGCTTGCAAACAAGACAAGCACACCCAGCGCAATTGGCTTTGGAATCTTCCTTCCTCCGCAAGATCAAGCTGAACAGGAAGGCGATGGACTTTACAATCACATTCCTGTTCAGCAGTTGGTACCCTGAGTCTGAAATACAATGGTGTCTGTAGTTTTGAGATTTTGTTTTGCTGCGGGTGAGTTCATGAAGCCTTCAATGATGTGAATGAAAGCGTTTGACGGGAAAGTTCAGCAACCCGGAGATGTACCCAATGTATCCCAATGTATGTTTTTCCCTGGTTCTTCCACTTGACACAACGATATCTCCAACTCCTGAATTTCCAAACACCGAGAGAAGCAATGGAGACGGAATACAGAAGTGCAAATGTAGTTCTACATTCTCGTGAGCATGATGAAACCTCTATTGGGCGATGAGCAGCTAAGTGCGACGAAAACAGCCAGCGTCACAGTGCTATGAAAGCGCGCAACGACTTGCTGTGCTCCTTCGAAACATGAACTTGCAAAGAGCAGCACTGACTGTTTGTTGTGAGACTGCAGTACAAGCTGGCGCCCAAACCAACATTGCGAAACCTGATTCAACTCACGCTGCTGAGCTGCTGAATTTTGTGTTCTTCCTCGGTTCATCGGTTCAGAATGAATATAGGGTCGCGATGGGTCCCACTAACACAGAAACATTTAAGCTGGTGCTCTTGCCCTAAACATCGTGATTTGGAGACCTTCTAACAACACCGCAAGGAAGCATGCACTCTTATGTTGCAACATAATTATGGCGTCTTTGCCTTCTACAGGTTTTACTAGGTTTGCTAGGCCAGCTCATGTGGTGCAGAATCATCGTGTATTCAGAATGTACTCTCAGTTCCGGAGACCAAGCGAAAAGAACACAGCTTGCAAGGGTTAGTGGGGCAACACATCTGAGCCCCCAATGTGAAGGCCGCAGGGTGAGAACTGACCCAAGCGGCCCGCACATCTCTCCGGCACCATGCTGAATGGCCAGCCTTTAATTGGACCAGGCAAGCTGTGACATGCCTGTCGTCTGCCTGCGACCCTTTGTGAAGCCCGATGTAACGGTGTAACCTCTAAACACTCCAATGAACTGCAACCATGGCGCAGCGTAAGCGAAACAAACGCAGAAGGACAGAAACACACGCTTCGGAAGTCAACTCAAACTGCTAAAACATGGCATTACCGCCATTGCCTCCTGCAAGCTTGCTTCCTGGCATCCTTTTATGCGCCAATGATGTAGTTCTTGTCCTTGGCGCAAATGAGCTGCACGATGATGGCACAGCGCAAGAGTTTGACATCAGCCACTTCTTGTCATACTCTCGCCTTTGTCAGCCGTCTTAATTTCTGCAACGCTGCCCTGACAAGCCGCCGACTGACAGCTTCACCCGAGTGAAAGGCCCACTCCGGGGAGGACATGAACAGCACCAGGAGTTAGGGGTGGTCCTTTGCGTTGCGCTAACTCAGGTGTACCAAGTTCTACAAAATGGATACCGACAACTCTGGAGTGCTACGGCATGCGAAAGTTGGGATAAGGTGGCTTGCGAATGGGGCAACGCATGGTGGCCCAAAAAATCCGCGCAATTGATGTCAAGGCAGCGCGCGATGATCAATGAGGGCATTGCAACTGCCAAAGGAACGACACCGCAATCAAAGCAAACTTACCTGAGGGACGCCTGGAAGGCTGGCCAGCAATCACATGATTTATCTCAAGAAGCAGCAGGACGGATGAAATAAAAGGCATGGGCCGGCAAGCAAGAAAAAAACGAAGGCCTAGAAGTAGTCAGAACATCAACTTCCCGATTTTGTCTCAAACCAGGCATCAATAAAACATGATCATGTACATTCTCTTCCTGCATCGCACAGCTCTGTTTCTTCCATACCAAGCTCTGATTGGAGGATCGCGCTCCATAGCCCACAGCGTCCTCCTGTTGGCTTTACAGCAGTTGCGTGTGGCAACGGTGCTTTTAGGGGTTGACGGTCCTCTGCAATTTCTGTGCACAAAGTTGGCAACAACCTACAAGTTTGCAAGAGGGATCAACGGGGAAGCTGGTGAGACTCAGCATGTACGAGTCGGAAAACCTGCATTGCTAGGAATGTCACGGGTCGCATCGCCAAGTTGAAAAGGAGAGATGTGGACTTCCAATTCTTCTCTTTTCCGTCGGCAATCGCATCAAAAATATCAAAGCGGGATATCATAACATTCGTCCTCCAACTTCAAGCCCTTCCACTCAGCACAATTCACATGCAGCGAGCACCTCCGCGCACCTTTTGCTGGTGCGAAACACAAGTGTGTCACAGAAGCTTTCTGCACTCCTGCAAGCAAGTCAAACAGGAAGTATTTGGCTCTGGTATGCTGTGCGATTCTTCATCGTAAGTCTGGTCAGACTTGGTTTTGTATTCTGTTGCGCCAACTCGCCAAGCAGCAGAGGGGTCTCAAACAGGTGCGCAAATCTGTGCCAACATTGTTATGGGAAGTTGGCAGCCTCTGGCGAAGGCAGTCGCGCTGAAGTCTAAAACGGGCTTACAACATGCATGGCTGATTTGTTCAAAAAAAAACTTTCACACCTCAGTGACATCCCTGGCTGTTTGTCAGGAGACTAGCAAAGGTGCCGCCCAATAGACCTGCCTAAAGTGGTTTGGCCTTCAGCCGCTGCGACTGTAGTTTTTGTTCCACAACGATACATCTACACAGCAATGCTCCACATGTCCTGTGCCGCTGAGCAAAGGCAAGGCATAGCTAAGTTCAAGCAAAGTCGCAAGGCAATGACGTGGGCCTTGGAGTATTGCCATCGCCAATGACATATAAGGCCCCGAAGGTCTTTGCAAGGCAACTTGTCCGAGACAGTGGGAGCCGAGCCGGCCCCCAGCAAAGAAGAAGTGGGACGGACCGCGTGTTCGAAAAATCATTGAGGCAGAAGGAAGCAGACTCTCGGAAGGATTGGTTTGCTCGCAGAAGTGGCATGTCTTCTGGTTGGACCACAAGTCTGTCTATGTCAAAGATTTCTTGTCTGGACCAGGATGTTAATTAAGGAACTTCATGCTTCTCGTTGATCTGCTTTTCGTGATTGATGATGTCGCTTTGAACTTTTGCCAGCAAGTTGGCCTTGCAGCGTACCGACTGAAAACCAGATGATTGAATGCGTAGTCACAAACCAAACCTGACCGTGGGGATGCGTGGCTGGAGTCGGCATGTTTGGTGTTGAGTGAGCAGCCGCGTCATCTACTCAAGGAGAATCATCAGAAAAATCGGAGACAATCACCCTGTCGGCCCCAGGACCTTTTCAGCCCGGGAGCATGAGAAACAAGCGCTGCAAACTCCCAGGGCAGGGGCAATAATTCTAGCAGACATGTTCGAAGCAAACATGCAGCTGGAGTACAAGAAAACATGGACATCCATGCCTAGCAACGAAGCACTGCTGCTTCAGCAGACTCAACAACGTGCTTCGTTCGCAGGTGGCACGGCTATCCAAGCTTTGCATTCGTTGTCCTCACGGAAAGCAAAGCCTTCAGCAATCTGCACTTGTCTGTCTTTCCATGCCTTCGGTTTTTTTTGTGCGGAGCACATGGAGCACGTGGAGTCTTGGTCGCTTCTGTGATGTCCAAGAGCCATACAACAACAATGGGCTCAAAAGTCAGACCTGGCCCAATGCTCGAAAGTCTATTGCAGGAGCGTTCCAAAAAAACTACTTGCATACCCCACGGTTGATGGCCAAAAGGCTGTCGCGCCGCTGACCTACCCCGAAAAGTTCTGCAGGCTGCAGCCGATGCGCTGACACCCTGGGCATCTGCAGTGCTCCAGCGAAGAAGGAGAGCCAGGCACGAATGCACAAAAACCACCCAGAGCCACTTCCCAACATAGCGCATCTTGCGGATGAATCAAGTCTATGCCCCCACGCAGGCATTGATCTGCACCATCGTTGGAGAAATTTGCGCTCAACATGGGTATGCACTGATCAAGGTCATGTCATGTGATTTGTTGACTCCTGTCAAGAGTGGCTCCGCCTGGCTGGAATCACACATGACTACCGGTGAAAGGTGAAAGGTAAAGTTCATCTGATCTGCCCTATATTATGCCGTGCTCCCCCATGTTGTGTATTTTTTCTGTTAGACCTTGCGCACCACTTAGACGCTTGGTTGTGCTCCATGGAGTATAGGCAAGCAAACAACTCACTCAACTCAACATCCTCACTGAATCCTCACTAGAGCCGCTCATCTAGAGACACAGCAACTTGTTTTGGGAAAAAGCAACGACAGCTTTTGAATTTTCAGTCATCCTGATTTTTTTAAAGAAGGACTGGTCTACTTGATTGTACCAAGGGCCTTACGGCAATCTTGCAAAACACGCGGAGACTGATTTCAAAAGTAGGGCCGCTCTGAAACTCCAACTGAGATCATCGAACGCAAGACAAACAAATCTCGGCCCGCTTGATAAAATTAGGGTCCCTGCCCGCATTGCCAAACCATCTGTCAAACATATTGAACATCTGTCAACATATTCAACATATTGAACATCTGTTCAACATAAGAAAAAGCTTTCGAACACATTCAAACCATCAACTTGTCGTAGCCTCTCTAAAACTATTGAATCTCCCAGCAGCGCTGGCCTGTCCCAGGACGCAGCTTGCCTCAACTTGCTCCCACCTTGCGCCTGGTGGGGAGCCTTTCATGCCGGCCCATGACCAAAATCAATGGAAGTGTTGGGCTAAAGTGCTGGTTTATCAGAATTGCATGGGTTTTGAAAACGCCTTCAGTGTAGCCTTGATCACATGGCACAACGCGCGAATGGGACCAGCCGTGCAAGGCCGGAGCGGCCAGCTATGGTGGGCTTCAACATGCAAGGATCAACCCGCGTCCTTTTCTATGGCGGTTTGGCAGTGTTGCAAACCCAATCAATCTTTCAGGCAACCCCTGCAAACTGGGTCTGCATGCTGTTGAACCGCTCACAATTCTTAAAGCGCAAACCGGACAGACCAACGGATTCAGAGAATGAAAACACCCTCTGGCAGAATATGTCGATCCGCACCCGATGAAGTCTTGGAAGCTCCTGGCACTGGGCTTGGCATGTTTGGCAGCTTGGCGTTCGTACAGGCAATGTGAAAAAGTTGGGATTGCGACCAAAAACGTCACCTTGACTGGAACAAGCGATAAACACAGACCGTGACTCCAAGGCCGGCAGGTTTCTTTGCGCCCAGTCTTCCACGGGCTTAGCACCAAGCATTGGATGAGCGCACGCTCCTTTCCATAATCACATCAATGAACTGACCAATATGGATTTAACAACCACAAGCAAAGGGGCAGATGTGAATTGCGCATTCCTGATTTACTTCACAACCCCACGTACAAGTAGCATCTGAAACTTAAGCTCTCAAACTAAGTCTGTCACCTGCTTGCACTATGGACTTAGGCATGTTGTGTGATTCCAGGAGAGCAAGGCCCACTTTCCAAAAGCCACGCCAGAAATGGAAGACTTCGGCTCATCTGCCAATGCTCCTCAGTATCTGCAGAGGCCCTGGGTAAGTCTTGCAAGGTGCCAGAACGATGCAAAATGAGGGATCTCTCTGCACAAAGTTTTGCCAAGACTTGAAGCAGGGTATGACAAACAAAGCACGGCTGGTGTGGCTCTGCAAAAGGTCCAGCGCAGACTTTTTTCTCGACAGAAAAGTTGAACGCAGTCTCTGCTGTGCCTGTCCTTTGCAACAATCTGAGATCATCATCAGGTAGACTTCACGATGCAATCAAAGCGGCTGGCATGCGCATCATTCAACGTTGATAGGCTGCAAGCGGCATCATGCGCAAATCTCCAACATACAGCTCGTATGAACCTGGAAGAGTTTACTGAAATTAATTGATGCATGTAAGCAAAATTCATTTTTACTCCTTGACCTGGCTGCGGTCACCAGAACTGAGCAAATAGCCGGGAACACGCGGGAGCTGGCACTTGGCAGCGCTCCAAAATTACGGCAACAAACTGGGGCCATGGCACTGCAATTGCGCAACCAGGCAAGGTCGCTAGATCAACGCATGCCCGCAAGGAGATGTGCAGAAAGTGTTTGGGCCTGGGCATCACAACCTTTTCATTGCCATGGGCATCACTACCTTTTCATTGCCTTGGGGGAATGCTTTGAAAAAAACTGCAAGTAGAGGCATCTGGGCAGAAATATTCCAAACAAGGGCACTCCATCGGGCTGTCTGCATGCACGTCGCCACGCGACTTGTGAGAGCGGGGCGTGCTTTGGCCAACCAACTACAGGCGCATGGTGGGAAGGCAATGTGCCCAAGCAACCGGTACTTTTTCATTATGGCTCTGGGCTCCCTGGCAAGCGGAACTATGTCAGAACGCGAGTGGCTTTGCAAACCCTTTGCACAAGGCAACTTCAGAAGGCAAAGCCAGAGCTTCCGAACATATAGAAGATTGGCCAGCCAGTGTTGAACCTTGAAATCTGAGACAAGAAGCTTTCAGCCAAACGGGAATGTTTCGGAGCGCTCCGGGTTTTTGACCCAAGCATGCGGGGCAGTCAGACATGTCTTCCAATCAAAAGCTAGCGGTCTCAGAACGGGTCAACTCTCACAGAACACGAAGCATTTATTGAGGGCGTATCCAAGAAAAACGCCTGAGACTGCATGTTAGGCAGAACCTGCGCATTGCTGCAACCCTTCACTGGCATACGAACAAATTTGAGACGTAGTACATTTACCTCATCCTTGGTTTCTTCAACTCTTGCTGCGCGCCAAGTCTGGCTCTTAAAATGGTCCCAATCCAAAATCTGTTCCGTTCAAAGGAAAAACGCTTGGATGACCCGGCCTGCTCTTGCAACTCTTGCTTCGTTCAAAACGTGGCGGCAACGTCTGCCTGACATGTACGGCATCCTTACACGAAGCCACCTTGCAAAAATGAAACTGCTCATCCAAACGACTGTTGGACAGCGTAGCATGCGAAGTGCTTGGTGGCTGCGACACAAACGCAAGAAGAAGCATCGAACTTTGCTTTTTTATACATGCGATAAAGACGGCAAACTAAAATTACTTCAGCTTCTGCGCAAGTGATGGCTTCTGTGAGCTGGTCAAACAATGCTCTGCGAGAACACGTGCTCTCTTCATCTTGAACTTGTGGACAAACTTCTGGTTGTGTTGAGCACAGAGGTCAAAGAGGACAACTTAACTGTTGCTTCTTGCCGGACTTGTAAACAGCCAGGCAGGGTTGAGTTTTGGGATTCACTAGTGTCCTGGACGCTCCCTCCAACATCGGCACATCACTGCAAGCCATGTCACAGCCTTCTTTGGGAAACAGCTGGGTGCTTGGATTGTTGCCGACAGCCAAAAGCAATCCATTTACGCGTTGTGAGTTGACACTGCATCACCCTAAACTTCACCGTTGCATGTGTCATGGTCGAACAACCCGCTCTTCTCTGGACCACAGACTTGTTGTTAACCTGCATCATGCTTATGTCACAAAACAATCAAGATACTTGCTGCTTAGAAAAAAACGTGGTTCTTGGGAGGGACTTGGCGACAAGACTAGCACCCGCTGATCAAAGTTGTTGGAACATTTGGTGAGATGAAAAGGATAGGATCGGTGCTTCGAAGCACGTGGGCTCTCTTGCTGCATGGCCAAGCCCTCAAGCCCTCAAGCCCTCAGGCAACACTCGCAGCCATCAGGTCGACGGATGGGCTATTGACAGGCTGGTGGCTCAGGTGGACTCAGTTCATATGCTGTGTCTGTGCCTATCCTTTGAAGCCACGAAGAAACCATCCGTCTGAGCCAATGAATTTTTCAACATTTGAAGCTTCCAAGGAGGGTTAGAATGTGGCAGCCAGTTTCCAAGATGAAACCTTGCCGCGGGCTTTAGGCATTCAAATCTGTGATAAGAAACGAAGCTTTTCCTTGGCCCCGTCCGTCTTGCTGCAAAAACAAGAATGGGAAGCAAATGCTTGCAATGGGCGTTGCAGACTGATCAGACTGTCTGTGCTCTGAGACTGCATTGTAGACCTGGATATCTAGTTTGCAAGCACACATAGTCTACAATGGTTCCCGCTCAGTTTCTGTCTGGTTCTGAATGGCCACAAGGCGTCTACTGATGGAGTATCAAAAAATAATGCATGAAAAGAAGCTCCTGCTCCAAGCTGGGCATTGCTCAACTGCCATCCTTCGCAAGCGTATGAAACAAGAGCAACCTTGTCATGACCTGGAGGAACGTGCCTTCTTTTGCAACATATGCTTCAACGTGCACGTTGCCGGCAACGCTGCGAAAACTGGGCAGTGCATTCGCGCCGCGCGGTCTTGTATGCATGGTAGCTGGATGGCCACAGTGCTTTGATAAATGAAACGCGCCCCTCCTGCCGCTTGGCTGCTAGCAACACCCACAAGAAACACGCTGGGGTGAATCTGACCTTCGCCAAAGGTTCTGGGAAGCCAATACCATGATGAATCTCGGTGTCTGTGCAAGCCCTGGCTGCTGCAGGTTCAAGCAGGATAACGCTTGCTTTTGGCAGTGGACGTACAGAGCTGCCTGTGCCACAGCCGCGCGTCTTCCAAACGGACAGGGTTGAGTTTTGGGATTCACAAGCGTCCTGGACGCTCCCTCCAACATCGGCACATCACTGCAAGCCACAGTTTTTTTTGAGAAACAGCTGGGTGCTTGGATTATTGCCGACAGCCAAAAGCAATCCATTTACGCGTTGTGAGTTGACACTGCATCACCCTAAACTTCACCGTTGCATGTGTCATGGTCGAACAACCCGCTCTTCTCTGGACCACAGACTTGTTGTTAACCTGCATCATGCTTATGTCACAAAACAATCAAGATACTTGCTGCTTAGAAAAAACATGGTTCTTGAGAGGGGCTTGGCGACAAGACTAGCACCCGCTGATCAAAGTTGTTGGAACATTTGGTGAGATGAAAAGGATAGGATCGGTGCTTCGAAGCACGTGGGCTCTCTTGCTGCATGGCCAAGCCCTCAAGCCCTCAAGCCCTCAGGCAACACTCGCAGCCATCAGGTCGACGGATGGGCTATTGACAGGCTGGTGGCTCAGGTGGACTCAGTTCATATGCTGTGTCTGTGCCTATCCTTTGAAGCCACGAAGAAACCATCCGTCTGAGCCAATGAATTTTTCAACATTTGAAGCTTCCAAGGAGGGTTAGAATGTGGCAGCCAGTTTCCAAGATGAAACCTTGCCGCGGGCTTTAGGCATTCAAATCTGTGATAAAAAACGAAGCTTTTCCTTGGCCCCATCCGTCTTGCTGCAAAAACAAGAATGGGAAGCAAATGCTTGCAATGGGCGTTGCAGACTGATCAGACTGTCTGTGCTCTGAGACTGCATTGTAGACCTGGATATCTAGTTTGCAAGCACACATAGTCTACAATGGTTCCCGCTCAGTTTCTGTCTGGTTCTGAATGGCCACAAGGCGTCTACTGATGGAGTATCAAAAAATAATGCATGAAAAGAAGCTCCTGCTCCAAGCTGGGCATTGCTCAACTGCCATCCTTCGCAAGCGTATGAAACAAGAGCAACCTTGTCATGACCTGGAGGAACGTGCCTTCTTTTGCAACATATGCTTCAACGTGCACGTTGCCGGCAACGCTGCGAAAACTGGGCAGTGCATTCGCGCCGCGCGGTCTTGTATGCATGGTAGCTGGATGGCCACAGTGCTTTGATAAATTGGCTGCTAGCAACACCCACAAGAAACACGCTGGGGTGAATCTGACCTTCGCCAAAGGTTCTGGGAAGCCAATACCATGATGAATCTCGGTGTCTGTGCAAGCCCTGGCTGCTGCAAGTTCAAGCAGGATAACGCTTGCTTTTGGCAGTGGACGTACAGAGCTGCCTGTGCCACAGCCGCGCATCTTCCAAACGGACAGGTTTGAGTTTTGGGATTCACAAGCGTCCTGGACGCTCCCTCCAACATCGGCACATCACTGCAAGCCATGTCACAGCCTTCTTTGAGAAACAGCTGGGCGCTTGGACTGTTGCCGACAGCAAAAGGCAATCCATTTAGGGGTTGTGATTTACGGGGACGCCGGGCGCTCAGGAACCTGCATCATGCTTGTGCGTGGCGCTTTTCCACTAGGTTTCCAAATCAAATCGGGCTCAAAGGAAATCACTTCAATGTATTCCATATATTCATGGCATGGGCAAGCTGCAGCAGTCTGCAGCAGTCTTGAATAGCATCGGGTTTCTCTGCAGAATCAAATTCTAGGTCTTCAAGTTTCAGAGAATTGCTGGTTTGAGTTGAAAGATATGTATACTTTCCATCACGGCTGTTCCACCCGGCTGCAACATCGCACTTCCTGTTCAAAATACATGTGACCAAAACAGCACTACCAATGCTTTGCAAAGTCACAAAATTCATGTTCTGTTCCTGGGCGGTGTGCGGTCGCGGCATACCATACCGTGACAGCAAATGTTTCCCGGAACTTGAAGTGCTGCGGGTGGCTTGATCTTCAATATCATGGCAGCGGAAAGGCAAGGTCAAAATTCACACATTTCGCATCCCAAGAGTTCGCCAAAATTGTGTGGGCAATACTTCAACAAACACACATTGCGGCGCAATACACATGCTGCACTGAACTGAACCGGGGAAACATGCAACCAGCACCATCCTCATGGGGAAGCTAGCCAAGTGAGTTGTTGGGATATCAGATGTAGACAAGACAAATGATCTAGCCATCTGAGCATTTAACACCATGATGGGAATCACACAAAAAGACAGGAGATCACCTGTGGACCTGGGGACTTGTATCGAACCAATCTTGGAAAACAATCCGACAAGCAAGAACCGTACAACCCATGCATTACAGAACGGATAATGAAGCTCCACTAGATCTACACACGAAAATTTCAAAGCCAGAACATGACGAAGTGATCAAGGATCTGCAGATTCGACTGACCCAATGACACCCCAAGCCAGAATGGCAATGGATGTCACATTTTCAGGCGACTTTCCCAGCAACTGTCTTCCTAAGGGAAATGCTCCAGGTTTCATCCTGGCAATTCCAGATACTCATCTGATCAAGTTTGCTTCATTGGCACCAAAAACTGTGTCGCCCAAAGGCCCAGAAGGCAGCTCTTCCTCCGTTATAGTCCACATCGCAAGTTTCTTCGGAAGGGGTCTGAATATGGCAGCAATTGGGGGGAGAATGTCGGCCTCTGAAGTGTCTGCGCCAGATGGAAGGTGCGTCAATTGATTGCAGCCGTCTAGTCTCACAGCCCGACACAGGTTGTGAAAAGAAGTTACCAAACCACATCTTCCACCCCATCCAGGGCGCTGCCGTAGCCCTTCCAGTGTGCATGCTGGCGACTTGGAGGAAATGGCACGGCGGATGTTCGCTGCTGACTTGTATTCCTCAGGATAGAACATCAAAAGTGTAGTATACGATCCTGCATGTCTGGCTGCAAGGCCTTCCGTGCGGTCTCGCATGTTGTAGACGATGGCACCACAGGCAGGCTTCGCAGCTTGGAAGAACCATGATGCCAGTAGGTCCTGAGATGACACAAAGGGGGCACCAGGACACGCAGTGAAGGCTCTCTTTTCCTCTTGGAGCCACTCATCTCTTACGTAGCGCACCCGGAACACAAGGGCACTCCTATTTCCAACAGCGCGCTTTGAAATGCAGTTCTTCATTGGGTTCACAATGTGTTGCTGCAGGATCCAAAACAACCACTTCCCATGCAAAGGCGCATCTGTCAAGCATCTCAAAGGATTGAAACGCACTCTTTTTCGCTCCATAGCCCACACTTCAGCATCCTTGTCCAACATGTTGTGGATGGTGTAAAACGTATGACCATCAGCCACTGCGTGTGACATTGATATCAGCAAACCCCAGTGGCCAGTGGCAGTAAGTGCCATGATCTTACAGATTGGTTCATGTCTGTTCGCCGAGTCCGGTCCAGATTTCACCCAGGCACTGGCTGTCTGCCTTCCCAAGACATCATGCAACTGGTTGGCAACAGCTTTAACGTCTAAGAAACCTTGATAGTCGATCTCCTCACAAACAAATAGTGCAATCTTTCCAGTGCTTGGGTTGGAACAAAGATGTCCGGCAAGCCATGGGTTTGCACAGACAATCTTGGCAACCCGCGAGCGAAGCCAGGACTCTGGACATGAGCCCTGGTATACAGTTGCAGTTCCGAGCGCTGCAAGTCCCAAGGCTTGAACTTCATGTTCATTCAAATCAGTGAATAGACCGGGGAAACCGGGCTGCTCTTTCGTCTTGATCAGAGTCTTTCGAGGGCCATCAAAGCAGCGAACGCAATGGGACATAGTCAGGTGTCAGATTGCAGTTTCAAATGCTCACCATCATGGCACAAGTCAAAGAGAACTCAACAAAATAGACTTGAATGTGATGATGTCCTGATGGCATTGTTCAAAGATCAACTAATTCACGACAAACTATCACCAGATTGTTGCTTGAATTTCGTGACCATGCATGGCTAAAGCATCAGGCACAATGCATCTCACTGTCGCAATCGTCTTGAAATTTATCACGTGCAGTACACCCGACTAAACGATCCGACGGCAAAGCCTCGCTATGGAAGAAATCCCACATCTCCCTTCTATGCTTAGAGTCGAACACGCATGTCGGTCATTTTGTTCCCAATCCACCAGGGTCTCTGAGTTGAATCGCTATGATACATGTCACGTGCCACCTGTACAGTGCGAAGCGAGTCTCAAATCACTTCGTTGCAAACACCAAGAAAATCTTGCAAAGCTTTGGTAGCTCCAAGTCGCCCTCCTGGCAGGGGGAAATAGATTGCAAGTCCCGGCTCTCCCAACACCCAAGAACTGTTAATGCGGTGGAAATTGTTCAAAGTGGAATTTGACAGACCGCTGTTCTACCCCTTGCTTAGCCCTTGCTTCGAAAAAAAAAAAATCCTCGTTTCTCAAGCCCGCTCCTGTGCTTTGACGACCTTCGTGAAGCCTTTTGTTTTGCAAAGCTCTATGATCTTGTCGACGCGGCCATCCTCTCCATCGTGTACTTCAACCACCATTTGGTTGATGCAGCACCAGGTCGCATCATCGATACCCAGAAGAACTTTCAACTCGGCTCCTTCAACGTCCACCTTCAATAAGTCAATGGTCTGTCCGTGGAGGCCTTGCTCCTTCAGCATATTTGACAACTTGCGCACAGGTGTCTTCATAGTCATTTGCTTACATCCAGACATTCTTTGCTGAATTTGATAGAACATCATCCAAGGCAAAAATGCAAAGAATGCCGGAATCCGCAGCAAGGGAATGCCAAGCAGCTCGCACATGAAGCGAGCTGGAAAGGTTGGAAGGGCACCAAGCTTGATGCTATCCAAATACATCGCACGCACAAAATCAAGTTTGTCAACTCCTTTTGGTAGAAACTCCTCTGGAACTAAGCTGCTCCCGGCAAGCATTCGAGGCTGATATGTCAAAGAAAGCTCAGTCTCTTCATCCCCCAGCGCAGTTTGGTGGACCACAACTCTGGTCTCCAAAGGGGCCTCAGTATGGCAATAAAGCAAGCACGTTCCACGCCAAAGAAATCAGACTATTGAAAAAACGGATGAAAGGAATTTTGGAAAGGTTCTCAAGCCAAGAAACGTCATTGAGAAGAGTTTTGCCGTCATGCGCATGGAATACAACGCAGCCATGAGTAGCCAAGTTGAGAGAAATTGCCTTCACTAGCAAGGGCAGCGGCTCAAAAACGTGTATCCTGCAAGCACGCGGCAGCTTAAAATTCAATGTGTTGTAAAAGGCGGCTCAGGAACTAGATCATCAAATATCATCAATCTTCCTGGAACCATTTCACAATATGTTCACAACAACTTTGACGCTTAAGTAATCTTAATGTATAAAAGCATGTAAAAGCAATCAGCTGCAGTTCCCTTCTATCAATGTTTTCCACAAGAACACTCTCATCAAGCCATCAACTCCAAAATTCTGGGGTCTGGGAAGGCAACCCGCCTTGAGCCCTTGTAGTGCTCGGCCACAAAGGCAGAGAAAAATCCAATGTTTCCCCCAACATCCAGGACCAGCGGCCCATGCTGATCTAAAGAGATTTGATGATTGAAGTAGACCTTCTTGAGGAAAATCTCTTCGTAGACAAGTTTGGTGGAATAATCACCAAGGACAACATGGAAGGCATGCTGGCCAAACTGCCGCACTGCAAGCTCATTGCCAAATTCGCCATTGATGCTGTAAAAGGCTTTGCAAAGAGCTGCCCAAAGAATAAAGCAAAGGCAACCTCCCAAACATACCAGCAAAAGCAGCCAAGCGCAGGCAGCTATGTCCATGGCGCGAAAACAGCAAAACTCTACCAGAGCCTGGCTGAGCCCACACCACTGGCTCCTCAAATGTATTCTTTCTCAATGTGTTGCTCTATGTGTTTGCAAGTGCGTTGCAATTGCCAGAAGTGACATCGCAACGACCATTGACACCATGCTCAAGCCCGATTATCATGCAAAGACCTCACAATGTGCCAACAAAAGTGCAAACCAGGGCGGTGACTTCAGTGCACTTTTTATGGCAGCAGAAGCAGTTGAAAGTGAATCACCACAAATCTAGAACTTCCAAACCTGCATGTCCCAACAAGTCTCCCAACGGCCCTTCTGGATCTTCCGGGAGCTTTGCACCTGTGACTGTGCACATTGCCGACCTGTCAGCCTCTGGCCGGAAGATGAGCGCAAAAGGACACCTCATTGCGGGGTAATCTTTCCACACCGAAGTGACTGGAAAGTGCGAGAGCTGCTTACATCCGGGAAGGTTCACATCACGGTAAAACATATGCCAAGCAGTCACTGCTCCACAGCAAGAGCCCGGGCCAGGCGCCTGCCGAGAAGCATCAGGCATGCATGCAGGGCACAAGCGTGTCACTGCACGGCGGATGTTGGCAGCTCTCTTGTACTCCTCCGGGTAGAAAATCAGCATCGTGGTATACAGACCGGCATGTTGAACTCCGAGGCCAGGCATGCGGTCCCGCATGTTGATTGGAATAAATCCACATGCCGGCTGAGTGACTGAAAAAAACCACGAAGCTAACAAATCGTTTGCAGAGACATGTGGTGCGTCAAGATCAGGATCGTGCTGGGACTTCCACCGTTGTAGCCACGCCTCCTTCACATACCTGAGCTCAATGACAGGTTTCTCATTCCTCTTGGGCCAAGGGTTCAGCAACCATAGGAGACGGCAGCAGCTGAAAAACAACCATTTCCAATGCAGCGGCGCTTTCAAGCACGTAAGTGGATTGAATTCGACACGTTCAAACTCCATTGGACACACATCTGAACGAGCGTCCAACATTCCGTGGATTGCGTAGAAGGTGTGGCTGTCAGCAACTGCATGAGACATAGACATCTGCAGGATCCATCTTTGTCTCGTCGGCTCTGTAATAGCTGTAATTTGGCAGAGGGGCTGCGCAGTGTTTGCTACTTCTGATCCAACTTTCACAGTGAAATCCAAAGAGGTGCGGAGAAGGCTCGGAGCATCTTCCACTTTTATGACTTGAAAATGCTTCGTCCAGTTCGGTTGGTCAGGAAACCAAAGAGCGAGTTTCCCATCTTTTGGGTTGGTCTTCAAGACCCCAGCCACCCAAGGATTTGACTCAAGGATATCTTGAACACGACCTTCAAGCCACGCTTCTGGGCAGCATCCTTCATAGAGAGTAGCAGTTGTCTGCGGAGGAAGCTGGAGACTTTGGATTTCAGAGGGATTCAGAGCGACGAAGGTGCCTCTGCTGCCTCTGACTCCGGCTTCACCGCCATGTTCGGAGGTGTTTTGGCAAAAGCAAACCCGAATGGCATCGAGAAGGCCGCACGTGCCCCAAGTGGACATTGAAAAATCAAGCTATCAAACAGGAAAGCTCTGCATGAGTTTCCTCCAGACGTATTCTCAATAGTAATATTTTGATTAACTATTTGTGAGTTGTGAGAAGAGTATTGGGTATGTCTTCTTCCGGACGGTTTTGTATGAACACGGATAGATATGCATAAGGCTGTGCATCATTCTTAGATCATCTAAGTTGCGCGCATTGGGTGGGAAGAAACTGGTGCCATGTGTTGAATACTCTCCTCCTCTAGCCGACACTGCACTCAGTCTGATTTGTAGTGCCAAAAATGTATCTTACATACTTGAAAACTCAAAGCCAAAGTTCCGCTGATCAACAATCCCTGTCAAATGTTGGGGGCACACTCACAGCCAAGGACTTTGCTGCTTCAGTTCCGAGGTATTCCTGCCCTCCAACGCGTTTGTCGCAGCAAATCATTCGGACCATCTGTGCAAGGTCGCGAAGTGCGGTTCAAGCTTCCCAACCAGCATTTTATCATGGGCACAAGGGAAAAAGGGGCATTTGTTCTTAGACTCTTAGACAACACACAGAAAAACAGTGTGTTTTCACATCTGAACAGGATGTTTTGACATGTCGGGGCCTGTGAGCTGTGATAAAAGAACACCTCAGAGCATCACAACTGGAAGCTGCATATAGCCTCTTGTGCTGAGCAAAAGGATTGAAGTTGTGTCAGGGGTAGGTTTGTTTAATAAGCTCCGCACAAATTGAGCACAAAGCTAAATTGGGCATTGTTTCATTTTTTCAAGTTGCGTTCTGCTCTTGCTGGGTTTTCAAGGTGTTTCCACTCATGTGAGATAGTGGGCGCTTACCACTCTGCAGTTTCCTTCTCTGAATTGAATGCTGTGGGGATAAATTGATTGCATGATGTATATATATATATATTATATATATATTATATTATATTATATTAATATATATATGTGTGTGTGTGACATGGTTCAAATTCAGCAGCCGCCAACTTTGGTAGTGACGTGGGAGCTGAGTGATCGACTTCGCTCCGCCAGACTTGATCGGCTTGACTCCGCACAAGTCCAGTGTGGCAATGTCCAAAGTACCCTCTGGTTATGTCAAAATAGCTATTGAAAATGACCATTTATAGTGGATTTTCCCGTTAAAAAAGGTGATTTTCCATAGCTATGTTAGTTTACCAGAGGGTAGAAGGCTTTTTAACAATGGAGTCCAAGAATGTCCAAGAGCCATTGAATGTTCGGGATAGAGTTGCAAGCCAAAGGTCGGATTTGAAGTTCTTTCCACAATGTCTGCTGTAAAAACAATTACAGTACCTGCCTCAGCAAGCGCAGAAAAGGGAGCATCCACACACAAAACCCTAGTCTCCTGCTGAAAGATGATCACCGCTGGTCCGAGAACTATTTCAGATATGTTTCAACATGTTTCAACCAATATTGCCACGTGACGGACAATTTATACATCTACCTCTCTCCTAGCCGCAAGACCCAATGTAGCTGTAACGAATAGGAATATAACATAGACTACATAGACTACATAGATTACATGTGAAAAAACATATGAAAAAAACATATGAAAAAACATGTGAAAAAACATATGAAAAAACATATTTACATAATATCCAACAGTCTGAGCCCAAAATTCTTGCAGTTCAACACCCAGCTGGGTCCCCAGTGACTCGTCCCAGGTCTCCAAAGAACAAAGCGGAGATACGAAGCCAAAAGGCATACAGAAACCACCAACGACCAACAAACGACACACGGTGGTGGGGCGATGCACCCTGCAAGGCGTGCAAAGTGTGGGAAAACCAGCAGTTTTTAACCTCCCAAAGAAAGCAGATATCAGATGACTGAATTCCCCATGGTTTGCTTTGTGAGACTTTGGCTGAAAAGTGTTTGAAGTTTTGAAGAGATTTCTGAAACCCTCTCTTTCATCCGTTTTATCCAGCAGGGAGCTCTGAGCTCTTCCTGATGGTTTAGCCACTGCCTTGTCAAAGAACCTTTCTTTCACTCTGCTCTATGTAAGCTCGGCCAATGAAGCGAAGCCAACTATTCACAAATCAACATACCAAGAAAGTGACAGACGCGAAAGGGTAGAAAGAACACTGGCAGACTTATCATTGTTTTCTTGAAAACGCATCTGATTGCGTTCTTGTGGTTCCCTTCACCTGCAATCTCCTTGCGAAAGGATGCACGCTGATTTTTTGCCCTTGGTGAAACTGCTTGAACACCCTCTGTTCATTCTCTTCAAGCTTGAACCCAGAGGAACCAAGTCCTAAGCTCGTTAACGTCTCAGAACGTCCTTGGGACGCGCTGGAAATGGCAGATCGCTTCTGCTCTCTTGTGAAACACGCTGCAGCACAGCAAAAATCTTGCACAGTGAGCGTTGTGCTTGTGCGAACTTGGCTGTGCTATCAGACTCCCAGAAAATATCTGGTAAAGCAAAGCAGAGTGATCATCACTGCCTGCCGTCCAAGCAAGTCGAAGAGCATCAAACTGCCACAGAATCCAGGCGCAAAACTTCAACACGCCAGGCTGGCCAATGTGCTTTGCAGAGATGAATTGCAGTCAACATCACACACCAACACCTCCACCTGAACAGATTCACTGGAGCGCTCACTTGAAAGCAATTCCATCTCGGGCTGCTCAGAGCTACTTAGATGCTGCTCAAATGACAATCTTCTTTGGTTTGATTGGTCTATTGAGATTATTGCGTTCTATTTCTTCAACCTTGCACCGTCACCAGTCCCGCCTCTGATGACGTTCCATCCATTCCAATGACTCCAGAGTCCTTTCGACAAAGTCTTCTGAAGAATCAGCAAAAGTGAAACTGAGAACTGGCAGTGTGTCAAAACCAATAGTACCCCTGTAGTTCACATCAAAATAGCTGGTAAATGGATGTTCATCCCCCTAAAAATTGTATTAATAGGTATTGATCCATACCCAACCAATGTTCTGCGGACTCACTTAATGTCACAGAAAACTGTTGGCACCAGCGGGTTTTCAACAAGTCATTCAACGAGTCACCCGTCCTTGACCGTCGTGAGGTCCCTACAGATGTCTCCAACAACTTGAGCGCATTCATCTGACCATTGCCTTGCGAACAGCTGACTCCAATGCAACTAATGTGTGTGGGAATGTGTGGGATAAAGATCTAACGACTGCACGGACTAAGGCTTCCACTTCGCGCAGTACATCTGCACAAACATCAAATGTAGTCAGAATGCACTGCTTTTCGTCCAAAACTTTCCGGTGATGCCAGGTACATATTCTTGATTTCATGAAAAGTGGTGTGTGTATTCGGCGATTTGGTTTTCTCAATAAGACATTGGAAAACCTGAATCTGAACCCACCTCGCATTTGATCTGCTCACAAGGTGTGAGCTTCTTCCCGCGAGAAGGCTCTTCAGCCTCCAGCTTTCGGATGGTGCTGAAATGTGCGGAAATGTACTAAAGATGCACAAAGAACTGCTGTTCATTGCTGCTATGTTTTCCTTCTCTAGGACTCTCTGTCATGACTTCCCCCATGTAGAGAAAAATCACAGCTTGAAATGAGAAAATTGCCGGAAGGCCTTACAGCTCCTGATGCAGCGTTGTACGAACTCCTCATTGCAGACGTGGGTGTAGGCTGTCACGCAGCGATCGCGCTTGAAGCTCGCCTGTTCGTGCTCGCTTTCATCATCCACAGTGACAAATATTCTACAAAAGAACAATGGGTTTGTTTGAAATTTTCCTCATAAAATGGTTGTTTTTGGGTATATGGGGTATAACTTGGACATGCCCACATTAAATGGTAGTAGAAGCTACCGGAAGAAAAATTGGAAAATTGGGCTGCTTTGCCCTCCCAGTTCCGTCGTACTTTTCTCTTCAACAAATCGTTATCCATCATCACAGCCCTCGAGCTGCCAACTGGCACTCGTTTCAATGTGTTTCAAGCTGTTCCAATTTCCAATTTGGGCTAAGGGCCTCCATTCCGGCTGCACAGCTCTCACAGTCAGCAATACGAGTGGAACCCGCATTCGAAACCTCGGCTTCACGGAATTTATGGATGACTTCAACACGCACGAAGACGGGGGTTCTTTTTGGTGGTGCTCCCCAAAATCATCCAGAATTGATCGTTTATGATGTTTATGGGGAAAACAATGATTTGGAGGTAACCCAAGTGAGGGAAACAGACATCTTCTCCCATATGAATGAAAACAGAACGGTCAGAATGGTGGGTGAAATGATCAGGACTTATGACAAATCTGCGATGTGTCACATAGGCCAATACTGAGACACAACGGCAGGTGGGTAAATCCACTGTGAAAAATGTGAAAATACATGAAAATCCCCGCGTGACTGTGCAAACCATGCAAACTCTTAGGAACAAGACTGACTTCGAAGACAGACTGAGAAAGTGGCCCGGGGCCCTTCCCGAGTCGGTTGCGTGTTGTCAGGACACCTTTTCCGATGCTTGGGCTAGAAGCACAGCGACAGCCACTAACAGAAATTGAAAGAAAGTTCTTTCCATTTGGCCTCGTAAAGGTATCGCATCCATTGCAGAAGTCTCCCGGTTCACATAGGATGCACTCGTAGATGCCGCGCCAAGACAACTGTGCAAATGCCGGATGAAAGGTAACGAATGGTAGCCTGGTGGATCATCCTTTGATGTGCAAAAAAAAACGTGAGCACTCAAGCCTCGAGATCCTTCTTCAAACCATAACAGGGAGCTTCGTAGCAAGTTGCACAGCACCTTTCACCAGTCCACTTCAAAGCAGGTATCAAAGCTTGCAGGTCGATGTAGGTCAGTGTAGTGGAATTTGAGCTTGGTTTCCTAAGGCTCTACAGTTGTGCTGCTTTTCTCAAGATGTCCGGCCTGAAATAGCCAGGGGGACAAACCGGTTCGTAGCAGATGTCAGAGCCGTAGATGGGGTCCTGCAGCCGAAGAGTTTTGAGGACAGCACGACAACACCCGATTTCCATGTGGGTATTGTCTGAAAATTGGCTACCCTCTGGTAATTTAACCTAACTATGGAAAGATCCACCATTTTCAATGGGAAAATCCACTATAAATCACCATTTTCAATAGCTATGTTAGTTTACCAGAGGCTACCCTCCCAAATTTTCATCATGTCAATGGGAAAATCCACTATTTTCAATGGGAAAATCACCATTTCAATGGGAAAATCCACTATTCATCACCATGTCATCACCATTTCATCACCATTTTCCCCATGATCCGCTGTCCGGGCAGCCACATGGTTCGGAGTCGGTGGGCCGAGGTGCTGCTGGGATCACTTGACCTGTGCCATAGCGTACATCTCTAGCTAGGTGATCGATTCAATGAGAAAACCATAGGAAAACCATAGGAAAATGGTGGTTTAATGGGATTTAATGGGATTTAATGACACTGATTTACTCAATGGATTGGTTTGTTGGGGAAAAATCTTAACCGGAAACCCATGGGTTTTTACCATCAAATTTGATGGGCTTTCCGGTTAAAATGTTCCCATCATCCAATTCTATGCCATAAATGTGGGAAAATGTTGGATTGGATCAATCGGATCCAGGATGATCCAGGATGACTTTCCAGGAAAATCACACGAAATCACATGAAATCACATGAAATCACATGGATCCTGAAAATTCCTGAAATATACAGTATCCAGAAATCAGATGAAATCAGAAATCACACTAACAATATCCAAAGTTCTGATCAAACTTGATGGAAATTGAACCCTGGACCAGACCTCTGCCCAGCGTCACCAAGGAAATGAGCGACGCTAAAAGCATCATCGCAATTTGCTGCGGTGGCTCTCGAAGTAATCGTGGAAAGGGAGATCAAAATGGAAAGTGATCTGCCCCCAAGATTGAAAATGGTGGTTCTATTCCATCCATCTCTCTCTCTCTCTCTCTCTCCCTCTGGAGACTCTCGAGACTCTCGCTCTCTGGGCCTTTTCTAGTCCGAGTTGGAAGTCGTATTTCAGGAATGTCTTGCCACTTATTGCCATTCATTGCCGTGCATTGCGCGATATGTACGCATGTGTATATATATATATTGTGAATTGGTAACAGAGGCTCCCTGATCCCAAGCACCAATCAGATGCACCTGCAAGGCTGCGGCCGCGCAGCTGTTTTCACCAAATCGCACTGCCTATGCGATGTTTCGCCAACCACGGCGTGTAGCCACAAAACCAAGAACACTATGGCTTCCAAGGTATCGATCCCACCCTCCGCAACGCCTTTGAAGGCTCCCTGAGCCAAATACCTTTGGGAGGATTTGCATTGTTCTCTTGTGTATGAAATGGGATCGTGCATCCCTTGGTTGGAGCTGCATGGGGAACGTTTTCCCTGTCAAGCATGGTTATGACTGATCAAATGTTGACATTTCACATTCCCAAAACTTCAAAAGTTTTCTGACTTTGTTGACATTTGATCAGTACTGGATCGGAGCCACTTCAAGCGATTTCGTGCGGATGCACGGTCTTTCAAAACTTCATCGGAATCGTGGAGACAGTATCGCCCCTTTCGAAGGGTTTCCCTGAGAAACGTGGCTTCCATTACTTTTGTTAATGAGTCTGCCAACTGTGCCCCTGAATGTACCCAGTGTAATCTTATACCTTCGGTTAATATGTCCTTTATGGATCTGGCAAGGAGTTGTGTGCGGAATTCCTGGCAATTGGGAATGGCTGTTCGGGTAGTTAGATCGTAAAGGCTTTTACAATCTGTGATTGCGAAATCATTTTCTTGGGCTTTGTACGTTGGTATGGAAAAAGCTGGTGGTAAATTTTGGGATACTTCAGGTCGTTGCCATTCAGTTTTTGGGTCTAAGATCCATGCCCAGTATATTCTCAGCCATGTCAGTTGATCAAGTGTCGTTGATAAAGCTGATGTTTCTGCTGATAGCGTACTAGTGACAATTCTTTGAATCTTTTTGGTTCCCCAGGAAATTGGACTTATGGGGCAAGACTGATTTTTGGCTATGTCACTGTGCGTAGCTAATATAATCATTCCGGCATGAGACTCTGGTTTGCTTTTGGATGCGAAAGAAGCATCTGAGAATGCAATGAATCGAAGATCTTCGGTTTTGATTGGTTGTATTTTGATATGAACGTCACTGTGTTTCTTGGCATTATGGAGAACTTTGTTGGCTGTTAAAAGTGTTGCAACTGTCGCGGAATTTATTTGAGATTGGAGATGACTGAGTGCGCTGGCAATGTCAGGTCGGGTATGTACAGCGGCATATTGTAGTGAACCTACGAGGCCTCGCAGGTGATGTCTCTCTTTTTCGGTGACCTTTTCATTTTCTTGAAGCTTTCTTTCCTGAGATATTTGGATGGCAGGTATGTGATTCACATACTTTGTCTGTGAAAGCTCAATACTGTTGTCTGGGTGTTGGAATAGTTCTATTCCTGTAAACGTAAAGGCCTTTGATTTTTTGGATCCAAAAGGATATTTTTCCTCTAGTTTGGAAATTTGTGAATGGAAATATGCATCTCCCCCGTAGATACCATCGTCAACATGGATACCCAGGACACCAGAAATTTCGTTTGTTTTGGGATGTCTCAAGATAAACACGCATGGGTCAAAGGGACTTGGCTGCATGCCCAGATTCATAAGTTCTTCACTTAGGGTCTTAAACCATAGGAAAGGAGCATCGATGAGACCATATGCTGACTTATCTAGTTTGCACACTTCATTCGGTGCAAGTTGGAGGGCCTTTGCAAGTTCTGGAACGGGTTCCATTCCCATCACTCGATCCTTTTGAGTGCGTCCTTGTAGAAAAGCAGCTTTGATGTCAAACGAACCCAAACTCCATCCCTTCGAAGAAATCAACTGGAGCAACAGCATTTTTGACTGTCGGCCAAGTGTCGGGCTGTCCCGAGGAACTTCAGTTAAATTTGGATCAAGGTATCCAAGGACTACCAATCTGGCCTTCGGTTTGTGGGTCTTCAGTTTTTCGGATTTGATCCCTTTTGCATTTTCTGGGGAAATGGCTTCTTCCAGGGGCTTCCATACTAGAATCCATCGACATCGAATGATTTGTTCTGGGGCCAATTTATCCCTTAGTATCTTAGATACTGTTCCTGTGCTAAGCCAATTTTGGATTTCGCTCTCTTTGGCTTTCTTGAATGCTGCTTGTTCTTCCACTGTCAATGTTGATAACTTCACTTCGGTTCTCTGCTTCTTCTCAGTCGTGGCAAGTAACAGGCTCTCGGGCGGTTGCCCTTGGCAATTAACCTTGGCAAGGTGGCTTGGCACTTCAAACTCGCAACGCCAGGCACAAGGTGTCTCGGCTGGATCCACGGTGAGTATTTCACCTTCTACGCAGAGAATATGGGTGGTCACAAGGTCATCATCAAGGGAACTTTCAGGAAGAGGTGTGTCAATTGGCTGATTAAAGAAATCATCGTGTGGATTACTTTCGGAATTCTCTCCTTCGGGTTCATTGTCGGGTTGGTCTTGAGATTGACTGTTACCATCATTGTCCATGTTATCAGGTGGATTCTGAATATTTTGGTGTTGATTGTTACTGGGATTCTCTGGATTATTGGGGATTTCGGCAAGTGGTAATTCAGTTGGTGATTGATGTTGATGATTTTCTGGATCTTGATTTTCAACTTCAAAAATTTGTCTGGCTTCGGACGAACATACGGGCCGGACGTGTTCCAGTGCCCGTCGATGCAACTTTCCTCCCATGGTAGCCCATACTGATAGTTGGTTTTCTACTTGGATTACCTTTGCGGGGCCTATCCAATACCCTGATCCAGTCTTTTGGGGTTGCCAAATCATTACCCATTCCCCAACATTGTAGGATTGTCGATCTGGTCGGGATCTCCTTAGACAGGCTCTGCGCAAGGCTTGGTCGTTGTCTGCCTGGTGAAAGGCAATCCGTGCCCTTTCCCTCAGTGCTAAGCTACGACGGAACTGGATCCCTTGTGCGTCCTCTCGGTTGGCGCTCTCATGAGCCGAGAGATCGTCACTGCTGGCTATTGATCCTGGAACCTTCGAACTTTTGCCAAACACAAGAATTTCCGGTGAGTAACCCCTACGAATGCTGAGAGTGTTTTTGGCATTCGTACTTTGAACTAGTGCTTGGTGGAATTCCCAGAAGGTAGTGATAGGTTGTTCAAGATCAATCTTAGTCAGCATTTGTTGCAATATCTCGCCATGTCTCTCACACCGGCCGTTCTGCCAGTGAGCATTGGGGGATGTTGTTATGCCTTTGATGTCGTGCCTTTGCAAAAACTCTTGATACAAGTCACTTGTGAACTCCGTTGCAGGATCTGTCACCAACATGTTTGGTGGACCGGCCCATTGAAGCCAAGCTTCCATTGTCTTCTGAATTGCATGTTCTGCGGTCCTGTTCGGTGCCGGAATTGCTACATGGAAATTTGTGGCTTGGTCAATCAAATGGTAAAAATGAAAACTTTGACCCTGTTTGGATGTCCACTTGACACCGTCCATGAACACTTTGTCATTGAAATCCAACTCCGGCTTGAGTGAACTGGGTCTGGACAGCTTGGGCTTTTGACTGGCAGCGCATGTTGGGCACTTCATGTCAAAAACAGCTTGATGGATCTCTGGTCTACAACCCTGATTGCGAAGAGTGGCACTCAGTTGTTCAGCGCTCGGATGACACAAATTCTTGTGTGCCCGTTTCAGCATTGCCTGTTCTTCCCTTGGAAGTGCTTTAAATCGGGCTCCATGAGCTTCATCACCCTGGTCAGTGATTGAAGGTCTGTCTTCAGCTTGAACCTCCTGACGTGTCTCGTTTGTTTGAAAGCTTTGTCTAGGAAAATTCTCGGATTGTTCTGATGCAGTTGGTAGTTTTTCCTTTGTTTCTGAGACTTCATCAGGCTCATAAGTTCTGGAGACTTCGGGTGTCTCTGGCACTTTGGTCCTTGGCTCGGGGCTGTTTTCTGAAACATCAGGCAGGCAGTCGGAACTGGCATTCGGCTTGGCTGCAAACATCGTTATATTTACCCGGCAGGGAGGAGATGCTCGAATGATTTTTCGGTTGGAGAGGTTTGCATATTCTTCCCATGCTGCATCAATCATGATTTCATTTGTGTCCCGGATCTTCATAATGCTTCTACGGTAAGGTGCTTCTTGAGCATGTACCTGATTGGGCGGCCCCATCCGGCGATTGGTGCCTTTGCATGCCAAGATGGCCTTTATGGTCATGTTAGGGAATTCCTTTTCTAAATCTTGAATTATTGCTGAATTGTTAATGACCCTCTTGCCTACCCTGGGTAAACCCTTTTCAATTTCTTCTGCAATTTTCTGGATTTGCTCGGATGCATGTTCTATCGGATTGGTGGTCGATTCTGTGTTGGAGGATGTTGTCACTTCTGACTTCTGTCTTTTGGCATCTCCGGTGCTGTCAGGTGCGCCAGCTGCAGCGGGTGTTTTAACCCCTCGGCGGGGATTGGTCTTATATCTCTTGGTCGGACGTTCTCTGACTGTTGCGGCATTGGCTTCGGCTGCAATGGCATCCAACATGATTAAAACAGGGTCGGCTATGGTACCTGCAGGTTTCTCAAGTGGAAAACGAATTTTCAGCAAAGTCTTTGCAACAAGTCGACCGAACTTCCGAGGATATATTTCTGACAGCTCGGAACGTGCGACTGTCTGGCCATGCACTTTGGTTGATCCTTCGATCTGTTGATGGACATGGTCTCGTGTGCACTTCAAATGATGGATGGCATCATGCAATCTTTGAGAACTTGTCATGATATGTAACCCTTTTTGCATGGGTAACTTGTTTTCTGGGTCTTTGAGATTTCCTGCATTGCATAGATCAGGCATCGTACGCAACAAATACCTATAGATTTCTTGAATGTAGGGCAATCTCATCATGTATGAACCCTTTGGTTGTTCCCAGTGAGCATGCTGGTTCTTTCGATGTTGATATCGGCAAAGAACCAGACAGAGTGCAACCTGGCTCAGCATGGAAAATCTCTGATGCTGGATGGAGTCAAACGCAGCAATGGACCTGAGTGAGTTAAATTGAGACCATTTACTCCATGGACCACATGTTGGACTCATCCAGACATTCTTCGGCCGATGCTTCAGCAATTGCACAAACAGCGCTCTCCTACCCTCAGCAGTTTCCAGATCGCCTTGGGTGCGGCCAAAACGGATGGAGGTGCCGCCAAGGTTTTGAACTTGATCGGTGATGGCACTACAGTCACTGCAAAAGACCTCAAGTAAATCAATTTGTTTTGTTGATGGTTGGATAATTTTTGCAAGATCATCAATTTCTTTCTCAATCTGATTTACCAAGTTCCAAAAATGATCCTTTTCTTTATTGGGAACTGTTTCACAAAATTGATCAATTTCGCCTGCTTGGAGAGACCAGTCACTGTGGTCATTGTGTTCTTCTATTGATTCCATGGGTCGTGCTGCTCGATCACTGCAGTGTCGGGAAAGGCACCTGATGGTGTCGCGCTGGATGGCCTGGTCTGCTGGGAGATCAGGGAGATCACCTGTTGCATGGCATTCTCCAGGCCCTGCAGTCGATGGTGGATCACTTGAACTTCCTCTTGAACTTCCGTCATCTCGGTTGGGATCCAAGGTGGCTCGATCATGAGCTCCTCGGTGTCTGACACCTCCGCCATCTGCCACGGTGTGGTTGGAGTCGGTTGACACTTGGCCTTGGCCATGTGTGACTTGGACATGCCCTTCGGCTTTGCTGTGGCTTTGAGTGTCGTCGACACTGGGGTTGTCTGATTTTCTTCCTCCTCGATGCGAAGTTGGATGAATCTCACCATCTTCTTGTGCTCCACCTTGGAACTGGACTTGTAGTGGTTGAAAAACCACTTGATCCAGTCCGGGTGTTCGGACCAAATGGTCTCGAAGCTCTTGCCCACGTGGGCCTTGCCGAATGACATCGGCATGGTCTTCAATTGCTCCAGGTTCAGGTGGTCCACAGTCTCTTCCTCGGCTGCTGGCATCTGAGACTGAACACGGCTCAGACGTTGCTGCCAGTCTCCCATGGTGCCGAGACTCACAGATCGGAACCTTTCGTTGGCAGTTGCTTGATGGCCGAAATTCTCTGACTTGGTGAATTGTGGTGTGTTGCAACGGCATTTGTTTTTGGTGTTGTTTTGCAAGCTTCTTTGTTGACTGCACATGTATTCCGTTGGACATGTTGCTTTGATTCTCATGACCTTCACCTGAAGCCTTCATTCTGATTTCTTTTTCATCACCAACTGACGGCTGTTCACGGTCCTCAGGTATTTTGACGGTCGCATGATCGTCCTGTGCAAAAGTCTCGGCTGCTTCAATTGGCTCTCCTGGCATGGGTGCTACTTTGAAAAGCTCATTGGTGTCCACGAGATACAATCCCTTGGCTGACAATTTCAAAGGTACCTTCGTCTGATGTCGTGGTAGTAGGAGCTGATTTTGGTTGGTGTCGATCATGGCACCCAACGCTCGGAGAAGGGTATTCGATACCAGGAAAGGCGTAGCGCCTTCTACCACTGCAATCTTCAGTTTCATGCCGGCCAGAGGAACAACAATTGCATGTGCAGCTTTAAGGGTACCTTGATTACCGAAACGAAACGTGATTTCACATGATGTTCTTTGGACTTGTTGTCTGACCTCAGGATCCAAGTTTTTGAGGAAGCTGGAAACATGATGGCTACCCATGACTGTCTTGGTGGCCCCTGTATCTAAAATCCCCCATGTGTCATGTGATGCAAACCATGTTTCGGCTTCGGCACCTGCAGTGTCATGAATTGGGCTCGCGACTGGTGCATTCGGATGTTGACCTGTCTCTTTTGGACAAGTTCTCGGCTTTGAAAAACTTCGATGGGAATCACTCAGGGTGGATGGGCACAAAATGTGCTTCTCAGGCAAAACTTGCTTCGACACTTGGCTCGGATGCTTGTCATGGGACTGCAGCTTCATCTCAATCCTGTGCACAAGGGACTGAACTTTGGACCTGGGATTAGATACACTATTGCCCTCAATACGACACCTAATCCTCTCCCTGATAGCCCTCATGTTCTTTGCAGTATGGTTATTCTTTTGTTGTGGCTCATTAAAACAATCAACTGAAAAAAACGTCTGTACAAAACATGGCTTTGCCGGCGAACTGTCCTTCACACCTGATTCACTGACCCTGGGAAGCTCAAGAAACTCGGCAGGCATTGCTGGGTCAGATTCCGCGGCGGATGAAGCAACGGACAATGTCGCTGCTGCGGCATGAGATCCACTGGCTGACCCCTGGTTTCGGGTGGGGCACTCTGACTTCCAATGGCCTTTCTTTCCGCACAAACGGCAGTTTGACTCTAGGATTCTCTGTTGGAGAGTTTTCTTACTCCATGGAGGTCGGCCCTTACCACGGCCTTTGTTCATCTTGGACTTTCCTTTCCCCAACGGCCAGAATCCCCTTGCCCTCACTTTTTCATTGAGCTTGCGCCTGGCTTCGACATACGTGCTATAGGCTGTCGAAAGATCACCATCTGTTTGAAGAACTTCGCTCGCTGCAGCCTCAAAATCTGCCACAAAAATGGCGTCATCATCCCCCTCGGCCAGCAGTGCTTCGATCACCTCATCTTCATGCCAGTCCTCTGCGTGAACTGCATTGACAGGATCTTCATGATCTCCCTGATGTTCTAAATCCTCCATCATGAGGGTGTTGGAGTCATAGACCTTGGTCTTCTGATTCTTTCGAGCTTGACCTGTTATTTCTTGAAAGAAAGAGGTTCCTAACATTCGCACTGCTTCTCTGACCCTGTTGATCGTGAGCTTGCCCTCAAGGGTGTTGTCCGAGTCCAGGATGATTCGTTTCTTGTCCTCGCTCGGAAGGTTGGCACCTCTAAGCGTGATATACGCTTGGAGGTCATCAATCTGCAACTTTTGAGACTTCAGCTTCGACCACAACACATCTGCACGAGCCAAAAAGGAGTCATGGCTCTCATCAGATTGTTGGTTACATTGGTACAAGGCTTTCTCAGCATCCGCAAAACGACGTTCAAGGCCTGTCTGGCCCCAGTGTCCACCCAGATATTCAATCAGCTTGTGAATTGACTTTGTCTCATTTGTACACAACTCCTTGTGATGCAACTGTAACTTTGCAAATGCCGATCCAGTTGTGTTCAAAATCAGACGTGTCACCAGTTCTGATATCTTCGCCTCGGGCCACACTGACAGGACCATCTCGACCTTCTGTTGATACATTTGCAGATCATCCTTACTGGGATCAAAATTGGGAACCAACGATGCCAGCTGATTCGATATATTCACCTGTGTTTCACCGCCTCCAGAAGCTTCTGACATGATGAATTCACCTGTCCAGACAATGCCCTCAGTGTCCCTATGACAGTTGTTGCACCAGTCTTACAAGGTCCCGGATGCTCTCTGCTAAGGATGCAGAGAGCTCCGCTACCAATGTGAATTGGTAACAGAGGCTCCCTGATCCCAAGCACCAATCAGATGCACCTGCAAGGCTGCGGCCGCGCAGCTGTTTTCACCAAATCGCACTGCCTATGCGATGTTTCGCCAACCACGGCGTGTAGCCACAAAACCAAGAACACTATGGCTTCCAAGGTATCGATCCCACCCTCCGCAACGCCTTTGAAGGCTCCCTGAGCCAAATACCTTTGGGAGGATTTGCATTGTTCTCTTGTGTATGAAATGGGATCGTGCATCCCTTGGTTGGAGCTGCATGGGGAACGTTTTCCCTGTCAAGCATGGTTATGACTGATCAAATGTTGACATTTCACAATATATATATATATATATGCGTGTGTGTGTGTAGATAGATAGATATAGATATAGATACATATGATACATATGCATCATATGTGTGTGTGTGTGCAGAAATATATGCATATGCATATACATACTTAATACATGTGTGTATAATATACATATATATAATTATACGTGTATGTATATATAAGTATGTATATATAAATATGTATATATAAATATGTATTATATATATATATATTATATATATATATATATTATGTATATATTATATATATGCATATGTTTGTGGTAAAGGCCCTGCTGCATCATCTCTAGAGCCACAGGACCAAGACAGAAGGCAGCTAGAAGTTAGCACAATCTCATTGAAAGGCTGTTGGGCTTGTGGTAAACGTTGTGATAAACGTTGTGATAAACCACATCAAACATCTTCATCATCTTCAAAACAAAAAGAAACTATCTGACGTACAACCTGAATATATCAGCTATATCAAAGTCTTCTATACATACCGCAGATTGGATTTCTGCAGATTGGTGTAGATTGTAAGTACATTGAAAGATAATACGGTTATATATAAGTATAAGTTATAACGTGATATAACTTGATGTAACATGCAACTTAACTTTGAAAGCCTTGAGAAACCAGCGTGGCTTCCCTTGAAGCTCCATTGGCAACACAAACAGCACGTTGGTGTCTTCCTCTGCAGCTGAGGAACAATTTGCTTGAAGGAATGCACGTGACTTAACTGCACCGCTCTCAAGTCAAGCTGCAAGCTTTTTTGGGACGAGTGAGACAATTCTTGAGCAATGCCAAACTACATTCGCTTGGCATCACTTGGCTTTCTTCATGCGTTTTCTTCTTTCTTTTCTTCCAACTGGACCTGGGTGCGGTGGCATCCTATTCTTTTGTTGTAGTGCCGAGTCGTGCAACATGGTGCAACAGTATAGTGGCTCCTGCCAGAGTGCAGCAGCACTGTCAGGTGTCTGACCTTTCTTTCCTTTGGAGCCCTGTGAACGTGCCAACAAACACATCAAGACTGAAATCTCTCATCCTGGTCGGCTCATTCTCAACCCATGCCTTCGCTCTTTTGCTTTTTTTGGCTGGCCCTTTGTTCTTGACCGTCAGAGTCTTCCTAAGCTTGGATATGGACCCAAACAGCAGACGCAAAAAACCATCATCAAAGTTACTGAAAAGAACACATCGATCCTGGTGTATCTGTGTTCTGGGGGCTGGCAGAAATGCCACCAAATGCAAGGGGAAAAAGAAAATAGAACATGATAGAACACTTGACACTATTGTTTAGCTATGCATCCGTTTCCCATGCTTGGAGGTGTCTTGTGTCTCTGCAAACCTTCCTGTGTCTGTAGCGTTTCTCGATGTTTCTCGTCTCCCAGAGTCTTTTCCACCAAGCTTCGTCACTGCCTTGTCCAGCGCAACCTGCCGACGATCTTCCTCCTTTCTGGCAGATGCTTGCCGCCTGGCGTGGCAAGCGTGGCAGTGCGCAACTTGACACACCTCACACCTGACATCACAGACACCACTGCAGCCAAAAACAGCAGTTGCAGTTAAGTAGTTGCTGTTAGTTCCAGTCCCTACAGACTGGCAGCAGATTGCAGGAGCGCCTTTTGACCCTTTCCTCCGGGTCTTCTTCCTCTGCGATCGGTGGCAGAGTGTGCAGATTTGCAGCCACTGCCAAGCTGCCAAGCTGCCAAGCTGCCAAGCTGCCAAGCTGCCCTGCCTCGATTCCGGTGAGATCTCTTAAGCGTCCTGCCTCGCCTGTGGCCAACTGCAAGGCATGCCAGATCGAAATCGTAGAAATCGGCATCGAAGGCTTTGAAACGGTCATCTTGGGAGACAGGTCTGGCAAAATAGGACTCAGTAACTGTCAGTAGGATTCTGCTAAATCAGCTAAAGATGTGAAAGTGCAAGCTGAACCTCCCAGCAGGGAAAGCACATTGCCACTTTTGCCAATGAGGGCCAGAGGCAAATGCCTCAGAAAATGTCAGAGGCTCGGAGGCAGCGAAGTTCGGCTAAAGTTTTGATCTCAGGCAACGGCCCACCGGCACCATCTGAGACCTCAACTGTGCTGTGAAGCCATGGTTTTTTGTTTTTTTCTCCTTCCGCCTATCTAGCCTATTTGGCTATTGGTCAAAACCCTAGCACCTAGTGAACCCCAAAATAGCTGGTAAATGGATGTTCATCCCATTAGAATTGATAATAATAGGTTTTGACCCACCCCGATTTAGTCCAAATCCATTGGATTTAGATTTCGAGAGTCCGAGACAGTCGAAACACTTTGGTACACCGAGGTACTCCTCCGACAGTCGTTGTCACCTCACAATCCCCGAAAGGATCGTCGTCCTGGGAAACTGCGCAAAGCGGTCTAAAATGCCCAAGTTTTCACCAGTCCTCAGCCGTAAACGCCACGGTCACGGGCACCTGACGTGTCCGAAAAAAAATTCTCCAAGATCAGCTAATCCACAAGCAGAAATGCTACTGAGGTAGTTGTTTTCATGCATCTTTCGTGTATCTTTTGTGCATTTTGCCTCATCTTGTAGCTTCTCAGTCTTCAAGTCGCCCAACCATTGCACCTATCAAAGAAGACATGTCGACAAACTAACCATGAGCGCGCGAATATGCTGATCAATCGAAGAGTATTCTGGAAGATGTTAGAGGACATCCCCACAGCCCTTTTCAAAAGCAAACGCAGTTCTTGAATGTTCTTGAATGTTCTTGACACATTCGTGTCATGTTGTTTCTTCATGTCTCTTCATGTCTCTTCTATGCGTTGTTTTTTTGGAGACTCCATGCGGAGCGTGCGGAGCACCTCCTCGGCTGGGCCCAGCAATGCTTCGACCCTCTTCTCTGCTCGCTGCAGGTCCTGTAGAATCTGTAAATCAAAAATCATCAGCGTCTTCACGGATGAATTGACCAGGCTACCTCAGATCGATGAATGATGTGGTAGTCTAATGTAGTCTAGTCTGAGTTTTCCTTGGCTGCAACTTCCTTGCCTCTCCTAAACTTTAAGTTTGGCTAGCCTAGAAAAAAATCAGATCACATTTTTGACCTCAATACAGGGGCTGGTAACAGCAAGTATATAGCATGCAGCTTTCCGATAGTTCTCAAGCAAGTATAACTATTTTGCCTCGGGTCGGCTGTTCTAGGCTGGTTCATAAATGGTTCATACATGGTTCATACATGGTTCATACGATTCACAACAACGTGTCAACAAGCTCGCTCATTGCATGTTACATCCCCTCCCATGCAACTGGCCAAAGGACGGCAGGAAACAGGTGAGGGGCGACACCACTGGCCCATCGTATCCCCCATTGAAACCTTCCCACTTGGAGGAGGAGCAACCAAAAATGAAAAGAGTTACCATGGGAAAGGCGCTTGGGCCGCTTGGGATTGTCAAAATTGATGCCAAGACAAGGCGTCCTTCCATCTTTTCTTTACGTCCTGTCGATAGTCTTTCTTGGCTTCAATCCGATCCTGATTGACATGCCACTGGAACTGCAGGAGAGTGCCATAACAACAAGGCCAGATAAAAAGGCAAATAAGAAGCGGAGAAAAGGGAACAAAAATGGACAAACTACTCTTTGGTCCTGACGTTCCTTTTCCAGAATCTCGCGGACTGCCCACTTTCTTCTCTCCTTCAATGGCAGGGAAATATTCACCAAAATGTAAAAGCGCGAGCAAATTGGTGAGGATGCTTTCAACGCTTTCCTGCTTCCTTCTCTTGAAACCAGTCACGAAGGCATGCCTCACTATGTCATTTGTGTCATTTGTGTCATTTGTGTGTCATTTGTGTGTCATTTGCTCAAGTTCTCTGGCACTTCTTGGCAGCTGGGGCCCTGGCCGACTCGCAGGATCGAAAGTCAAAATGTGGCCATCGGTCTCAAGCTTTGACTTCCTGACATCTTACAACATCTTAAAACCACTACCGGATCTACCAGGTCACTACCACACTGACGAAGGTCATGAAGATTCATGAAGGTCTTCCTACACACCGCACGTTCAGCTGGCCTCTTCTTTCCCATGGCTTATGACTTTGGTGCACAGGCTGAGTGACAACAACGGACTTGTTGTTTACCTCTTGAAGGTCTGAACGTGTTTCACCTGTGCTGTCAACGCCGTGAAATTAAAGATTTTGCCATGTCTTTCTTTAGTACGAGAGGGCAAACACAGGCGAACAAGCATGGTTTTTTGAAATGCATGTTTTTTGGGCTTCTTGCAAAGTTTCTGAACCAGGAAAAGCTGGAAAGGGTAAGTAAGCGGTGACAATTTGTGGGATGCCACCACTGAACCTCTTCGCAGCAACTATTATGTTTTTCGGGCAGCTTTCGCCCTCGTTCTCGGGGCATCTTTTTCCTCTTCCCTGGAAATGAAAGTCACCAGTTGGTGAACCTCTACCGCTACCTGTTCATGACCTGTCAAGCTACAGGTTCATGTGACTGCAGGCATCTTCCCCAGCCTGAAACAGAAACATTGAGGGCTTGAAACCAGCACAATTACGAGAGATGAAACAAGCCAAAATGATTCTAGCATCACAGAACTGCAGACTATCATCCAAACCTCTTCGCAAACTCCATATGTGACACAAAGTCACAAGCAACTATTGAATTACACCGATTGCCATGACAACAAAATCTGGCAATACAGATTCCTGTGAGTTTGAGATGTGGCGAGCTGTGAGAGACGCATCAAAGCAGAGTGTCAAGGCAATCAGCAGGCACCAAATTTCGAAACTTGTCACGTCACTAGCCAGTCGCGGAGATAGCTGATCAGGCTCGACCTGGGCACTGCAAGACGAGCCGCTATTGTCCAATCCGTAACAACTTAGGCTCCCAGCCCGATCAGACTTCCGACGTCCCCAATAAAAAGCCAATAAGAAATCGCAATGAGGTTGAACTCCTTGCAGCTCAGCAAACCAAAACGACAAAACGAAACGAAACGAAACGGCAATTTTATTGGTCTGTCGCCTGCGGGATCACGCTGTCGACGTGGCGACCTTAAGATCAATTCTGCATCTAACTTTGCAGAAAAAACAGTGCACTCCAAACCCCTTACAGGTCGGCTAAGGTCGGCTTGGAGGAAGCTAAGGCTGTGGCTAATTGTCCCGTATATCAAGCCATCACCAAGCATCACCTGAAATTGGGAGTAAGATTCACTTCCTCATCCTGCATTGTTATGAATTCCATTGACAGTATATCATGAAATATCATGAAATGGCACGAAACTTCCAGCTATTTCCAGCTGAGGAACCAAGAAAGCACCGGCAGGCGCCAGGACCTGAGCCGTCAGCGCCAAACGCCGCTGTCAGCTGTCCGCGCCGCTGAGTCGAAAAAGCGTGCGGGTTGTGTGTGGGCTGAGAAGCGGGCAGGTTCCCGCAGCACCAACAACAACGCACCCAGCAAGCTGAAACCTGAGGCTTTTCATATGTTTTCATGATGGTTTTCATATGTTTATCAATGTTTATCATTTCTATTCTTTTCTGCACCAACACACCTGAAAATGCTGAAAGACCATCATTGCCGTGAAGCACTAAAATTAAGGACTCCCCTTTCCACGGCACAAAAGTTCTCGTTTTCTTGAGGGTCTGACAAACGTAAGCAGCAGGGTGGCGCTGTTGGAGCCGGTAGCTCAGCCATCTTCCACAAAGACCTCTCGATCGTAACTGCAACATACGCAACTTGCGACACTCCAAGAACTGCTTGCGGCTCCGTGCACAAGTTTACATAGTTTACATCACTCCTTGCACGTGTTGTGGAAAGAAGATCAATGAAAATCAGCAGGTAGTAGTACGAGATCGGTGGCCTCCAAGCATATTGGCGGTGTTGTAGAAGGCAAAGAACCTTGGCAAAGGATCAGTCGTGTACCCTCTGGTAATTTAACATAGCTATTGAAAATTGCCATTTATAGTGATTTTTCCCATGAAAAATGGTGGATCTTTCCATAGTTATGTAAACGTTTACCAGAGGGTATGTCGTCATGTCCCATGTTCGGAGCCAAGCTCTCAGCTCGCTGCGTTTTGGTTTCCAGCACGACACTCTCCGTGACTTCCACGACCTCCTTGTCGTAGACGTAAAGAGAAAGGCCAGGTGAGAAGCCCGCCAAGGTGAAGGTGTCCACCTTTTGCAAGTCTGCCAGGCAAAAAAAGGAGCTGATCAAGAATGCTTGGCAAAAAGAGAAATCAAACATTACATTATATATATATATTAATACATTTGATATCAAAAAATATAATATCTAAAATATATAAAATATATATATATATAAATATAATATAATATAATATAATATAATGCAATATAATACAATACAATACAATACAATATAATATAATATAATATAAGACAAGCTATGCCTACGCAGACCCCTCCACCCACCAAGCAGGGTTATTTTACACAATTGGCCAAAAGTTTGGTTGGCATCTGACCTGTCTGTTACATCTCCTTTTCGGATCTGCACCCAAGACAGGTAGATCAAACTGTGCCCTTACCCCATTTTCAGGGCGTGGTCGGGCGGGCGATTGAAGCCCCACCCTTGAGCCAAAATTGGCACCGGGGGGATTCACCTCAACCAAGCTCAGGCATCACATGTCCCACCTACATGAATGTAATTATGAGACAAGCTATGCCTACGCAGACCCCTCCACCCACCAAGCAGGGTTATTTTACACAATTGGCCAAAAGTTTGGTTGGCATCTGACCTGTCTGTTACATCTCCTTTTCGGATCTGCACCCAAGACAGGTAGATCAAACTGTGCCTGTTGCCAACTTCCACTTACGGCCCAAGAATTATCCTGCTTGCTTAGTGTAGCTGAGCGGGTCTAAGATGAATTGCTATCTGACTTCGAAGAAGAAGAGGAGGACCCCGATGAAGATGACGCTGCTTGGCTCTTCAGCTCCGGGAAACACTTCCTGCAAGCGACCTTCGGGTCAGGGAGATCGCTGGAGATTTCAAAATTGGTGTGTGGCCCGCCGAATCGCCAAGCACACCGTGTTCTCCATTCTTTGGGATGAAAATCATCTCCGTACACTAATGACCGATGGGTCTTTCCTCCGTTGAGGTTGATGACGATGGGGTCCGTGATCTTGGGAGGCTCCAAGTCCCCAATTGATGCTTCGCAGTCCCCTAGCATGTCCGGGGTCGGGCATGCCAGCGTTGTTGCCAACCCCGTTTGTGCCCTGCGCATCAAGTCCTGGAGCTGAGCCTTTGCCGTAGACAGCGACAAGTGAACCGATGTCTCCAATGCTAACTTGTCCAGCTGTTTCAGAGGTGCATCTCTGATGTACTGCAGGAAGACTTGGCTGCCCCAGCGCCCAAACAGCTGGATTCTCCAAAGTTCTACCTGACTTGCTGCCAGGTGTACTGCTCCAGATGCTCGAGCTGTGTGCCCTGTGAAGCATCTGGCCCCATTGGGGTAGGTGCATGGCAGCTTGAGGATCTTGCCCAGCTCCTCAAATGTGTCAGCCCACCCGGTTTTAGACGCGGGATTTCCATCGGCGGCTGGGAAAATCGGTGTGGACGGGTCCTTGCCCAGCCTGGCCAAATGGTCCACCATGTTGTGGTAGGGACACTGTGCAACCGGAGCGAGCTCACAAGAGCAGGTGTGGCTCCGGGTGGCTCCCAACGCTCTCCAATCGGTTTTGGAGTTGGGAAGGCGCCAGTCGATCTTCTTGTCCTCCTCGTGAACCGTGATGTGGCCCCGGATGGAGTTCGACGCCTCAATCTCCCGGAGGAGCCACCAGGATGCCAACAGAGCTGAGCGCGCGGGCCACTTGGGTCCAGAGCGGGCAAGTGGCTCTTCACCCTGTAGGCTTGCTAACTCTGCCAGGGGTAACGGAGCAGCTTGCTTAGGGTTACCCAGGTTACGATTGCAGCTACGCACTGCGGCTCTGTAGGCCTGCTGCAGCTGGGATGTCCAGCCGTACCCGGCCGCGATGTGCTGGGACTTGGCCGTGTCCAGGTACAGCTGCGCAGAACGGAACCCAGCAAGTTTGAGGGCACCCATCACCTCGAAGATGCGGTCCGGCTCAAGGTAGAATGGGTCCTCGTAGCCGGCTTTTGTAGCCAAGGCTGCCCAGAGTTGCTTTCTGGAGGCCGTGGGCCCCTTGGTGGTTGCAGCGCTAATGTCTGCCCTGAGCGCACTGCTGCAGGACCGAGGGTCCGTTATGCACGCTAGCGCAGTCTCGGCGGAACCCCGGCCGTACGGTTTGGGACCGCCTCCCGACGAAGGACGCTCCTCCACCTTGGCGGAAGGTTGGGCGTCCCGTGTGGGAATGGCAAATCCCTCCCGCAGTGGCTGGAATGGTCCCTTCTTCCTATCATGGGCGCCCAGCACCGGGAGGTCCGGAGGAGCCGTCCTCTTTGAGCCTCTCATGGCGCTGACGTGTGCCCAACTGAGACAGGTTGCATGCCCTGCTGTGAACGGGGATGCTGGTAAACTGCCCCCTGCCCACTCGCAGCGTTGCGCCCTGTTTTGCACCGACTACGCGTCGACGATCCAGAAGTCTGGTCCTAGGCGGACTTCGGCCCTTGGGACTCCCTCCAAAGACTTTGGTAAAACCGGAGGGTTTGGTGCGTACACCCTTGACAGGGCATCTGCTTCAATGTTGGTGATGCCTGGTATGTGTGTCAAGAGGTGCAGCCTGTACTTGTCCCTGGCCATATCGATGGAAAACTCGCGGGAGACGACGGCTAGGTCTGGTGCCTTTGCCCGTCCCTTCACTAGTGAGAGCAGCAGCGCTAAACTGTCGCTCTTACAATGAACTCTGGCTTTCCCTTCAAACCTGGGTAGCCACAGGCGACAGGCCACAAGCAAGGCCAACGCCTCCCACAGCGTGGTGAATTTGGACTCGCCGCGTCTGGCTTTAAACTTCAGGAGCTCAAACTCAGGTAGGTCCGCGGAGAACGCTTCTACGAGCTCTCCCGACACCCGAAGCGTGCCCCCGATGCCAAATGGGCAAGCGTCTGTAGTGATGTTGATTTGAATTTCGGGTAGGAATGCCTTCAGCTGTCTTCGCAGCGGGGCTCCTTTACCCATCAGCAAGGCCCTGATCCAACCCAAGGCTGGTCTTATCCTTCGGACGTGTACCAGCCTTCCGGAAATGCCCTTTGTCGGGGCTCCGTCATCAGCCATACTACGGCCGAAGGGCAAGACCGCCCACAGCGAAGAAAGGAAAGGCCTCAGGTGTGGAATGAGCCCCGCGATGAAGGACAAGGCGCCCACATAGGACCTCAGCTCTTTCACACCAACAACCGGCCTGGCTAGAAACTTGTCCGTGACTTCCACCAGCTTGTCCACCTTGTGCTGGGCTATGGTAACTTCCACCGCCGCTTCTTCGTCCAGGAGCGTCACGACCGCCCCAATCCAGTTGACTGATTTTCCTCCTGTCGATTTGGACATCTTGATGGGGTAGCCCAAAATGTTGACCCACAGGAGAACTGACGTCAGCTGAGTGATGGCGTCCTCTCTCGACCCAGACATTGCTATTGCCGGGTCGTCCACGTAGAGTTGGCAGGTGACTTCCGGCTCCACCGCGACGATGGTTCTTGCGAGGAATGCCGCAAATCTCCCCCATACTGTCGGAGAGCTGGCCGCCCCAAACACCAAGGCGTCGAAGATTACCAGCTCCATGTCATCGTCGGCCTTCTTCTTGGGCTTGGCCGCCACCAGCGCATATCGGTCTTCCATGACCGGTATGTTCATGAAAGCGTCCCTGATGTCAACTGCTGCAATCCAACCTCTTGGGTCTCGGCGGTAGCCTTCCAGAATCCCTGCAACCAAGTCTAGCAGGCGTGGCAGGAGCACCCGCTCGCCTTGGTGGCATGACTGGTTCGCTCCGGACCTCTTGAGGTCCCAGATGATCCTCGCCTTCTTTGTGGTCTTGCCAGCGTCGACCTTTTCCTTTACCAACACACCCAGCTTGTTGATGATGGGTTGCCTGCCCAGTTCCTCTTCGGCATGCTTGATGGAGGGTGACAAGTGGCAGAATCCCCGATTGACGTAGTCGTCAATGAGTAGTTGCAGCTCGTTGTTCTCCTGCTCTGCCGACGCGTAGTTCGTCCAGCCTTCCAGGGATTCTATGCCCATGTGTTCGGCTTCCACCTCACCCATCTGCTTGGTAACCTCCGGGAAGATGCCAGTGGACACCACCTGTTGCTGGAATCCCATGGGTGCGCCGTGGTCCAGCCAAGATGCCAGGAGAGCAGAGTCCGGGTCGGCCTTCCATCCCGCTACCACGTCTGCCCTGATAGGTGTTGATGCCCTCGCAGACCTCGGTCCTCTGGGCTTCACGTTCCAGAGGGTGTTCAGGATGATGTCTCTGAGCTTGTCCACCAACACAGTGTCGTAGTCTTTGGGCGTGCCTCCGTCAAGAATGGCTGCCGCCGGTTCTCTCAGCGCAGGCCATAGCTCCTGTGCCTTCCTCAGAAGCTGTCGGATGGGTTGCCCTCTCTCTCTCTGGCTCCCAGTATCCTGTCTCGGGAAATCTGGGGGTTTCTCATCCCTCCAATGGCCTCCATGTTTTCCTTCTCTCTGATGGTGAGGCCAGTGTCCATCAGAGCGAATTGCACCACGGGGTCACGTCAGGGAATTGGAGTTGTTGCCAACTCCTCCCTCAGCCAGGTGGCCCCTGTTTGCGTGGCATGAAACGCCTGGGCCAGGATGTTGGAGAGCTCTGCAGTGTACTCTCCCTGGGCTTTGGATGCCCGCTCTCTTCGTCCTTGGCTGTTGACCACCCATTGCTGGACCGTGGACGGGTGCGGTGCCTGGTACACCGAGCCGTCTCCCCGCGTTTGTTGTTGCGGAGAGTGGTCACACCTAAGGTCCCTGAGCTTTGCCAGGTCGATTCCCCTCGATGCCAACCTTGTCGGCTTCCTCGTGGCCAACCCAGTTTTGCATTGATCAAAGTAGGTGTTGGAGTCGGCCTTATCCTCGAGGAGTCTCTTGATCGCTGGCATCACCCATAGGCTGGGCCGGTCGTCGCCATGATCTGGATTTTCCAGGCACCAGGGCTTGTCGTTCACGGATTGCGCCGAAGCTGCAGATGCCGACCTGCTGACTAAGACGTTGGCTTCTTTCACCTGTTTCTGTTCAGCCAGCGTGAGACCCGCTTTGGGAAGCCCTTGGATGTGCTCCAGAGTCCTCAGAACTCTGGGGCCAGGTTGCTTCTCCCGCAGCGGTGAGAACGTCTCGCATGGCGTGGCTATCATAAGGGCATCGAACTTGCCCGACACCAGGTCTGTCCGGACGGATTCCCAGGTGGCTTCACACAAGATGTTGGTAGGGCGAGGTGCCACCACATCTATTGCGCACACCCTCCATCCCAGATTGCACAGGGCATGTTGTAGATCGCCCTCCCTGCTGCGGCCGGAGAAAAGGATGAGCGCCCAAGGCTTGAGCCGGGCATCTCCAGGGCCATGCATCCAGTAGCCATACTGCCGAGGCGGGCATGGGTCCTGCCTGATTCCCATCGTCGGCGTCGAGGCTGGTAGAGACTGCTTGTTGCTCTCCTCTTCAACTCTTTGCCGCTTGTGAGGTTGCTGAGGTTCCGCATCCCCCTGCTCGGCCTTCTTTGGAGCGTCTTGTGGGTCAGCTGGCGATGGTCTTCTGTGCTTCTGGATAGCCAGGAGCTGTTCCTGAGTCGGCGGAAGTGTTGGTGACTTCGGCCTTTTGGCTCCCTTTCCTGCTGCTTCACTCTGTCGTGGTGCCTCTTGTGTCGGGGCTTGCGCAGGGGCGGCACCGGATGCCCTGCTGCCCTTTCGGGGTCAGTTGGAAGCAGTTTTGCCCGGGCATCCCACGGCTTGATGGGGCCCGAGGCACAGGTTGCACTGATGTGCCCTCTTCGCTTTGCACTTCCCCTGTGCTGCCGTTGAGCCGCACTTGTTCTGGTTGTAGTTCTTGCAGATCTCGACACCCCTCCGGTTGATGGTGTAGATCCCCGTGTCGTCCTTCTTGGAGTGGTCCATGCCCGTGTATCCTCTGCGAGCTGCCTTGGTCGTCTTTGTCCTTTTCGTAGGTGACCCAGTTGGACCCTCCGTCTGGCCCTGTACGGGTTCCCGCTTGTGGCGCGCCAAGAAGAGCGTCGCTGGGGTGTGCAGCTCACGGGCCCAATATTCGTGGTCTTTGCACGCCATTCCGAAGCATGCTGACCAGGGTGACGCCTCTGTGAACCCCATGGCCGGGGTGCTTCTCAATTGGCGCCGTATGCGCTCCAGGTGCTCTGACCGCATCTGGGAGTCGGCCTTCGAGATGAGGAACCACGTCTCGTCTCCAAACTGTGTGACGAAGCCCCGGATGGTTTCTGCATAGGAGTCCAACCTCTCTGCATCACACGCCCCGAGCAGGAGCATGGCCGTCCTGAAGACCCGCCAGCATTGGTACCAGGCATGGTACGAGCTGGGACCCGGGAGCTCACGTTTGCTCCACTCTCCAGTGGCCACATTGAGCTGGTACCCCGTGAACGTCTGTTTACGGAGCATCCGTTGTCCGTGTGGTCCGAAGACCGTGAAGCACGTAAACGGAACTGCTCCAGCAGCAAGTACTTGACGAAGTGCAGCCACTTGATCACCGCTAGGATCACAGTCAGCGTTGGGGTAGTCGCCGAACTTGTCCTTGTAGGACTGATACATCTGGGCCTGCTCAACTGTGGACAACGGCTGTATGCCCGCGTCTAGTGTGGGGTCCAGGGCCGCTGAAAGCTTGAGCTTCCTGGTCATTGGAGGGTTGCCAGCTTGGGCTCCTCCCCCTGGATGGGCGTTGCCACCCGCTGGAGGAAATGGAGCGCCAAGAGGCATGGGTAGGGGCACTGGCCCACCCCCTCTCTCATCCGGGGTACGGCCAATCCTCAGGTGACACACCCTCCTGAAGGATTCGACTCTGGCACCCTCGACCGGGTTGAGAGGCCTGACATTGGGTGGCCCTCCAATGGCTGGGTCTATAGCTTCCGGGACCACCAGCCTCGCCACTGCCTCGTCCCAAGCCTGTCGGTGGATGAGCGGCACTTCACGTACGCGTTGCACTCCTCCCATTGCATCCAAAAGTTGCTGCTGAAGGTCGCCAGCGACTCCAGCCCAATCAAGGGCGTCTTGTACTGACGCTATTTGTTCCAGCTCAGCGTCCGTCGGATCCATGCCGCCTGACAATGGCCGGACCCTCGTTGAGGATCAGTGGCGATCCAGCGGCCTGGGGCGGCCTGGGTGTAGCGGCCCGGGCACGTAGAGCTCTCCGGGCAATGTTCGGCTTAGCTGCCGGTGTATTCCTCAAGGTGGATTGCCTGTAGGCACCGAAGGCCAACGAGATCCTCCTCCGGCGCCCCACGAAATAGATCGCCTTGTGCACCAGCCTCTCCCAGTTGCCGGGCTGGTAGAGGGCTCGCCACCAAGAGGTCACTCGGGTGAAGGCTCTAGAACTGAACCACCCAAGTAGGAACCCCGCGGAACCGATGACCACCCACGAGAGGATAAGTAGGGAAGGGAGCTTGGTCGGCTCCTCCACTACCCCCTCAGGTTGGGTGACCACCAGTTCCATGCAAGACTAGTCCCACCTGTGGTCCGATTGAAGCCCCACCCTTGAGCCAAAATTGGCACCGGGGGGATTCACCTCAACCAAGCTCAGGCATCACATGTCCCACCTACATGAATGTAATTATGATACAATACAAAATAATATATTATAGTATAATATAATATCGCATAATATAATATAATATTACACACAGACCCCGAGGTTTGCACAAGCCCAGAATAGCGTATATTACACGGATTTTTTGTTCACACTAATTTTACATATCATATGAATTTCCCACCCCCGTTAAACTTCTACATTCATTGAAGATCTTCAATAAGGGTTTAATTCTCCCATCCCCGTTAAACTTCTACATTCATTGAAGATCTTCAAAAGGGGTTTAATTCTCCCACTCCGTGTAACTTTTACACTCGTTCAAGATCTTCAATAAAGGTTCAATAAGGGTTTAATTCTCCCACCCCCGTGTAACTTTTACACTCATTCAAGATCTTCAATAAAGGTTCAATAAGGGTTTAATTCTCCCACCCCCGTGTAACTTTTACACTCGTTCAAGATCTTCAATAAAGGTTCAATAAGAGTTTAACTCTCCCATCCTCGTTAAACTTCTATACTCATTAAAGATCTTTACAAAGGGTTTAATTCCCCCAGCCCTGTTGAACTTTTACATTCATTGAAGATCTTCAATAAGGGCGTAATTCTCCCACCCTCGTTTAACTTCTACATTCAATCAAGATCCTCAATAGGGGTTAATTAAATCCTGTTTATGTGGAGCATATCGGTGATCATCATCATCCTCATCATCATCATCCTCATCATCATCATCATCATCATCATACCCGGACGCTCGTTGCGAGTCCGGGCAAACACTCCAAACCCTCCAAAACCCTCCAAACGCTCCAAAATCCTCCAGACCCTCCAAAACCCTCCAAACCCTCCAAACCTTCCAAAACCTTCCAAACCCTCAACCCCCTTCAAAACCCTCCAAACCCTCCAAAACCCTCCAAACCCTCCAAACACCTTCCCCAACATGCAAGCCCGCAAACACTCCAAACGCTCCAAAACCCTTCCAAACACTCCAAACACCCTCCAAAACCCTCCAAACCCTCCAAACCCTCCAAAACCCTCCAAACCCTCCGGGCGCTCTCCAAAACCGTCCAAACCCTCCAAACACCTTGTCCAGCAGGCACCCCAGGGCCAAGGCCACTTCCCCAACAGGCACCCCAGGGCCAAGGCCACAGCAATGGCTTTCTATGGGCTTTCAAAGCTGCCGTTTGCCCGCCTGCAAAATCTCCAAACTGCCAAAACTTTCCAAACCCTCCAAACCCTCCAAAACCTTCCAAACCCTCCAAACACCGTCCCCAGCAGGCACCCCAGGGCCAAGGCCACTTCCCGAACAAGCACCCCAGGGCCAAGGCCACAGCAATGGCTTTCTATGGGCTTTCAAAGCTGCCGTTTGCCAGCCCGCAAACACTCCAAACCCTCCAAACACCCTCCAAAACCCTCCAAACCCCCCAAACCCTCCAAAGCCTTCCAAACCCTCCAAACACCCTCCAAACCCTCCAAAACCTTCCAAACCCTCAACCCCCTTCAAAACCCTCCAAACCCTCCAAAACCCTCCAAACCCTCCAAACACCTTCCCCAACAGGCACCCCAGGGCCAAGGCCACTTCTCAATCAGGCACCAGGGCCAAGGCCACAGCAATTGCTTTCTATTGGCTTTCAAAGCTGCCGTTTGCCAGCCCGCAAACACTCCAAACGCTCCAAAACCCTCCAAACGCTCCAAAACCTTCCAAACACTCCAAACACCCTCCAAAACCCTCCAAACCCTCCAAACTCTCCAAAACCCTCCAAACCCTCCGGGCGCTCTCCAAAACCGTCCAAACCCTCCAAACACCTTGTCCAGCAGGCACCCCAGGGCCAAGGCCACTTCCCCAACAGGCACCCCAGGGCCAAGGCCACAGCAATGGCTTTCTATAGGCTTTCAAAGCTGCCGTTTGCCTGCCTGCAAACGCTCCAAACTGCCAAAACCTTCCAAACCCTCCAAACCCTCCAAAACCTTCCAAACCCTCCAAACACCGTCCCCAGCAGGCACCCCAGGGCCAAGGCCACTTCCCGAACAGGCACCCCAGGGCCAAGGCCACAGCAATGGCTTTCTATGGGCTTTCAAAGCTGCCGTTTGCCAGCCCGCAAACACTCCAAACCCTCCAAAACCTTCCAAACGCTCCAAAATCCTCCAAACCCTCCAAACACCCCCCAAAACCCTCCAAACCCTCCAAACCCTCCAAAACCTTCCAAACCCTCAACCCCCTTCAAAACCCTCCAAACCCTCCAAAACCCTCCAAACCCTCCAAACACCTTCCCCAACAGGCACCCCAGGGCCAAGGCCAGCCGTTTGCCAGCCCGCAAACACTCCAAACCCTCCAAAAGTTCAAAAATCCTCCAAACCCTCCAAACACCATCCAAAACCCTCCAAACCCTCCAAAACCTTCCAAACCCTCAACCCCCTTCAAAACCCTCCAAACCCTCCAAAACTCTCCAAACCCTCCAAACACCTTCCCCAACAGGCACCCCAGGGCCAAGGCCACTTCTCAATCAGGCACCCCAGGGCCAAGGCCACAGCAATGGCTTTCTATTGGCTTTCAACCCCAACAGGCACCCAGGGCCAAGGCCACTTCTCAATCAGGCACCCCAGGGCCAAGGCCACAGCAATGGCTTTCTATTGACTTTCAAAGCTGCCGTTTGCCAGCCCGCAAACACTCCAAACGCTCCAAAACCCTCCAAACGCTCCAAAATCCTCCAAACCTTCCAAACACCCTCCAAAACCCTCCAAACCCTCCAAAACCTTCCAAACCCTCCAAACACCCTCCAAAACCCTCCAAACCTTCCAAGCCAAAACCTTCCAAACCCTCCAAAACCCTCCAAACCCTCCAAACACCTTCTTCAACAGGCACCCCAGGGCCAAGGCCACTTCTCAACCAGGCACCCCAGGGCCAAGGCCACAGCAATGGCTTTCTATTGGCTTTCAAAGCTGCCGTTTGCCAGCCCGCAAACACTCCAAACGCTCCAAAACCCTCCAAACGCTCCACCCCAGGGCCAAGGCCACTTCTCAACCAGGCACCCCAGGGCCAAGGCCACAGCAATGGCTTTCTATGGGCTTTCAAAGCTGCCGTTTGCCCGCCTGCAAACGCTCCAAACTGCGAAAACCCTCCAAACCCTCCAAAACCTTCCAAACCCTCCAAACACCGTCCCCAGCAGGGCCATCCAAAGGCTTATTGAATCCCCATGAATCTATCTATCCATCTGTCCAACAATCGATCTATCCACCTGTTTATCTAACTGTCTATCTACCTATCTATCAATCTATCTCTCTCTCTCTATCCCTCTATCTATCCATCGATCTATCTCTCTCTCTCTCTATCCCTCTATCTATCCATCGATCTATCTCTCTCTCCCTCTATCTATATATCTATCTATCCATCCATCCATCCATCCATCCATCCATCCATCTCTCCCTCTCCCTCTCCCTCTCCCTCTCCCTCTCTGTCTCTCTCTCTCTCTCTCTCTCTCCCCCCACAGTGCCCCCCAAATAGAGGGGGGTCGGCGGCACCTGGGCGCTAGCCCATTCTATAATACAATATAATATTATATATGTATACATACTACACATGTTACATTGCTTAAAATAGCTTAATTATATATATATATTCGTATTTGTTGTTTCATCATTTGTCTTTATTGGTCACTGTTTGTTCCGCTTGGTTTCGGAATAAGATCCTGACGGCGAAAGCCAGTGGATAGTGCCAAAGAAGTGGGAGCCAGTGCCTGTGTCAAACTGTGACCGTCCGTGACCGTTCTTCACAGCAGCTCCACCAATAGCCCCGCCCTACAACCAGCGCAACCAGCACCTGCATCCTTTGCAGTCAGCAACTAGCTCGTTCACTCCACCAGCTTTCACTGGCGGATGCGCAAACCCGGATCCATCAACGAGCGATGCATATGCTAAACCGAAACAAAGTGGTGAAGGTAGAAAATGTTTGAATCTGAGCATCACTTTTCAAAGTGAAAGCAACAGCAAAACGGAACCTGCTTCACCTCTTGGTGGAATCCACACAGCAAACACGATCCTTAGTCCATCGATATCTTAGATTTTCTTAGACTACCTTTGGGTCTTAGTACAAGGCTGCACAGTGCCTCGTTGGAAGCCCCAGCTTTGGTCCAGCACTGGTGACTCTCAGACTCCGACATTCCAATCAGATTCAGAGCTGCGACGCCTGCGAAGACCGTGGTCACTGAGACCTGCGAGATGACCAAGGTGGCGAAAAGTGGCAGAAAGCAGTGGCGTTTCAAAAATCTCAAAAACAGTTGCTATTGATAGACAAAAACTGGAGTTTGCAGCGACCTGGCCTGGAGCGGTGGACCCATGATGAAGAATCCTCCTATTAGGATGGTGTTTACGCCTAAAGGAATGCCTTGGCTGCACCGCCAAGGGCCATGCGGCGCATGCCATGGTTCAAGACAACTAAAAGTCGCAATGGAGGCATCCAACTGGCTCCAGTCTTCCCAAGTCTTCCTTGGCCTCCTCTGGATAGTCTACCAATGTCTGCCAAATATGAATTCAGTTCATTGCCTGACATTGCCTGACTCTAATTCAGTCTGAGTGGCCGAGAATTGCCAATCTCTTCGTTTCGTGACCAAAGGGTGTGAGGCAATTCAGTAGGTTTGATTCAAAGGACCCGATGGCCTCGCAGTCGAAATTGCATCGAAACCAGTATCTCGTTCTTTTAAATGGAACCAGGGGATATCCAACTGCTAAAACCACTTGAGGCCGGGGGTGGATGACGAAAGCTAGGGGGGTAGGAGAAAGAAGGAAGGGAAGAGGTGAGTTGCGGAGGGACTGTCATCATCGTGTCGCGGCATTGTTCGTCCCAACGAGGATGCAACAATGATATATGATATATGATATATAACAATGATATATATGGGGGAGGGGGCAGGGGGGGGCCCTTTCGCGTGAAAAATCACGTGATGTCCTTGGGGAGCCCCCGGAATACTTGCTA
>CAMXCT020003805.1:0-53469 GCA_947184155.2 Cladocopium goreaui
CCTCGTCTGCCATTGCACGAGGTCTTGGCTCACGGAAATAAAAATATTTAACAAACAGTTGTTTGTACTGATTTCTGTGGCTCTCGAATCCTGTTAAGGAATGTCGTCTGCCAACAAACCAGTATAAGTGGTGTGAGGGAGGGACAAAAAGGGCGGGTGTTGTCACACCACGTTCAAGGCTGGTGAGCGGAAAGGACTTCGACATTCGAAGTTTATTCACCTGTACTACCTATACAAGATCAACAGGTTGGTAAAACTGTTTCATGTTTGTTTATTTCAGGCAGCAAGGTTTATGTTCTGTGTTTGACACAAACATCACCACATGAGAGGAAAAAACAAGCGACATCCACAAAGCGTAGTTTATTTAAAATTCAAAAAGTTTGCCCACTATGTTTTTGTTTGACAAAAACATTTTTCCTTTGGCCAAATAAGGTCACGATCTTTGTACCAAAGAGTAGTAACTTATTTAGTCCTAGGAAAACCGTGGGCACTATGTATATAAGACTCCAAGCATATGTATACATATATTGGTACATATACATATATATATATACACACTCGCCGAGTCTCGATACGCTTTGTCCTATACGCTTGTCACTCAAACCATGCTGGCTCTTCCCCCCACGGGGGTCCCTTTCACTTTAATTTTTTCATTTTCTTCAAAAATCCAAAAACAAAACTCAAATCGTTCCGCATCCCACGTCCCTCAAGAAACATGTTGCAAAACGACGGTGATTTCACTCGCACAGAAAAAGTCAGCCCCTTTTTTTTTCAACTGGCGCATTGGGGAGAGCGTTCTTGGTCAAGCTGCCGTTCTATCCCCCATTTCGAGATCCAGCCCAAGAACCTTGCCCATTGCCTGCCAGCAAATTGGCCCTTTCACCGCGCCCAGGTCAAGAAGGAGTTTATCCTCTAGCCGGCTGGGTGAATCCGCCAAGTTAGAAAGAGAAGGGACTCTGGCAAACCACGACTTTATCTGAAGTCGCATCTCTTCACCGGTGAAGGTCTCTAGCATGGCCCCCGCCACCAAAGTTGCCCCTTGGCCTTTGATAAAAGCGGATCTGCTAGCCTCGTTGTCAAGGTACCAACACACCTGTGCAAGAGTTAGGCGGTTGCCCCACATCCAGATTGCAATGATGACTGGAAGGACCAAGCTCATATATCGGGTTCTTTGACTTCGCCAAAAGATGATCCATGATTTGGTTCGGCACTTTTCCTCCAAAGAAGGAAACGACCTTGCCAAAAGGGTCAATCAAAACTCCACCTATGCCGCCTTCCTTCTGGCCCTCCGGCCCTTCGCAAGCGCCATCTGTGAACACTATCCATGACAGTAAACAGGATGGAGTGATTGACAACGGAGGAGCTGTAAGAACCCTCTCACAAAGAAATCTGAGCGAAGTCATCTGGGAATCCGACAAGTCAATTTTCCGACGGCCACTCAAAGCTAAGTCCCCTAGGACTTTAACTGCACTGTTAGCCACCCTTCCAAAAGCAAAAGATTCAAACCAGTGTAATCGACCTCGCATAGACTCAGCTTGCTTGGCTGTGACACACTTCTCTTTGAGAATGTCCTGCAACACAGAACTAAGCTCATCACGCCGTTCCTGGGTATGCCCCAGGCGCACAATTCCAGACTCAAAGTTTTCCAAGTCGATTTCTACGCCCAGGCTCTTGAATACCTTTGCAAAAGCGCCGGCTTTCGTGCCGTCACGCGCAAATTCGACCCCCAACAGGTCAAACAAGGTCTCCACCGTCTTCGCCGTGTTGGAAACCAAAGCATCACATGAGAAAACAGTGTAATCATCAAAAAAGGCTGTCCAAACCAACCGAAAGAGCGCAACCCCCAGGAAACAAATGGCTAAACTGACTCTCAAGAAGCCACCCACAGATCCTGAGGCTCCGAATGGTAAACTGTTTATACCAAAAAGGGAAGTGCCACCCGTGACCGGATTTCGGACTGCAAGTCTGATCACCTCACGGTCCGCTGCTGATATTCCGTACTGCTTGTATGCATGTTTCAGATCGTAGGTGCGGCCAGAAATGCCCCCAATGCCACGGCCCTTGTGCGTGACGTCCACCAAATAGGCCAGAAAAGCTGCACACTCATCCATGGCATGCACACGATACTTTTCCACAGCTCCAACCGTTGAATTGATTCCTCCAATTGAGCAATCGTCAATCACCCGCAACTTCCCGGCCTTCTGCACCAGGCCAAAACGTTTAGCAAGGAAAAAACTCATGGGGTCTGCTCCATCGTCGGGCCAGATGTATCCCAACTCCACTTCTTCCTGTCTTTTCTCCCATGTGTTTTTAACCAACTCAGCGTCCTCCCTGTCATCCCCTAGCTGCTGCAAGATTGCTCTCTTGAGACCCTGCGCCATCTGCTTCAACGTACTAAGGGAGAATTGCGGCCGCTTTACACACTGAGGAAAAATACCAGTCTTGCTCTGCCATCCAGTTATTGAAAACCCATGAGCTATGTCCTCAACAAGCTTCTTATCCGGATAGTCAACCGCCTCCAGCATTTCCTTAAAAAGCAACAACCGCTTACGACGCATCAGTGGCTGCATATGTTCAGGCAAACTTTGCTTGAACTCCAATTCCTGCTGCTTGAGTTGTTCAGCTCTCAACGTCCATTTTGTAAGTTCCCTACAACGAACCAGGGCTAGGTCGGCAGGCGCCATAGAAACATTTTGCTCAATGACATCCTTCACCAACTGAGGCAAATGCACCGCCATCCCTCGTGGGTGGCCACATTTTACAGCTCTTTCACAAAAATCCAATGGCTCTCTTGGCAGACCAAATTGTGACACCATTACTTCCTCATCGCCAGCACACCCTTCCACTGAAGGGTGGATTATAGTATCATCAACCCGAACTTCACCCCTCTTAGAGACAGGTTGATGTATCAGCTTTGCTCCTGCTGGCAGTTGTTCCTTAGGAGTGTCCACCTGTAATGCATGGGTGACAGTGTAATAGCTACCATATTCTGAAACCAAAGGTTTGAAACGCTTGCCCCTAGGAAGCGCTGACAAAACCAATCTGTGCAAGGACGGTTGCTCGACTTCGATCTGCTGTTGCAAGTGGTCTGCATCTACCACTCCACGTTCCAACCATTGCTGTCGGACAATCTCCGCCATTCGAGTACACAAAAGGTTTGGGTATGCTGCTTCCTCTGCTGTAGGGTAGTGCACTTTCCCGTCCACAACTTGCGGACGCCAGCTTTTATGCTTATGATGATCTTCTCCAGGGCAAGCGGCTGCTAAGGGCAGCAGCCATGACAGTGAACCCCAAAAACGGGAACTCTTCTTTCGTGCTCCGCCATGACAACAGTTGTCGAATATGCAGTCATATCCGCCAAGTTCTTCCAGTAAGGCTGCAATGCATGGGACTATCCAAAAGAGGCTGTTTGTCGGGTTTTCGACTGTAACAAAGACCCCCCAACGCACCAACATGCGTACCAAGTCTGCAGTGACCTGATACACATGATTTGCCGCTTGTGTTCGAATCAAGTCTGTGCCAGAAAGGTTTGGCAACCCCAGCGGGTATTCAACTGACCTCAATGGTTTTGGCACCCTAAACCCTGCTTTCTGAAGGGTCTTATTCGGTTTTTCCCTCGCCTTGGATGCCGTCCCACACGCTGGTGCAAAGTGAACCCAACCCAAATTATCTTTCTCAGCTTCCAAAAACTGCTTCAACATTTCAAGCTCTTCCGGTTTGGTCACATCACAAACAAAAATTTTTGTACCATGTGATCTGTCAGTTGTCTTGTCCACTGCAACGCTACGGCACCCCACATGTCTGCATGCTCTGGCCAGTCTTGCTGATCCTGCATAGATCTCCACCATCAACACATCGCTCAACGATTTTCCCTCTAACCTGTCATCATGAAGGTTCGTTGTGCCATCATGCTGTGAAACTACTTTGTTCTGCAAGGCAACAAGTTTTCGTTTAGCCTCGCCGAGATTGAAACCTGTATCTGAACTTCTCGCTTTGCGACAAGTGTTTGTACCCTGTTGTAACAACGTTTCGTCTGTCACTGCATTGTAGGGTTTCTCCTGTGAAACTGTTGATGGACTCCCGGCCTCATTTCAGACATTGGAGCGGCAAGTGCTCACTCCATGGTTGTTGCGGTGGCACTTCATGCAAATATGTGCCCCCTTTTTGCACCTGCCGTTCTGGACGCTCTCTTTGCAACCTGACTTCATGTTGTAAGCCCAACAAATCGGCCTGCCTTGCTCGTCCACCTGCTTGAACTCCTTGAGCTCGCTAGGGCATATTGACTTCGCCCTTTGCGATTGTTTACCCTCCTTTCTCACTTTCCCTTGCCCTTTGGCACCATTTTTGCCAGAGCTATTGGATGGTGTTCCAGTTGTAGCTGTAGCTGCCGGTTTTGCCACAGAATGCTGGGGCACTGGCAACACATACATCGTCACCCGCGGGTCAGTCACCAACTTCTGGAAAGCGATGTTCATAGGGCTCGGAGTATCTGTCAACCTTTCTCCAGTCTGTTGATGTTCCTCTGACAAAATCATAAAAAGCTCTTTGTCGGCCTTGATGACCTGGTCCATTTTGATTTTGCAATACCCCTCTGGGGCTGGTTTTGATAGTAGTCCAAGTAGGTACTGCACCCACTTCTGATGCACATCCCATTCGATTAACCGGCATTGATCCAGCGCAATGCCTCTCCTCTGAAGGCTCCACTGCAACTGCAACTCCGTGTTGTTCTCAACCTTCAATGTTGAATCTGCAGCTGTGACCCTCACTGTCTGTTGTTCTACAGAAAGAATCTGGGATTTTTCTTTCGTGGCCGCAATCTGGATTTCAGTCTCGCGCTTTGAGCATTTCGAAGGCCCTATCCAAATGACAGTGTTTGATTCTAACATCGAAGCTGCAAGGTCAATCAACGCATGACTGGGTTGGAGTTCTCCTGTAATGTTGACTCCAGACAAACGTGCCTGCTGCTGTTGGAGCCTCGCCTGTTTCTCGGCTGCGGGAAGCTTTCTGTTTCCTTCTACACTGGAGTCCAAAGAAACCTGCTGCTTTGTATGAGCCACTATCAATGTACAAGCTTCAAAATGAAGCCTCCGAACCCTTGACACTTCTGATATGGACATGTCGACATTGCCATTCAGCTGATTGCAAAAAGTGACAAATTCACTTGTTGAAGCAGGCGCCTGTGGTGTACCCACTGCAAAACCTAAATCGCTGAATGTCCTCAGTTGGTTCTGAGCCATCATCCGTTTCAACCATCCTGACGGGTCAATTTTATCGCAATGCAACTGAAAGGTCGCCTGAGAGTCCACCAAAGCCATGATCACGGTCGAACCACGGCTGTCTAAAACAAAAGTTGGTCCTGACAAATCCACATCCTACTGACCTACCTGATGCATGCCATTGCAACAACCCATGTGCACAAACATGTTTCCTGAAAACAGCAACGGTTTGATATGAATCCACAAACCCTGTTTTCTGCTCATAAACGCAAGCAGTTGAAGCTGAGTTCACAACACCCTGTTCTCGCTCTGAGCCGCACTTTGCAATGGTCCATTCAATTCAATGAACCCTCCATTGCATGCCAAGCTGTTTCTGCAAATGATTGTTGTGACTCCCACATGCCGCAAACTAATGGAAATTTTAAACAACGTTTCCTTGAAAAATTTTCTGGCAGCTCTTGCCCTACTACTATGTAGTTCCGCAAGCTGCCATGCCCCCCGTTTTCCCAGCACTCTTGTGGCGTGTTGCCACAGATCCACTGCTAACGGTTTTCAGGTGCAATCGTTTTGAAACATGTTGTGCATTTGATCACATCAAACCTATGGTCGATGCCTTCTTTCTTGAAACGGTCAGTGATTTTCCTGCCACATGACAGCACTCTAATGTTCCCTTTGGGAGCCAAGTGCACTGTCCTAAGTTTCACATGTTTCCAAATGTCCACATCATCTGGTATGAGCAAAAGTCGGTTTGGCACCTTTGGCAAAACAACCGCCTCGTCATCATCACTGCTGCTGCTGCACGTGGTCGCATAATCAGAAACCAAGTCAATTGTTTCATCGGCAATTGCACTTCCATCGACAGTTCCTACTGTCTCATGTTTGACATCGTCCACAACTGTCTCACCAACTGAGCTCCCGACTCCCTGCTGGTTTGAAACAAGTTCAGCAAAACGACCACTGCGTGTTTCATCTGGAAAAAACCGTCCTACTCTGATTGCATGAATGCATTCCTCTAAAACCCTCAAAGGTCTGGATGCCCCATCTCGACTGTATCGAAGGGCCATTCTCACCTGGTCAGTGTGGTACCCCAACGCCAAGCGGTCCTCAAATGCAGCACCGAACTTCGCAAGGTAAGAGAGACATGTCGCCTTAAACGAATGCGTGGTGTACTTCAAAGGTGGTTGCATTGACATCTTTGCCGACTGTTGCACAAGTATCAACTGTAACCACTTGGCTGCCTCTGCCGTTGATAATGGCCTAACTGATGGAACGCCCCCTTCATCAGGCGCTGGCATGAGTGGGAAAATCTTCAGGTCCTCTATGTCCAGGTCCATTCGAGCTTTGTTCCAATGCACAGCCCATCCTTTTTCTGTGACCCCCAAACCAGGCGCTGTAAGCGGCAGGAAAGCATGACGCATGTTGAGAGCCCTGCATGTTTTATGGACAGCTGTTGAACACTCCACAAAGCAAATGTTACCACCTGAATCGCAGTCCCATTCCACAAACTGTGAATGTTGTGCATCACTCCAACGAGCCCTGCCATACACACAAAATAAAACCATGCCGCAGAAAACAACATTCCATGGGTCTGGGTCCGTCTCCAAAACTGCATGAATGCATTTCAAATGCTCCACAGTCAACGGTGGGGCTTGTTTGACAGTTTCCACCGTTTTTGAGCTGGCCGCTCCCATGCACCTTCTGCTCTTGACAGCAAAGTCCAAACTCTCACATCCAAAAACATGCCTTACAAAAGTAACTGCTTCCAACAAAGCTTTCAACCTGGATGAAGGGGCACCCTCACTCCGCTGACGACACAAGTGGTCATACAACTCAGACTCACTGCAAGGAAACTCCTGATTGTGTGCATGTAGGTCGTTCACCAGTCTTGACAAGCTGTTTGAACGTTTGAGCAAAGTAGCAGGTGACTTATGGTGAAGAATGTCAACCAGTATTTGACACTGCCCTCTGAAATCACTCTTGGACTGCAGCATCTTCACAAAACAGTCATCTCCCTTCCAGGTCATTGCACTGCTATGCCACCTACGGATTGCAACCTCCCACATGCTGTCTCTGTGTTCTTTCCATGACTGGACTGAACTCTTTGTAACCACGTCCAAATAAGAAGCTGCTTTAAAACGCTTCTGTGGCACATCTGAGGTCCCAACTGTTGCAGACGCATCGGATTCAACTATAGGTTCAGACACAACTGCAGGTCTATGCAACGAAAACTGACGCACCACCGTCGACGCTGCACTTTCACTGTCATTGTTACCAAAAATATCCGCCCAAAAACCCTGTTCCCAGAAGAAACTGACAGGCTTCTGTTCCAGCTGCATCCATGAACTGTCAAGAGATTGGTCCTTGTTGTAACCCTTCTGAACAACACCAGAAACTTCTTCAAATTGATCAGACATGCCAGGGGAGTAAACTTCTGATGGAATTGGCAAACGGCTATCCAAAAGAAAATTCTGTTCTAGGTCCAGAGCTCCACCGCTTTGACCAAAAGGGTCTGCATCGCCGCTACATGGTCCATCGCCCAAGGAAGGCGCCCGTGTGTCGTGCTCAATGTTGTCTGTATCCAAAGCAACACCCGACCCGCCAAACTGCGAAAGCTCCATGAACCTACTCCCCCATGCTGTTGTCACACCACGTTCAAGGCTGGTGAGCGGAAAGGACTTCGACATTCGAAGTTTATTCACCTGTACTACACTATACAAGATCAACAGGTTGGTAAGACTGTTTCATGTTTGTTTATTTCAGGCAGCAAGGTTTATGTTCTGTGTTTGACACAAACATCACCACATGAGAGGAAAAAACCAGCGACATCCACAAAGCGTAGTTTATTTAAAATTCAAAAAGTTTGCCCACTATGTTTTTGTTTGACAAAAACATTTTTCCTTTGGCCAAATAAGGTCACGATCTTTGTACCAAAGAGTAGTAACGTATTGTCTAAAGTCTGTTTGAGCCGATAGACTACGTGTGCTAGGATGACGTTATGAACTTCGTTATCCTGTATTGGAGATCGAGTGGCTGCCGGCATGGAAGAGCTTGGTTATTACCTGTCACTAAAGCTGACAACACAAGTGAGCTTATTTTCTCAGTGGCTGAACAAAACTGCGCTATGCACGGCGTAAACACATTGGGACTAGCCAGCCTCTCATATCTCAGCAAGTTGGGACAGGGAACTTGCAGGCACATTGTCATCTTGCTTCTCTTATAGTGCTAGCACTTCTCGGTCTTGCGTATACCCACTGCTATGGTGAGGGTGGGAAGCAGTTCTCTCTCACATCATGCAGTTCTTCGTCTACACTTGAACTGATCTCAACGCCATCGGGATACACCACTGGGACCAACAGCTCGGTCTGAGCATATTCCATTTCACGTACGATGCGAGCTTTGTAGTCAGCTATCATGTGAAGTAAAGTGACTTGCGCTTGAATGCTCTCATCAAGCGTTTCCGGCATTGGTATGTCGACCCAGAGTACTTCTCTGGCCTGTTGCTTCGCCTTGAGCAAATGGTAGTGGGCGGACTGCAAATTATCCAGTAAGGTACAGCAAGCCGTATACTTGTTGATGACTCGTTTGATGTGTAAAAGTCGCTCGTCACAGCTTGATGCATCCGATGTTGCGCACGCCATGGCGGGTAACCCGACAACTAATCTGGTAGATCTCTTTCGACTCAAACAAGCTCGCACAACTTATGTGGGGGAGAAATGAAAGCTGATTGAACTACGAGGACTAAAGAAAAGGCCATTACATGTTTGTGTGAGGGACCCCTGTCACGTCTTTGGACAGAAGTACCCTGAGCTATCTTAGTAATGGAAAGCAATAAATACTTCTCAAGGTCCATTAAATAATTAGGGAGGAGACTACAGCACAAGGATAATTATGGGAGAGAGTAGCCAAGATCCATGTGGTACATGAAAATTTCACAAGCTTGGTCATTTGCCTCCTAATGCTGCTACTGAGGAGCCAAAAAGTAAAGTATGCATGGAGTCCTCAACGTCAGTACTACTAATCAAGTGCGACGTTGGAGTGTGACTCATGGACCTATGGAGAGCAAGCTTGAATACGACCAGGAGGCACGCTCAGACGATAATGAAGGCAGAGAGATACGACAGGACGGAGAGGAAACAGAGTACCCTTCGAATCTCGCTACCCAGGATCGAAATCAAACAAAAAATGAGAGAAGTGGTACACAATTGGCAAGACACCTAGACAGTTGACCAGTCATTTTGCTCACCGCGCTGCTGACTGTTGTATGGCACGAGCACATTGTGAAGCAATAAGTCGGCTCATTCATCCAACTTACGCTTCATAGAGCTTTGACTCTGTTGCCTACCGTGCTTCTCTTGCTGACGATTTGCCTCCCATCGTTGAAAGATTTTCGCTCGATCGATGGCAGTCAAGGATTTCCGGCCAATCTGTTCTTCACAAGCTGCTTGTTTTGGGACTGCGTGATTCCTTTCCTCGTTTGCCAGGAATAATATAGCTTCATCCAACGCTCCTAATGCCAATCTCAGTTGATTGACAGCTTTCTCCGTGTCCATGCCGGCTAGGCTTACCTTGTCAGTTGCCTTAGCCAGGCAATTTCGAAGCTGAGCGACATGATGGGATAACGGGTTCACTGAGCATGGCAATGGTTTCTGTCTGGGTCTCTCGGTCTCCGTGCTCATTGGCGGAGATACGGAGTACAGAATTAGCTACCTGTGAGCAATAAAATGGCTATTAAGTTACAGCAATATGCCTTGCCTTATAGCTGTTAGGCAGAGAAGGGTACTCCAGGAAAGGTGAAGGTTCTACAGCACTTGTCAAGTTCATTGGAACGAAGGGCTCTATACATCTGAAAAACAGAAACAACAAAGATAAATGAAGTAGCGACAAACCGAGTGTGTGATCCATTTGACTAAAGTACACAGGACGGGCACTTAGGTCGCTCTACGTCGTTTGGCCATGCGTTCCGTGAAGATAGCGTAGCCCGATGTTGGTGCTTGTGTGTTCCATCGGATGGGTCTCATCCCGAAAGGCTCACTCTTGATGTTTCTTTTCCGTTCGATTCGTGGGAGGGGGGGGGTTTCGCGGCCACGTTGACATCATCAAGAGTTTGTATAAGGGCTTGAGCATCTGCGGCGAGTTCACGTAAACTGAAAAGGGGGGGATCACATGACTCTAGCTGTAACTGATGGAGCATCGCTCGCTCTGCTTCATAAATTAAGTGTGGAGAGATTTCTTTTGGGAGCCAGAGTCCATCATGAAGCCAAATTGCTGATGTTACGTGACACCTTCTAGTTAGTTCCTTGTAGTAAGAGATCATAATGTGTTCTTCATACCATTCAAGAGTTCGAAAAGCAGCACCTCTGACATGATCAGAATATTGTGGCCTCCGTAAGGACAGGTGGTCGTTAACAAGCGCTCGTGTTGCTGATTCAATTTGACAACTGAGATGATACAATGCTGGAGGACAGGTGATATGGTGGTCCCTTTCTAGTTTGGCACACGCTTCTCTCGCCCCTGCGTTCATTACAATTAGCGGATGTCGCTTGACAACAGCAAACCGCTGATTCAGCGGTACCAAACCTAGCAGATCAGTAAGTATCGCTCTCAGCTCTGCTATGTGCGGGAGGTGGCTGCTGCGAATGTGGCGTCGCATGATTTCATAGAAAGCGCCGACCATGTCAACTTCCTGGTGCGTATTTCCAAATAGGAGTAATCTCACCTTTCGTGGCAGTCTTTGAGCACAGGGTCCCCTACCATACAGTCGGCCCAGACAGTCTGTTGCAGAAGCCGTATGCTCTACTACTCGGGGCTTCGTGAGATTGACAGTGCCCGCTAAATAGGCCTCTACCTCTTTGAGATATTGCTGGTTTGCAGTTTGCACCATAAATTTATTTACCAATTCCATGCTTATATTCGGGACTTCGGTGAGTAATAGGATCGTAACACCTAACGGCCTCTCTTCCAGTACAATGGCTCCAGATTGCATAGCCAGCTGAAAGGGCGCATCAACCACGATTTCAGTAGGCTCGCTTACATGAGCTGGTAAGGCCTGTGCCGCTCGGCTAGCTACTCCAGCAAGATAATCTGCGAGTATATTGGCTTCTCTTGGGCGGTATACCCATTTTCCATTGTCAAAAAACCTAGATTGTTTCCGGCGGATTTGCTGTATAATAGGCTGTAGGTCTATCCTACGAAAACGTCCTGCGAAGGCTAGGTGCTTAATGATGGGGAGGATATCGCCTTGTAGATAGACCTGGTCAACTGCGTAGCTTCTGTGTACCATTTCTTCACACAACAGGTCTGTTACGAGGTTAGCTGACACTGCCTCGGCAAAAATGTTGTCTGGGCAGCTAGGTAGTGCAACAGCCTCCACTTGAGCAACGTTAGTCCTTCTCGCTGCAGTTCTAGGAGAGCAGCGCCCGCTCCACCTGTTCCCTTGTCAGCATGACAGGACCCGTCAAATTGTACTAGCAACGTAGTTTTGTCAGAATGAAGATAGCTGCTGAGCATTTCATTGGTGCCTATAGGCTGCAATGCTGTGAGACGGCAATGATAGTCACCGCACTCACACTGAAAGGTGGAGAGCGAGACATTAGGGGAGATTCCTGTTCCAAACTGGATAGTTTGCTGAATTAATTGTAGCGGCTCAGAGCCTAACGGGACAACAGCAACTATTTGATTGGTGTCTATTGTTTCACGCGTGATGCATGCCCGAGCTGGAGCAAGGGCACACGATATGTGGAGTGGGGGTTTGTCACAGCACGAGAGTAGCGAATCATCGACAGAACAGTGGGCGGAAACTAACTGTGTCCTTACATGCTGCATACGGAGGTCCAGGGGTAGTTCTGTTTGTACTCTTTGTACGAGGTTATGTATCCAGGTGTCAATGGGGATAGGGGGAGCAGAGACTTGATGTTTCATTGCGCCTGATTCCCGTAGTAGCAACCTGAATTGATGAACTACTCGCGAGGCTATTGCTAAGTGCTTAACGCCCTTCCTTGACCCTTCGGCCAGCGACAGTATTGAGTCATCTCCTGTCAGGCTTCGTAGTGCACTGATAGGTACGACACACCACCTCACCCAATGTCCTACCGTATTGTCTCCCTTTGCACAAGCAATGCACTTTTCCCAGTCTTCACTTGCTGCCAATTCTTCTTGCATAGGAAGTTCTCTGCATGAAGTCTCCAGCAGTCTGACAAGGGAGTCTGTTGTAAAGGCCGTCAGCTGTTTAGTGACTATACATGTTTCACAAATTGCGATTTGATAGCCGCCGAGTGGATACGCGCGTCCAAAGTTAGCACATAGGGCACATTTTTTTTGCCGGCTTCGGCCACGTCGTGCTAACCACTCGTCATCATCCTCATTGACTGCCCAGCGTAGCAGAGTGAACCTAGTAATACTAGGAATCCATCGCTTGTTGGCCTCGCAAGCATGACTGAGCCATGCCCAGCTGATTCCTCCCGTCCATCCTGCTGTTAGCACCTTATTACGAAGATAGTGAGATGCAAGTTGCATCATGTGATGGAGCACACATTTTTTGACTGCGTTGATTCGTTGTTTGATTGTACCACTTCCTGACACTGCTCTTGTTAGGACACCTTCCCCAACAACTCGTGCCCATGCTTGCCAAAGTATCCTGACTTCGTGTGTTTGTCTGTTCACTGCTGGTGGAGTTTCAACATATAGTTCATGAACCTCTCCTCCTTTTCGCAGAAATAGCCCTAATGCAGAAACAAGGATGCTTACACCTGGGTCAAGTAGTGGTGCAATTTTACACAGTCGGAACACAAATGCAAGGAGGTCATGCCTAATCCAACTACGTCCTAGTAAGAGTTCCGTTGCTGCCGCGCGCAGCATTTGAAGATCTTCCGTGGCAGCACCAAAATAGGATGTGGTATAGAGTACCACACTTTGTGCAAACGTATTGAAAGCAATGCTCTTAGAGACAACCGACAGGACTGGTTGCCGAAACAGCCTGAGCCGATGTATAAACTTCTCGGCAGCTTTAGGATTGATTTGTTTAAGGGTAGTAGGATGTGTAGTAACTGTCCATAAGTTACGATTAGACAATTGGGCACGCCCCAGTAGCAATAGCCCGAAGGGGATGTGAGGAAGAAGCCTGGGACGGCTTGGTCTTTGTGGGGGTTGCAATGCCAGGGGGGTCTTTACCGACTTCTACGACAACAGCGTCATCAGGCAACAATGACTGTTCTTCTGGTACAGTAACATTTCCTATAGGGGCCTCAGAAGCAGCATCTAGAGGCTGGGACTGACTTGGAAGTGTATGTACAATGGGGTCACTGCTCTCCTGTTTGGCATTGTCAGTTTGTGAGGGAAGGGAGACACCGGGTGGGGAGGAAGGAGTGATAACAGGGTCAGAGAGTTCATTCGACAGTCTGACTTTACTTGCAATACCACCTTTCACCTCTCCACCAGCGGGTTTGATCTCTGGCAGGCTAGTTTTTCGACTGCTGAGAGCTTCTCTTTCACATGTAGGGGGTTTCTTGAGAGGGGTGGAGAGAAGTGCAGGTTGGGGAGGTAGCATCTCTTTATCTTCCTCCTCTACTTTGCGTACATCATTTCGGTGATGGTCTTGATCAACAACCATATCAATAATTGGTTGCTCACTGGTGCCAGCTGGGTGACTTGCAGGAAGGTTGGTCCATGGGATGGTTGGGCTGACAGTAGGGGGGTCATTGTGTGCATTCCTCGGCATTAATTGCCCTTCTGGACCTTTACAAGCACGCTGAGCACCTTTGGGTTCACCTTGACTGCTTGACCGCTCTGCATTTGGCTTCGTAGTGTCATGGACGCTTGCCCCAGCGACTGCATCAGCAAGGGGGGGACTGCTTTGATAAGGGTTGATCTGTTGGGAAGGCGGTGTTGGCGGGGGGGTGGTGCCTACCGCGGCGTAAGCTGGACATTGATCTGTTTCTTTGTTACTGCCGGGGGGGGTAGACGGGGTCCTAGGCAGTTTGGCACCATGGTCAGTAAGTTTGTCCTTCGTAACCGGCTGGTTTTGTGTGGAGTTTGGAGAAAGTACCGCAGCAGTTTTCCTATTGGTACCGCTGTTGTCGAAGGTATTAAATTTCCATGCAGCAATGGCTTCAACTTTAGTATCAGCAGTGATCATGGCACTGAAGTCAAAGTAGGGAGGCACGAGCATGACTAGATAACAAGCTTTGAAGGGATAAATTTGTAGAGCGTCGACTTTGGTGAGGTATAATGAGCTTTCGAGGCCGTCAACTCGATTGATTTGACATTGCCTTCCTGTCGGTATTTCAAACATTATAATTCTGGTAAATTTGGAGACTTGCTCAAACCTAAGGACGTTTTGCTTGCAGAAATCTCCTTTCGCACTATTCACTGCTTCAAAATGACTGAAAAGAGTCAAAAAGATATCTAGTGTGTCTTTTACAGGTATTGGTTCAAGGAAGAGTATCCATGGGTAGGTCTCTTCAGAATAAGTGTATGACACCTGTTGAGTCGGTAGGTCAACTGCTGAGTCCTTAAGGAGCCCAAACCGTCGCTTCTGTGAAGCATTCTGGGTGCTGACAGGGGCGATGACAGTGAGTCTGTTTTTGAAGCTTGGATTACACTTTTCACCGATTCTACGCCAATGCTCTCCTTTGGTCTCGTGCCTGGGTGGTTCACCCGGTGCACCAGTTTGTGGCAGTATGTTTCCGCAATGTTCTATCGTGAGAACAATATTGTTTCCTCTTCTGTCCTTGACTGAGAAAGAACATGGGAAGTTCTGCTTAACTTCATGAGGGATCCAAAAAGTGAGCATCGTGATATTGGCATTGTCTTCATTAACGATGGTTTGAAATTCAAATTTGGAGGCTGAAAAAGCATTAATGAGTGCAAAGCCAAGATCTGAGTCAATGACTGCTACTTCATTTTCTAGGAGTGGGATGATGCTACTTTTTGCAATTTGAAGTGGTATAAAGGGCATACTGCCTATTGGTGCATATCTTACTTCAATTCGGTACCAGTTGCTGCCAATGGCAGTCACTTGACTAAGAACAAATTGTGTCGATTGCTGTCGTTGTCCAAAAGGCAAGTACGTTGTTGAACAATGCAATAAATTGCGGAGCACTTCGATTTCTATGCCTTCTAGTTTCAGCATTACTTGAGCTTTAGACAGGAAAAAGTACTTTATTCTAAAGGACATAAGCTCCAGCGCAAGAGCATTTCGTTCTTGATCACTTAAGTGCCGAGTGGAAATAACAGTGAAAGTAGCAGCCTCCCGCAGTTTATGTAAGCGAGTCCAGTCAATGCCTTCTTTGATTTGGAACTGGGTATCTTGTGCTGTGTTAATTTCTTTCTGTAGTGATTCAATTGCTTCACGGATTTTGGTTCTTTGTAAGCACGAGTTCTTTTCATATTTGATAGTAAGCGGCACGCTTCCTTTTGACTTGTCAGAATTATAGCAGCCGTTTGGTGACGTACTGGTCTCACTGACCCCAGGGTATTGCCCTTGTCGCAATTCTTTGCCAACAAAATTTTCAAAGGCAATACGAGCAGGCATTATCAGCTCATCAGTAATCGTGTCAGAGATTTGCCATTCGATTACCGACGGACTGCTTGACAGGCTATCCATTTTGACTAGATATAGTACAGTAGGATATTTTTGATATCTGAGGGTTCCAGTGAGTTGCTTAATTTCTCGGATGGCTGCAATATGCCTATGGCAAGTGTCGAAAGCTTTAGCTGCTATTTCAACTGGGCCAGTGTTGGCATGACACTCATAGATAAAAATGACAGTCTGTTGCATCGTCGCCAGTGTTCTCATAGCACTTTGCGCAGCTCCAAAAGAGGGAAACGCGTAAGCAGTCGTCTCCTGCTTCGCTGTCTGTGAATACAGCTGATCATAAGTGGTCAAAAGTATGCCTTCAGGTGCTTTGATTTTGCTAGGAAAATGCACCATGAGAGTGGCATTCAATCCAAGTGCACCGAGACCTTCTGCAGCAGCCTGTTGTGCCTCGATGTGCTCCGACATTCTGGCTTTGTCTTCTTTTCTTATTACTAGGAAAAGGGGGTGTGTGTGAGAGGTATGACAAGTTACTCGAGATAAGATTGGGGAGGGGGGGGAGTACCTGCCACGTCTTTGGACAGATAAACCCGTAAAGCAGGGAGAGAGAACCGAAACAAGAAAAGAGAGAGTAAGGAGTGGAGTCACTTCAATAGGTTCGCAAAGGAAGTAGCTAAACCCAAACAAATTAAAAGGGGGGGAAAAAGGGGTTTCCTCAAACACAAAAAGGAAAGGAGGAGGGTGGAGTAGGTAACAGAGCACCTGTCACGTCTTTGGACAGATACACTGTGTAACCAGAAAGAGGAGTGAAAAGAACAGTGACCTGTCACGTCTTTGGACAGACACACTGTGTGAGAAAAAGAGAAGTCCAGAAAAGAGACAAAAAAGGCGCGAGGAAACAAAGTGCTCAGGTCAAAAAAGAGACCTTGGTAAAGCAGTGAGGTAAAGAACAGTGACCTGTCACGTCTTTGGACAGACACACTGTGTGAAAGCAATCAGGTTAAAAGAAGGACCTTGGTATAGCAATGCAGTAAAAAGAACAGTGACCTGTCACGTCTTTGGACAGACACACTGTGTGAACGCAAACAAGAGCAAGGAGATGAAGAGAAAGCAAAGAAGTCAGATAAAAAGAGGACCTTGGTAAAGTAATGCAGTAAAAAGAACAGTGACCTGTCACGTCCTTGGACAGATATACACTGTGTGAGCGCAAAAAATCCCAGGAAAAGTGAAAACAGTGAGCCTGTCACGTCTTTGGACAGACACCCTGTGTAAACGCAAAAAACTCGAGAATGGGTGAGTGGTTGCACAAGATGCCTGTCACGTCTTTGGACAGACACCAAGGTAACAAGGAAAACCAAACCTTAGGTTCTTAAGCTCGATGCCAATCACAGATATAAGGCAAGCAAACTTAAACAAAACCTGAGACTAAGGTTTGCGCAATCTCTCAACAAGGTGTTTAATCTAAGAGCCAGACGAAAACCTAAAGAGAGCAACAAGAAACAACCACGAACTCTTAAAAGGGGGGGTTCCGGTAGCACAGGAGGAATCGAGCACAGTAAGTCGCCCCAGCAACAAACTACACAACAAGTCCCTTACCCCTGGGCTAACTACGCAGTTACCAGTACTCTCCTCTGCAACAGGTGTGCTCGGCTACTGGTAACTTGAACCGAAAACTTGAGCCAAAGGCTACGGGTTCAGTTTCTGGAGTCACCATGGATTCAGCCAATCTCATCAGCGAGCTCAACGCCTGGGCGAGCTTCTCTGCCAAGCGAATTGTGAGAGCCCTTGCCGCTGACTGGTTCCATCTATAAGTTACTGGATCCTATCAGCTATGTTCATCTTCATTTATATCATTTAGCATATTTATGATATATATTTATTGTTGCTATTTCACCTGCAGCCTACCACTAACATGCAATATGAATCAATCACCTGTTCTTAATCTATTCTGAAAGAATCTGAAAGAAGTGGATTTCAGGGAACAACAGCGTAAGCTAATGGGGTCTTCAGCCCAGAATAGCTCCGGGCTCCGGTGTGCACCGGTGCAGGTGCCGGGTCAGGTTCAACGAGGTTCTGGAGAAAGTTCCGAAGGTTCCGGAGAGGGTCTGAGACGCTTTGGTGCACTCCACCCTGGCAATTTGCCCGCGTAGCCAAAGTTCACAGGCCACACTCAGCAAGATGCGCGCAAACTTTTCTTGGATGGCAGTCAACGACAACGTCAATCTTGCCTGTAGCCATAACGGTGGGAGAGCTCCAAGGTTTTCGGGTATGCAAAAAGGGTTTCCGTTGGGTTGGACATGTGTCTTCTGCACCCTCGGGGCTTGCGAGTTTTATAGACCATGGATCAATCTGGCGATCCAATGTGTCCAAGAGGTCCGGTTGCAACCGATGGGCATCGAAATAATGAATACCCGGTATTGCGACGAGTTTTCGATCCTGTATACCCACGTGAAAGAAAACCTTGCGGCCTCGATGTCGATGAACAAGTGCTGGGGACCCATTATAGGCTGCACAGACTAAAGAGATCTGATTCCGGATCTTGGCTCGCATCAGGCCAAAGCTGAGCGACAAGTGCTGCCATACGTGCCGGTGGAAGATAGTCTCCTGGCCTATCAAGCGCTCTGAGCCCTAACGGCCGTTGCAACAGTTTGCGTCGATTGGCAGCCGCTGCTCGGCCTTTTGACAGCCCTCCTGGAGTTTGCCTGTGATCACCAATGAAGACAGTGAGAGTTGGTTGTTGAATGGCAGCGAGAGCTGCGATCTCATGGTAGTTGCCATACTGTTGGCTTTCGTCCATGAAAGCTAGCCAGGTGCGAGAGATCCAATGGCCAAAAGTGGAATAGCGCATCGCCATTTCAGCCGTGGCTGAGCCACCTGTACGCGATGATTTTATTACGGTCACTGCACCGGACGTCAATTTTAGAGGCATATGCTTCTCCTTTACCTTCCTCCATGCGACCAATTAGCCTACCGAAGCTCCTGATTGTGGGGGGCGCGAGATCACTTAATTGATCCGCAAGTGCTTTGGCAGCTACATTTTCTTTCGTATAGACGATCGCAACAAAGTCCTTGAGTTCACAGCTCAGTGCAATGAGCAAGACCGCAAGGGACCGCGTTTTGCCAGCACCAAAGACCTCTGCAATACATAAGTCAGATCTGCCTGTCTGTGAAAGTTTGGTGAGAGGATGTACAGTGTACTGAACCACCTTGAACCTACTTGAACATCTTTAAACCTATCTTGGAACAATGCATGTGCATGTGAACAGTTAGGAAACCATTTTAAGTTTGTAGGAACCGATCTGTGAACTATAGAACCCATAGGAACCAGGTAGGAACCAATTTGGAACCAAATGGAACCAGTTTGTGCATGGAAGAGCTTGGAGATGGATTTTCGTTTGTTTTTGTGGTTTTGGTGTTTTTGGATGTTGTTTGACCCATGTCTTAGGAACTTGATGTTGTGAACTTATTTGGTAGGAGTTTTGTAGGTTATTTGTGAGTTTGAGCTGAAGACGTTTTATTTGGAGAGAACGTTTTTGAAGCTTGAGAACTCTTTTGAAGTAGTTTGAGAAGTTTGAAGACGTTTGAGTGTCACTGCGTTTTACTCTGCACGACTCTTCTAAGAAGAAGAGTGACTGAGCTGTCAAACCTGTGTGGTTTGGCTCAAGTCCGAGCTGTGAAAAAGAGCTGCCACGCTGCTCTCGTGTTTTCACATGGTAGCGGAGCCCCAGTGATCCTGAGGGTGAGGGGCAGACGCTAAGAAAGACAGTTAAGATCTGCCGCTGTCTTGCTGTGAGAGTTGCAGAAGAGGTCTGTGAAAGATCTGGCATCTTAAGATGAGTGGACCTGGGCCAATGAGTCCCAGCACAGAGCCAGACACCGCTGTGGCTACTGGAAGTGCCAGTAGTGCCCCTGCCGGGATGGTTTCTGGACATTTAGACACTGGAACGACACCTGTGTTTAGTATGTCAGGGCCACAAGGCCCACCCACTGTCTATGTGCCGACAAACCCAGATCCTCTGCAAGGATCAGGAGACCCATGGCTGAGCTTCAATACTGGTATGGGTGGAAGATCAGATGGAAGTTTTTTGTCATCTGGTACCTACCAGACAGGCCAATCGACAGGCCAGTCAACAGGCCCATCAGGGGCACCGAGCACACCAGCAACTGGAGTTACGTTTGCAATGCCGCCAGGTTTTCTGGACACACCAGGTGGTCCAGCAGGAGGTCCAGGAGGAGTTCCTGTAGGTTCCTGTGAGCCAAGATCCACTGATGATGCAAGTACTTCGACAGCAAATGTTGCTGACCCAATCCATGGTTGACTTTCTGTCACGTACAGCGCAGGGAGCAGGTGCAGTCCCTCCACTGCCTGGAGCTCAAGGGCCAGTGCCCCAAGCTCAGGTCCAAGGAAGTCAAGGACAAGGAAGTGAACGTCTTACAGGGGAGGCCCAAAACTCCGAAGCCAATCCAAGGAGCAGCAAACGGTACCAAAAACAGGACCCCCCACATTAGACCCAGAACCACCAGAGCAACACCAGCCCTCAGCCTGCAGCGCATTCTGCTTGCCAGCTGCCTTTGCCTTTGCTTTGGGCGGCATCACCTGCAAGCACGCCACAACAGAGCAGCGTATCACAAACCCCAGACTTCTTCCATGCGAACAGAATCGCTGATAACATGTTTGGCCCTGAAACAACAAACCCAATGGCACCCGCCCGTGCAAACGCCTGCAGCAAAAACACTTTCCGCGGTTCCCTGAGCAGTGGCTTCAGGCTGCTGTTTTCTCAACCACGCTGGACTGGGTAATCTTAACATGCAGCTTGCAAGCGAATTTCAGAGAGACACATTAGCAATCCAAACGTTTTCGCTCGGAGGACAAACAACCTGTTCCTAATTTAAGCAACAAAACCACGGAAATGCACCACAACACGATTGCCAGCCTTGGAAAGCCAATCATGCGTGTCCAGCAATGACAAATTTTGCGTGGAGTAATTCAATGTCGCTACAATTGGAATTCGGAACAGATATTTCTCATATTTACATTGGCCACCAGGCGTGACACCAAACTCCAGCTGTACATTGTATTTGCCTTGAATCTTGTCCTGGTTCTCCGTCAAAAAGCTCAAATCTCGGACATCGTCTAAAATGATGCCATCGTGGATCTTCCGATTGAATTCACGCAAACCGTCAGGGAAATGCAGGAGAGGACCAACCTTGAGTTCCAACGGGCTTCGAAACAAGGAGTTGGCATATTCGGTCTTGCCAGACATAGAGGCACCCAGGAGCAACAAAACAGGATACCGCAAGGCATCCATCTCGAAAAGCTTCAGCCAAGCGGTCCCCTCTGCAATTTCCGGAAACGTTTTGTAGAGTTCAGGATTGGATCTGATTCTCTTCGTGTTGCTGGCAATGAGGGCCTGAAGCTCTTGCTTTTCTTCTTCTTGCACGACAGCGTCTAAGTTGCGTTTTCGGGCTGGTACGCCATCCCTAGTCAAGTACAAGTACTCCTTGTACACCTCCGTTGTGACTTTCCGTTGCTTCCAAAGCTTCTCAGGCCATGCGCCCAAGACCTGGTAACGAAACAGCTCGTCTGTCCAGACAGGGGCATAGTTTCCGGCCACACAGAGTCCGCCACAAGACAGGCGAGCCGTGCCAATTTGTTTGCCCAGACATAGAAAAATCCACGGTCTATGCTCATCTGCAGTTTCTTCCTGCACAAACCATCGCCACACAAGTCCGTTGGCGAGACATTTGGTTTAAGCCTTTCGAAAACAAAAGCAGAAACGGTTCTATCAACTTCGGACTTGAACTGGAGCATGACATGGGCATGAAATTTGCCTGACGCACAAGTCTCCAATGTCGTGCACCAATGGCGCACTTTCCAAGGCTGGAGGTGATTGAGGACAAAGACATTCAAGGCAAGCCATTGGGCCGGATCAGCAAACCCATTGTAAGTAAGAAAGACTGATGTGCCTCGTACCCGATACTCATTGCGCTGCGCAGGAGCTGGAACCATTGACAAAGGATGCTCCGCACTTCTGCTGGCAGCAGAGCCATCACGAGCTTTTTTCTTCGCAAGCTCCCAAGAGGCTCTAGCTTCATTCAATTGCTGTTGGTGCCGCACATCTCCGCCACGATCTGGATGAGTCTTCAATACAAGCTTCCGGAACACTTTCACAATGTCATCATCGCTGGAATCCCGTGTGCAACTCGACTGCACGTTGTAGAGCGGAGCCAAGGCATGCAATAGAGCTACAAGAGCTCGTTTGGCCACAAGCACTGCCGAGCACCCCATGACTTTGCACAAACAGGAGTTGCCACGTCAAGTCACCCTCGAACAACAAAAATGGCGGCAACAGCCTTTGGATGTGGCAAAAAACAGCACAAAAACCATGATGTCCAGCTGCTACTCCGCCTACTCCGCTACTCCCAGCAAAGTGATGCCCCTAGATCCTATAGGCAGAAAGACATTTCAGGCAACAGGTCGGAGTAAGACGAACAAGACAATTGAGATTTCCAGACGCTTTCTGCAGTCTAATTGCCATGATGTCCAGCTGCTACTCCGCCTACTCCGCTACTCCCGGCAAAGTGATGCCCCTAGATCCTATAGGCAGAAAGACACTTCAGGCAACAGGTCGGAGTAAGACGAACAAGAAAATTGAGATTTCCAGACGCTTTCTGCAGTCTAATTGCCTACTCCATCCCGTTTTAAATTAATACTATTATTGATTAGGGGGATGTACGGAATTGTCGGTGTACATGCTTCAGAGTTCACAAACGTTAGGAGTCTAGGGGGAAAGGGGTACAGACAAAAGACTCAAGCCCGACTATCAGCACGCAGCACGCCCATTCTTGCCTGGAAGTTCCAGAAGAAGTGCGACCTTGGCGACACCGGAACCATGGGGAAAAAAATTGGCTACAATCGTGTGTCCTAGCTTTAGCTCTGCGAAACTACTTGCAATGTGGGGCAACAACGATCGTTCCTGACACGAATGGCTCCTATAATGCAACCTACTGTCTGACAAATCCGAGCTGTCCTAGTCCATCCAGTCTCATGGTCTCTCTCACATGTGACTAGCTGCTTTGGGGTCCGCACGGCGCACTCCAACAACAAATGGTCACTTGTGCTGTGGTGACTAGAGAAACGGCTGCAGCCACTAAGAGCACTCACATTGACAAGAACAGGTGCTACATTGACAAGAACGGGTCACGACATCGGCAACCCAAAAAAGCAATAAACAACTGCAAACCCAAATGCACGTCATGGTGGTACAAACGGCTACTGCACAACCCCACAATTGCCAAGTCTGGTTGTGAAAGGCTTGCAAAACAGAACTGAGCTTGTTCAAATCACAACCTATCTTCTTTGAAGGTACAAGGAACTCAGACCCACCGCGAGGCAATGGAATGAAACGTTGTTGCATTGTTACACCAACAGTATGAAAACACAAAGCAGCAAAAGTCACACTGAAGCTACAAAACGCTTGACATGACATCAAAGCACAAAAGAATAACGAAACCCAACTTGTTTGGAGATGTTTGGTTTGCAAAGGGCGCGAACGCACGCAACGCGACAATGCTTGGAGGTACATAAAGTCGGTCACCGCACAAGCAACGAGTTACACGCCGAAGATAGTTGGAGTCTAGAACTCCCAGCGCAAGCGTAACGTATCCGTACGTCCTGCAACTATTCCAAGGAAGTACGGCTCCATGCCGTTATTAACCCGTTAGTGTACCGACGCACGGGTGAAACGGTGCATACGGAACTCTTCCCACCCACCCACCAATGGTTTTTGAAAGCCAACCCGTTCACACCGGTGTTTAACGTGTACCACACCCCTGGTGTTTAAGGTGAACCACACCGGTGTTTAAGGTGTACCACACCCCTGGTGTTTAAGGTGTACCACACCGGTGTTTAAGGTGTACCACACCCCTGGTGTTTAAGATGAACCACACCGGTGTTTAAGGTGTACCACACCCCTGGTGTTTAAGGTGAACCACACCGGTGTTTAAGGTGTACCACACCCCTGGTGTTTAAGGTGAACCACACCGGTGTTTAAGGTGTACCACACCCTGGTGTTTAAGGTGAACCACACCGGTGTTTAAGGTGTACCACACCCCCGGTGTTTAAGGTGAACCACACCAGTGTTTAAGGTGTACCGCCACCACGGTGTTTAAGGTGAACCACACCGGTGTTTAAGGTGTACCACACCCCCGGTGTTTAAGGTGAACCACACCAGTGTTTAAGGTGTACCACCACCACGGTGTGTAAGGTACACCCCACCTGCAACCCTGCAAGGCCGCCTACGACCCTGAAACCTCCACCTACGACCCTTCCAGGTCACACCTGCGACCTGGAAATCTCCTTGTATAGGGAGCGCACCTACGACCCACAAACCTCCACCTATGACAATTCCAAGTCACACCTACCACCTGCATATCCCCTTGTAGGGAGCGCGCCTACACCCAACGATTCACTACCCAACGAGTGCAAATGTTTCTGGTTGCTTATGTGCTGCACACAAATTCCCGCGCTTCTGCGTGAACATGGCCACACGCAAAACCACGCGTATGTTTTGAGCAACAAAAACTACAAGTAGTCGCTATACATTACACACCGTCCAGAAACAGTGACAAAATTTGCAGCATTGTAGAGATTAAGTCACTAGAGCAATTTCTGTCCGAAACTGTGAGCGACATTGCTCATCTTACAAAGAAGCTGCAAAATGACAGCTCTTTTTCCCAGCAGATTGGCCTCGAGTTACAATCGGTAGAACATGCGTCTGCTTGCCAGCTCGAAAAATGGAGGAAGGTCGAAAAATGCTCTTTACACACATACAGTTGCTCTCACTTAGCCTCGGAGGCCGGCCCCTCCACTTCCTTTGCCTTGGATGGAAAGCGAAAGCATGAAAACGAAAATGGGGGAGACGCTGGGAATGATCTTACACAATCAAAAGAAGGCCACCCGACCTCCTCAACTTCCTTGCTCTTTGCATCTAGGAGGAGTTGCAGATCTGCCTTTGACAGCCCTTTGGCAGCCTGCCATTCATGAACATGAGGACACACAGCGTCCTGCACGTGAAAGTCCGCCCAGCACTCACGCAGAGGCAGAGAGGCGCCTTGATTAGACGGGTCCGTTTGCGGAGGGCATTCTTTTTCATCTTCTTGGCTTCGCGGGCTGCTTTCTTCGCAGCTTCATGCTTGTGCTTCAAATCTTGGAGCTGTTCACACCGCACGGCCTCACACATAACAGACTACAGTCGTCCCCAAAATCACCCCAACACAGATTCCCAAGGATAGGATGCCCACTCAAGGTGAACTGGCATGGGGGGCATGGATCACTGGGTGATGCCAGGCTGAATGCGATGACTACCTACCTGCCTGGCTTCACCTACTCAACTGTCCACCTGACGAACTCTAAACGACATGCGTGTGGACATGCATCAGCGCCCCGTGAACTACAAGACTGCCGCACGATCTTTTTGCAAACAAACTTGTTTTAGCCGGTCCTATTTCTGGGACCGCAAACTGAGCTGCAAAGTGGCTTCGCTCCAGTGGGCCTCCCTAGTAGTGCGACAAGACTTAAGCAGTTTCGATGTTCCTTTGTAAGATGATTTGAGATATCGACCTGTGGGTCTGAGTGAATCTACACGGGAGCTTAAGCTACTTTGAAACAGTTTGAAGCGTTATTTAGCTTTGTGACAATGGCCGAATGCTTTCAGAAGCATTCGCCACACAGTTGAGTCGGAATGATATGGTTTCATCGATCTCGGGTTCCTTGACTCCTTATGGGAGTGTGAATCTGACGGAGATGGTTTTGGAACATCCGTTTCGATTCTTGACGTTGCTTCGTACATCTGAGATGTTTGTGAAGCCTTTTGATCACCTCTTGCGAGTATGTGAGTACTCCGGCATTGTGAGGATAATGCCTCCGTATATTCTTCGACCTCTGGGTATTTGATCTGGAAGTCTACTTTGTGACCTTTGTATTTGTGACTTGTTGCTGACGTTTGGTTATTGCAGTAAGCGAACTACTTTAGCGCTATGGTAGCGGAGCCCTGAAAAGGGCTACCCACACCATCTTCCGCTGAGCCTTGTTTTGTGACAAGATGCTATCTAAGGTGAGATTGGAATCTTGGATATTGGAGCTCCGTGATCTGAACGCAGAGGCAGAGATGAGCTCGTACTAAGGTGCATCTGTTTCATAGGAGGTGATGATCTGAAAGTATAAGGTCACTGGGAGTGTGAAGTTGGTTGTTTGGTTCAGGTGACTTTGAGACTCTGTTGGATTTCTACGGATCATGAGGATCGTGGACCTATCGTTTTTTGGACGACTATTCGTTTGCAAGTTGAGCAAGAATCGGCAGGGTGTGTGCTTGGTAGGCTGGACAGAAGTGGATCCATGTAAACTGTTGACAGTGGTACCTGTAGAAGAGCATACAAGATTTGTCAGCCCTGGGCAGGACACTTGTGACTTGGACGGAGGAGTTGAGTTTGTGTTGACAGTGGATTCTGTCAGAGCAAGTTTTTGTTTCCACCTTGTGTACTAGGGAGGCCCACTGGAGCGAAGCCACTTTGCAGCTCAGTTTGCGGTCCCAGAAATAGAACCGGCTAAAACAAGTTTGTTTGCAAAAGGATCGTGCGGCAGTCTTGTAGTTCACGGGGCGCTGATGCATGTCCACACGCATGTCGTTTAGAGTTCGTCAGGTGGACAGTTGAGTAGGTGAAGCCAGGCAGGTAGGTAGTCATCGCATTCAGCCTGGCATCACCCAGTGATCCATGCCCCCATGCCAGTTCACCTTGAGTGGGCATCCTATCCTTAGGAATCTGTGTTGGGGTGATTTTGGGGACGACTGTAGTCTGTTATGTGTGAGGCCGTGCTGTGTGAACAGCTCCAAGATTTGAAGCACAAGCATGAAGCTGCGAAGAAAGCAGCCCGCGAAGCCAAGAAGATGGAAAAGAATGCCCTCCGCAAACGGACCCGTCTAATCAAGGTGCCTCTCTGCCTCTGCGTGAGTGCTGGGCGGACTTTCACGTGCAGGACGCTGTGTGTCCTCATGTTTCATGTTCATGAATGGCAGGCTGCCAAAGGGTTGTCAAAGGCAGATCTGCAACTCCTCCTAGATGCAAAGAGCAAGGAAGTTGAGGAGGCCGGGTGGCTTTCTTTTGATTGTGTAAGATCATTCCCAGCGTCTCCCCCATTTTCGTTTTCATGCTTTCGCTTTCCATCCAAGGCAAAGGAAGTGGAGGGGCCGGCCTCCGAGGCTAAGTGAGAGCAACTGTATGTGTGTAAAGAGCATTTTTCGACCTTCCTCCATTTTTCGAGCTGGCAAGCAGGCGCATGTTCTGCCGATTGTAACTCGAGGCCAATCTGCTGGGAAAAAGAGCTGTCATTTTGCAGCTTCTTTGTAAGATGAGCAATGTCGCTCACAGTTTCGGACAGAAATTGCTCTAGTGACTTAATCTCTACAATGCTGCAAATTTTGTCACTGTTTCTGGACGGTGTGTAATGTATAGCGACTACTTGTAGTTTTGTTGCTCAAAACATACGCGTGGTTTTGCGTGTGGCCATGTTCACGCAGAAGTGCGGGAATTTGTGTGCAGCACATAAGCAACCAGAAACATTTGCACTCGTTGGGTAGTGAATCGTTGGGTGTAGGCGCGCTCCCTACAAGGGGATATGCAGGTGTAGGTGTGACTTGGAATTGTCATAGGTGGAGGTTTGTGGGTCGTAGGTGCGCTCCCTATACAAGGAGATTTGCAGGTCGCAGGTGTGATCTGGAAGGGTCGTAGGTGGAGGTTTGAGGGTCGTAGGCGGGCTTGCAGGGTTGCAGGTGGGGTGTACCTTCACACCGTGGTGGTGGTACACCTTAAACACTGGTGTGGTTCACCTAATTAAACACCGGGGGTGTGGTACACCTTAAACACCGGTGTGGTTCACCTTAAACACCAGGGGTGTGGTACACCTTTAAACACCGGTGTGGTTCACCTTAAACACCGTGGTGGTGGTACACCTTAAACACTGGTGTGGTTCACCTTAAACACCGGGGGTGTGGTACACCTTAAACACCGGTGTGATTCACCTTAAACACCAGGGGTGTGGTACACCTTAAACACCGGTGTGGTTCACCTTAAACACCAGGGGTGTGGTACACCTTAAACACCGGTGTGGTTCACCTTAAACACCAGGGGTGGTGGTACACCTTAAACACCGGTGTGGTTCACCTTAAACACCAGGGGTGTGGTACACCTTAAACACCGGTGTGGTTCACCTTAAACACCAGGGGTGTGGTACACCTTAAACACCGGTGTGGTTCACCTTAAACACCAGGGGTGTGGTACACCTTAAACACCGGTGTGAACGGGTTGGCTTTCAAAAACCATTGGTGGGTGAGGTGGGTGAGGTGGGTGGGAAGAGTTCCATACGCACCGTTTTACCCGCGCGTCGGTACACTAACGGGTTAATAACGGCATGGAGTCGTACTTCCTTGGAATAGTTGCAGGACGTACGGATACGTTACGCTTGCGCTGGGAGTTCTAGACTCCAACTATCTTCGGCGTGCAACTCGTTGCTTGTGCGGTGACCGACTTTATGTACCTCCAAGCATTTTCGCGTTGCGTGCGTTCGCGCCCTTTGCAAACCAAACATCTCCAAACAAGTTGGGTTTCGTTATTCTTTTGTGCTTTGATGTCATGTCAAGCGTTTTGTAGCTTCAGTGTGACTTTTGCTGCTTTGTGTTTTCATACTGTTGGTGTAACAATGCAACAACGTTTCATTCCATTGCCTCGCGGTGGGTCTGAGTTCCTTGTACCTTCAAAGAAGATAGGTTGTGATTTGAACAAGCTCAGTTCTGTTTTGCAAGCCTTTCACAACCAGACTTGGCAATTGTGGGGTTGTGCAGTAGCCGTTTGTACCACCATGACGTGTATTTGGGTTTGCAGTTGTTTATTGCTTTTTTGGGTTGCCGATGTCGTGACCTGTTCTTGTCAATGTAGCACCTGTTCCATTGGAGCCCCAGTGATGTCGACATTTATTATTTGGACAAACCACATTCCGAGACTGTCTTTTTCTGTTCTCTTTATATATGGAAGCTTCTCGAACCTTGATGAGCATTCATGCGCGGACATGTAAAAACATGTGCAATGTGAGTGCTCTTAGTGGCTGCAGCCGTTTCTCTAGTCACCACAGCACAAGTGACCATTTGTTGTTGGAGTGCGCCGTGCGGACCCCAAAGCAGCTAGTCACATGTGAGAGAGACCATGAGACTGATGGACTAGAACAGCTCGGATTTGTCAGACAGTAGGTTGCATTATAGGAGCCATTCGTGTCAGGAACGATCGTTGTTGCCCCACATTGCAAGTAGTTTCGCAGAGCTAAAGCTAGGACACACGGTTGTGGCCAATTTTTTTCCCCATGGTTCCGGTGTCGCCAAGGTCGCACTTCTGCTGGAAGCTGTTGTCTCCGGAGCAGTGACTTCCAGGCAAGAATGGGCGTGCTGATAGTCGGGCTTGAGTCTTTTGTCTGTACCCCTTTCCCCCCTAGACTCCTAACGTTTGTGAACTCTGAAGCATGTACACCGACAATTCCGTACATCCCCCTAATCAATAATAGTATTAATTTAAAACGGGATGGAGTAGGCAATTAGATTGCAGAAAGCGTCTGGAAATATCAATTTTCTTGTTCGTCTTACTCCGACCTGTTGCCTGAAATGTCTTTCTGCCTATAGGATCTAGGGGCATCACTTTGCCGGGAGTAGCGGAGTAGGCGGAGTAGCAGCTGGACATCATGGCAATTAGACTGCAGAAAGCGTCTGGAAATCTCAATTTTCTTGTTCGTCTTACTCCGACCTGTTGCCTGAAATGTCTTTCTGCCTATAGGATCTAGGGGCATCACTTTGCCGGGAGTAGCGGAGTAGGCGGAGTAGCAGCTGGACATCATGGCAATTAGACTGCAGAAAGCGTCTGAAAATCAAACATGTTATCAGCGATTCTGTTCGCATGGAAGAAGTCTGGGGTTTGTGATACGCTGCTTTGTTGTGGCGTGCTTGCAGGTGATGCCGCCCAAAGCAAAGGCAAAGGCAGCTGGCAAGCAGAATGCGCTGCAGGCTGAGGGCTGGTGTTGCTCTGGTGGTTCTGGGGCTAATGTGGGGGGTCCTGTTTTTGGTACCGTTTGCTGCTCCTTGGATTGGCTTCGGAGTTTTGGGCCTCCCCTGTATGATTCAGCGCGGTCGAAGGATGCTGTGACTCTCAGGCCTAGGTACAGTTCTCTAAACCAGTATTCCTTGAGCATCATAAAGGAAAGGTGAGGTGCCCTCACTTCCAATACGTGCGAGGCTGGCATTAGAAGAGTGACCATCCATTCAGCCAAGAATTCAATCATTTTGGCTTCGAGTTTGGGGAGGATGGCTTGAACTGCTCGTAGTGCACCCGCGATGTCCGGGACATGCCTACGTGAGGGCAATCCAACTGTTCGCTTGGCATACTCGTCAGCAAAGTAAAGTCTGCACAACTTTGAGACCCACTGGCTCGGTTTCTCCATGTCTATGGTGATCTTAGCCAGAGGCCATGAGTCTGGGAGCGTGGATAAACAGTGCAATAATTCGGAGGTTAGGTCTGCTGAGATGACTGGGAGGGCTTCTCCTTGCGGGCGATAGTCAACTGCAGGGCCTACCGTGCCTTTGCTTTTTTGCGTGTGGGTGCGGGCGGCACTATGCACTGCTTGGATGGTGGTCTCATATTGACTGACCATGGCTCTTAAGTACTTGCATGCGCGGACAGCTGCTCTTCTTGTGTTTGGCCCATCTTCGGGCTGGTTCTTGGCAGCTACTGCAAGGATGTCTCTCGCCTCTTCTTCTGGCGACCGTTTGGGTTCCGTATCAGGTGCAGGTGCATTGAGAGCGGTACCTTGGACTGGCGCCTCTTTTGCGCGCGGCAAGTGGTCTGGGATTGGCAACTTCGGGTGTAATCGCCATCCATCAAAGAAGTATATGCCAGGCAGGGACAGGATCTCCTGTTCTGGGCCCGTCTGTGCTACTATGTGCCCGGTGCGTGCTTTGTACAGTCCTGAGGGTAGGCACACGTAGGTGGGAAAGGGTGTGCGATCAGCAGCGTAGGCATATAGGACAACTTCAGAGAAAGGGAGATCTTGCTCGGGGAGCCACTTGTGTTGAGTTCGTAAACCTGCTTCAACTTCTTGGAGGCGCTCCCTGTTTAGCCATCGTAGGTCTGACCCTCGCACCAATATCAGACGATATCTCGCTCGCTTCACTTCGTCAGCTTGCTGATCGTAGTATTGATTGGCGATTGCAAGGGGAGGGAACTCCCAGGTTGGTGCCGAATTCAGTGACCATCGGCTTAACTGTGCGAGATTCTCTTGAACTGGGTCAGGGTCAAAGTCTGGCCACCTCCACGTCGTTTCTCCTCTCCGGAGGCCCCGGATGCCGTATGCAATTGTGGCAATCACCTGCGCCATGCCCATGAGCCCCATCATGTCCAGCGGAGAGACTAGCACTGTTAAAGATTTGGACCGGGTGAGCCCCACAGTGATTCTGCCAAGGCAGTCTTCAGTATCTTCTGTAGGAGAGCCATTGGAGTAGTATTTAGTGTTGAGAAATCCAATACTGGGCTGAGCTACGATTGATACCTGTGCTGTTCCTCCTGCTGAATTGGCTATTGTTTCGACACGCAGGGTGCGAACATAATCTCTTTTGAGCACGGAGCGGTTCAAGTTGTTCTTGTGATCAGTTGCTGTGGTCATTATAAAAAGTCCGTCTGCAAATCCAGCATTGTGAGGGAAGGGGGTGAGCACCTCTGACACAAGAGTCTCTAAATCTGTCGCTACCAACCCGTTAATCCTAGCATTCGTATCCCAAAGCACTAATTGGAACCCTGGTGGCTTGTCGGGAAGTCCTCCCGAGGCAAAACTTCCCAGTTCCCATAGGCCATTGATCTGCCTGCAAAGATCGGGATATCTAACTGCAACCACTGCATGGTATGTCACAGGACTAACCCTGGAGCTGGAGGGAAGCATTAACCCCCAAGCATGGATGTCACTCACTCCGGCGGTCTGGGAATTTAAGACTGCTTGTATGTCACCAGCCATGGGTAGGAGGGTAGCGGCATGTTGCAAAATCCAGGCAAGGCGCACGAGAGACCGTGGAAAATTAAGAGCGGTACCCTCCAGCAGTTCTGAGTCCACAAATCGGGAGTGTCGTTGCATATTTGGCTGGGCGGCTTCAAATTGGGCTTTGAGGCCTGGAAGCACAGTGCTGGCTGCTCTGAGGTCTTCCTCATCCTGCGGCGAGAGGTGACTTGTCCATAGCTGACCTAACGTGGACTGTCCTCGTTTGAGGATTTGACTAAGAGCCGCTAAACCTTCATTTGCCGAACCGTCCAGCAGTCGGATCATTGCATCGGCAAGGTTGGCTGGCATGTAATAATTGCGGTCGCTTCGCAGTCCATGCTTTTTGGCTAGCAGTAGTTGTCGGGACCGTTTTGCGTTGCGAGCTGCCCGATCAATGCCGCCAGGTGTCTGCTCAGAGTCTCCAGTCCACAAGACCAGGGGTTGCTGTCTCAGCAGGCTGATAACTGCAATTTCGCGGTCAGTGCCATACTGCTGGCCTTCATCAATGACCAGGAGGGAGAGCTCTTGCATAAAACCACCCATTGTGGACCATTGCATGGTAAGATCCTGGGCTACCGTTCCCCCGGTGGCTAAAATTAACTGACACTTGTTCAGCATTTGCCTTCTTTCTCTCGGGTGGATATCAAATTTCGTGTGGGAGTAACTGCTTTTGTTGCGCTCTTGGTCTCCCACCAGCCTACCTATGCGCCCAAACACCCCCGACGGGGGGTCGAGCCATAGGAGGAGGTCAGCAAAGGATCTAGTGCCGGAGTTCTCTTTACAAATGAACAGTATTTTGAGGCTGTCGGTAGTGTCGATTTCAATCAAGGCCAGGATGAGGATTGCCATCGATTTCGACTTGCCTGCTCCGAAAAGCCCTTGGATACACAGATCTAGCCGGTTGGTGAGCAACGCCATTGTCACTGCGCAGAGTGTGCCTAAAACATGTCCGTCAATCTCAGCGGCGAAGGATAGTGCCGTGGAGCGGGTCCAGGGGTGAAGCTCGCCCTCCACGTGACATGGAATTAGCACTAGGCGTAGCAACTGGCCGCACAAATGCAAGAAATGTGATCTTTTGTTGCCCTCCATTCCTTCCACTGCCGTTTGGACATTATAGATGCCTAATCCCAGGTGGTATCTGCACGGGGGGGTTTGCGCGACAGCGGTAAGCTCTCGGGTAGGCTTAGTACATCCGAACATCCACATTGTATGTAGAAAGAAGGTCTTTGGGACCGGGCTTTTCTGTCCCTGGACGGTCGCATCAATGGGGTCCAGGTGCTGGCCGGAGGCACTATACCAGTCTTGGAGGGCTTCAAGTTGTTCCTTTGCAAAAAATTCAATGGCTGGTCCTGAGAGGAAAGCAACTTCGATGAATTTGGGGTTGCACTGTCTGTATATGCGTGAGGCAGCTAGCTCATCCTTTTTTTTGGATGCGCGCGGCGTGATGGCTAGGACCAAGCCAAACAGGATTTGAAGGTCATCTCCGTCATCAGCTGGTGCTTCTGCTGTACCTACCATGGCAATAAGCCTACCCGTGCCAATGGGGCTGACTTTGTGATGGTGCGCATCACTGGCTAGTAGGCTGAACACTTCAGTTTTACCCAGGCTTGGATGTCGGAACGCGAATGCATCTTGTCCGCCTTTGACTTTCCAGTGTCCAAACTCGCTGCCTTTGAAGAGGAATTCGAGGGCGATGGGTTGCGATGGTTGCCGGACAGGTCCTGCACTTTGCATTGTTAACCCTGTTTCATTATAGCCTTCATTGGGGCTGAGCATGGGCAAGTAGTAATCTAACATGTAGACAGCCATGGGCAATTGCAAGGTGCCAAGGAAATGTTGTACCATGGTGGTATAGTTGAGCAACTTGGTCCTTGAGGAGATGGTGACTGTTGCCAACGTGGCTAAGTATTGGGTTGCCTCTTGCTCAGTTTTGACCTCTGAGTTATGGGCAGCAATGTGGGTGACAAGTGCCTGTGTCGTGGTTTCAGGTAGCTCGCACATTTCAGCTAATTCGCGCAGGAGTTTTCTGGCTGTTCTTGGAGCTCAAAACTGCACCATGAGATCAGACGGAGGGGAGCCTGTGAGTACACTTCGAAGGGGAGCACTCCAGGGGTACCTTCTAACTGCTCCATATCTGGTCGTCCTTCTGGGAGGGCGACTCGTGTCCAATGCGAGTAGTTGTGTTGTGCAGTGCCAAGGTACGCTCTCCATCCTGTGATATGCGTAATTGCAAAGCCCCGTTGCCTAAGCAGTTTAATGTCATGGTTCGACGGGTTCCATACGCAAAGCCTGTCATCTGCATGGTGAATGAGGTGGACCTCTCTCAGCTGAGATAAGTTGTATGCCGTTAGCAGCGATGGTGGTAGCGCGATGGCTGCTAGCACGGTTTTGCCACCACGTCTGGGAATTCTGAGAGGATGGTTTCCCATACCATTCCTGCATACGAGCCAGCGCTGTGCCCTCGAATGTAGATAGAGCCTACCATGTATCCTGTTAATCTCAGAAGATCTACTGGGCGGATTTCAGGGGGCAGACATACTCCGACTAGCGGATGTGCAACTAGTAACTTAGTGAAAAGCCGCAGGCCATGTATGTACCCGGGCCACGGCGGTTTCCTGTGTGCCGGGATGATAGGACAGAAGCGCAACAGTTTCATGGCCCGACTGATGATTTGCGCCTGCAATTGGTTCGCACTGGGCATTCCTAAGACGCGGCACCAGATGTGTGCACCTATGGGAAACATGGCAATGTGCAGTAGCAAGTCTTCTTGTGTGTGGGCAGTGCCTGCTACTGTGCCAGCTCTTGCATTCCAATCGTCCTGTTTGCTAAGGGATGGCCCATACACATGTGCTTCCTTTTTGCAAGCTAGCAGTACGTCCCAATCTTCATCAAGTTCACCTCCACCCAACCCAGTGCACTGAACTTCCAGGGACCCTGGGTCAGCGTCATTGAGTTGCCAGGAGGTGTTATCCATGACAGTGATTTTCCAATCAGTGTATTTGGGGTCTGTATGGCTAGCAAGAACCTCATTGATGGCTAGTTCTGCGTTGCTAGGGTCAATTTCCAATCGTCGTTGCAGCGCTTCCAGCAGAGGGAGGATTGGGGCAGTGGGGAGCTGGAGGCTCGCATGCTGACCGCAGAAGACAATGGCAGGCTCGCAAGCCTTGGGCCAAGGTGTATGGTCATTGCTGCTGTTGGGGGCTTCCACTGGTGTCCAAAGGCTCTGGAGAAGCAACACCTGCGTCTTAGTAAGGCTTCTGTTTTGCGGGACATGCGGCTTGGCGACTATTTTACTCCCTCTAACAAAATCGCAGCCTGTGGGGTGTGTCCATAACGGTGGTGCCTCGTCGACTCCTATGAGCGACACAGCAAGCGGTTGCAGCCCTTTGCTTAGCCACTGTTTGAGTTGGTGTCCTAGGCCTACTTTACTCCCATGGAAGGCGTGCACTATTGGCGGCAGGCTATACCCTATGGTTAACTCCTTGCTTTGGAACAATTTGTCTCCTGGAAGACAGAGTATGGGGAAGTCGGCTGGGAAAACTGACATAGGGGAGAGTGCACCTTGCTCGAAAATGGGGCGCGCCCAGGTAAGGAATGGCGCGGTCCGCTCGACAAAGTCCGGTCTAAGGTATCGGCCATCTCCATGACGTGGCCATTCTCCTTGTTCCGGGATGGGGAATGCAATGGCTCCCGCCCATTCGCCCAACATCGCCCATGCATGTGTCCAGTCAAGCGGGGTTCTAGCCTTACATCCTAGCAGGGGGGTGAGAAGTAGCCCGCCCCTCATTGCTTCCGCAGGGTCTTCTGGCACAGCGGTTGTAGCTAGGAAACTGGCCCGGCTATCTTTAAGTGCGGTGACCCAGTCATCTGCTGATCTGCGGTTGGCAGGGTGGGCTATTCGTCGTGCCTTTGGGGCGGGTGCATCACTCGGAGAGGAGCTTTGGGCAGTAGCCGGGGGCATGAATGCATCCGGGGTTTCTTGGTCCATTTCAACATCAGCTGCATCGGTCGGGATATGCCCTGTCACAATGATTAAGCCGGCATTGAGTTCAGCTTTGGCTTCTGTGGCGAGGAGTACTGCCGGAGGGCACTGGTTAGAGCTGGCCATTGTGTTGTGTTGCATTGCTTCGGCTCTGCTTGCCTTATCACAACGAGACGATGGGTGTAGTCCTCCACGGGTCTGCCCTTGCATCTAGTAGCAATTGCACATTTTCCCGGTGTCGGTGCAAAACGGCCGTCATCAAAGGCGGGACTTCGGGGTGCACCATCGCTCTTTCTTCTAGGAGTAACTGGACTAGGTGTGAGTTACCGAGCTCAACTGCCAGTTCCAACATAGTAGTCGGCTGCTGCTTTGGTGGGAGGATGTTGGGGTTAGCCAACGATTGCAAGAGCAAATATGTAAGGCTGACCCCAGGCCGAGGGAAATACAAGTCCTTGGAGGCTTGAAGCTTATATGTGTCACTGTCGTTGTCTCGGAAGATTGCCAGTGTGAGCAGCGAGCTGGTGTGTCCACCATCTGGAACACTCCACGTAAGGTCAATTCCAGGCGTCCCTGTGGAGTAGTTGGTAGGGCGTCGTTCTTGACGACGCGGACGATGGTCAGGTAAGATGCATTACGCCCGAAATCAAGCCACAGAACCTGCAGGTCACCTGGAACGTGCAGTTTATCACAGTTTTCGTGCCGGTATGGATGATCCCACCAGTATACCACAGCCTGCGCAGAGAAAGCATCAAAACCGCAAGTTCCGCCAGTCCCATAGGCGTCCAGTCGGTCCGCCCAACCTGGTTTGAAGATGTTGCAGCACCCAAGGATCCCACGTCCCAACCCAACCAAGACCCTCAAGGGCAGCAGCTCCAGCCACTGCACGGGCTGAAGTTAGTTATCAAGGAAGAGGTGCTGCCAATGAAAGACCAACCGGAGTTCCCATCGCTTGCTGCTGCCCGAGGCCTTTTAGCACCTGACACGTGGAAATGCAAACGCGCACAGGTCAGCCTGAAGGCAACAATTGATGTCCCTTGCTGGGCACAATTATCGAGCAGAATGGAGATGGACTCCTTGAGGACTCCCACATGCCCGTAGGATGGCGATTGCACATTGATGGTGCCGTCAGACAATGTTGTATTCATCGAGCCGCAAGCCAGCAAGAATTAGACGACATGCTTAAAGAATATGACATGAAACGAGACTCAGTCGAAATCAACCATGACGCACCTCAATGGTCTCACCATGCAGTATGGAACAGACGGTACATGGAGCCAAAATCAGGATACACACTGCATTTTTTTTGTGGTCGGCGCCATTGTCTTTCGACTGGTCACCACACTTGAGGCTTTCCTGCGGACCAGCGGGGAATCGAACCACCACCGGTAGTCTGTCCGCGTCGCCAAGAAAAAAACCAGGATACACACTGCAGCAACTATGGGCTGATTCTGAGCCTGCCATAGGCAAGAAAACGTCCCCTTCGTATGAAATCAAAACAAATGACGTTTTGAGTGCAGTAGCGGCTATCCAACATCTCCCATCTCCCACGCTACCTGACAGCCCCTTCATACGCGCGTTAGGGACATCGACAGCTCACAAGGCCTCGCCACAAACTGACACTCTAGCTCAAAGAGCCGTTGAGGAGTGGGAGCGTACTCTGTGTGAAAACAAGGCAGTGGCAATCCTTGTAGAGGTGCAAGCTGGCCGACCAGTACCAATGTGACTGAGCCAGCTACCATGGTCAACCGGCCGCATCAAATGCAGTTGGTTGCAACACCTGCTAAGTTGACTGCTAGAGCAGCTCTACGCTCGCAAGCCTGCATCAATGCTGTCGCGCTAGCGATCATCGCTAACTCGAGCGCATTGGACTCAGTTTTGAAAGCGGTATGCACCGCAAGAGTGCACTGCAGCTCCCAACGATGATGATGCTTGGAAAAGAACAACTGAGCCGACTCTGAGGGCGCCCTGAGTGTCGTAGCTATTGCTGTCATTTTCACATTAGACCATGTTTCACCCTCCGGTTTCACTGCGTTAGCTATTCTCACCACTTTCGTTGCGACCCGGCGTTGTCGGTGTTTGCTTCAAAGTGTCAGGGAAGTTGGACCGGGGAGTCCGCAACCTGCGTCACCGACGCACCAAGAGCAGCCTAGTATGCCAGGAAGTCCAGGTCCGCAAGGCCTTTGTTCACGCCAGATCAGTTGACCCAGATCGCACAGATCTTCCGCATGGGAATTGAGCCTGTCGTAAGGGAAATGAGTAGGAGACTTGATGGTTTGCAAGCTCAGGTGACTCGCGTTCCAGAGGGAACTGCAGCCTTGCACGGTGCGACCGGCTGATGCATCCTTGTCTTCAGGTTTAAGCAGTGGACCTTCACGGTTTGGTGAACAGCCACCCACGAGTCCAGGACCTGCGTTCCGACCTGTGGGGTCGCCGCCAGGTATAGCACAAGTGACACCCCAGAGGGGGGAGAGAAATCCGAATCAAGATGACGAGAGAGATGGTCGTGACATCTTCAGTAAATCTGAGAAATGGTTACCTCCTATGCCCACTGTGGATTTCAAGAATTGGAGAACCCGTGCAGATGAAGTCCTTGGATTTTCGGCCTGGTTTCAGGCTTTACGTGCTTGGGTTTCCTTAGGAAGTGACATCTTTGCCTGGGAGATTGCCCAGTGCATTGGTTGGGAACAGGAGATTCATATGTCTGTGCTGAAGCCCGCTCAACAGACCCGCAGTGCGCGTCTTCTTGCAATCCTCATCCAGACGTTCAAGGATTTCCCAAGGGGGAACACCATGCTGCAAGCTTATGTTGAGGGAGTTGGTGTTGACGGAGCGTTCTTGGCAACTAGATGTACGAGTGGTTTTGAAGGTTTGCGTTTGTTGGCAAGAGAGTTTTCTTTGCGTTCAAGGGCAGAAGCGTCTTTCTTTCGCACTGAGTTTTTGGCAAAGACGTTTAAAGCGTCTGCTGGTGTTACTCAGGTTAGTGACATCATCCGCCAGATTGACGTCGGACTGTCAAGGTTTCGCAAGATGATTGAAACTCTACCTGCAACTGTGTCCAGAGTTGGACTTGAGGTGCAAACAAGTGATCTGACCATCATGCTTTTACGTTCGCTGCCACATGATGTTCGTTCGTACACCACGTTACATGCAGCAGGTGATGCATACACCGACCTTCGCACTGCTGCGTTGCGTTTTGAGACGCAGCAACGCATGTTTGCTGAGTTGAGTGGCCCATCTTCATCAGGTGCACGAGGTGTGCATGCACTTGAAAGTGCTGAGACCGCTGAAGAGTGGTGGGGATACGATCAGGAAGGTTATGACAACTCTGAGTATGCCCAGGAAGAAGATCCTGATGATCAATGGGAATGGGACGAAGATGCACAGGTTTGGATCAGTGCTACTGTTGCCAAAGGAAAGGGAAGTCCCAAGAGCACGATGAAGTGTCATCTGTGTGGGAGGCGAGGCCATATGGCCAAGCAATGCAAGGCCGATCTGAGCAAGGTGAAGTGTTTTCATTGCTCGAAGTTTGGTCACATTGGGGCACAATGTCCTGACAAGCCCAAAGGTGACAAGGGAAAGCAGCAAAAGAAGCCCCAGCCGAAAGCTGGAAAGAGCAAAGGTAAGGGAAAGATGCACGAGTTGGCAGAGGAGAATGGGCAGGAAGCTGCTCCAGCACAAGGTGAGGTGCTGATGCCATTGATTTCTTCAGTTGAACATTCGGGTGATGAGTGGCGATGGTGGTTGATTGACAGTGGAGCAGCTGTCTCAGTGTTGTCTGAGCAGTTCAAGGCCTACTACAAGTGCAGCGCAGAAGAGCAGGTGATGGACACCTACTATGCAGCCAATGGGTCTGCAGTCACCATGAGAGGTGAAGTTCAGGTGACAGTTGCGTTTGAGACGGGATCTGGTTCCAAGAAGTCTCAGAACTTTCGTTTGAAGTGCTGCGTAGGCTCCACCAGCCACAACATTGTGAGCACAACCCAGCTTGTGAAGCGTGGATGGACAGTTGTTCAGTCGCCAGGTGAAACCTATCTTTGGCATGAAGAGTCGAATACCGTGATTACTGATGTGGTGTTGTGGGGAGGATGTCCCTGGCTGAGAGCCAAGAAGACAACATCTCAGGTTCCTGCTGTGAAGGATACCTACATGCCGATGGAAGTTGATGTGCCAATGGAGTCAGTGAGGACCGGGCAAGGCTTGACTGTTGGTATGGTAGGTGCGGTTGAGTTGTCAACCCAGGAGAGACTGCGTCAACACATCTTGAGAGGCCATTATCCGTATGACCCTCATTGTTTGGAATGTCAACAGGGCCGTGGTGTTTCCAGAGCACCCAGGCGAGATTTGAAAGAGCGCTTGCTTGAGGTACAGGTTGACTTCATGTTCTTGGGAACAGTTGGATCGCAGTACAAGTTTTTGTTGTTTCGTCACTGTTTCAGTGGTTTGTTGGGTGTCTGCGCTGTGAGCGAGAATCTTGACACCACCGGCCAACATGTCCGCCAGATCTTGGCAGAGTTTGGACTGTTGTCTGGAGATCCAAAGCCGATTGACTTCAGGTCAGATGCGTCCGATGAACTCGGGACGACGTTGAGAAGAGCTGGTATTCCAAGAGAATTTACCGTCAGCAAAGCAGGTCCCCAGAACCATGATACTGTTGGTTCAGTGGAGCGTGGAGTCCGTGAGCTGAAAGAAGGTCTTGCGGTACTGAGACTCGAATTGGGGAAAGCAGGTGTTGACGTGGTCAACAGTTTGGTTGGCTGGGAAGCCAGTTCAAGGTACGTGATTGCGATGCACAACTTGCATTCGAAGTTGGATGGCACAGGATTGAGTGGACGAGAGGTCCTGAGAAACCAGGTTGATCAGAAGAATGCTGTCACAGCGATGTTCTGTTCTAGGGTTCTTGCGGAGACACCTGACAGTGTGAACAGCATCGGAAGGTTCGTGACTGCTGGATACCTGTATCCTGTGAGGAACTCGTTTGCACACTTTGTAGTTGCGTCAATTGAAGGTGAACTGAAATTTTTCCAAGCGAAGAGCCTGAAGCTCGTTTTTCCAATTGTGTATCCTCTGGAATTGGTTGGAAGGTTCTTGCGTGCAGTGGACTCTGCTGGACCTGCACCCGCCATCTTGGACCAGGAACCGATTGAGATCGTTCCAGAGGACTTTGCACGTCTGCCCGACAAGGTGCAACCTCCACGGCATTGGATTGATGCCCATGGACGGACCGAAGGTTGTAGTTCTTGTGCTACTCGTCAAGGTCGACACTCCAAGAAGTGCTGTGAGCGCTATTGGACATGGCTTCGGAACCAGAGATCCAAAGAAGCCGTTGTGCCTGAGAAACAACTCCCACTTGCCGAGCCCAATGACCAAGAAGTGGCGGTACCAGTACCATCACAGCCACTACCAAAGATTCCAGGTTTGCCATCTGGAATGTTGCCTACAAGGCACTGTCCGAGTTGTGAATCAGGTATGAATGCTCCTGGCACCCGCCATTCGGCTGAGTGCCGCAAGAGGCAAGGTGAGTTCTTGTCTACTCCTATCAAGCCGTCGCTTGAGGATGTGGAGCAAGCTTTGGAGCAAGCAGGTGAAGGTGGAGACGTCCCCTACTCACCATCTCTGGGTCCCGAACATGCTGATCTTGCCGATGTGGACATGGACTTACCACTTGAGGCGAGTTCTGCACCAGCTGAGGCTGCATCCTTTTCGGAGCGAGACGCTCCAGAATTTCAATCCGAAGATGTCGAGATGGAAGTTGAACAGCCACAGACGATCACGATGATCGATGTGTGTCTTTGCTCTGAGAGAGTCAGGATTGGATGTTTGACTTCTCCCGATCTGCTCTCCGAGGAGCGGTTCTCTGTTGAGTCTATCAGTTTTTCAGGTGGAGCTCATGACTCTGAAGTTGTTGAGCTATGTGGATCCAAGGTTCGATTGTGGAAGCCAACAGGAGCTGTTTCGGATACCACTCTTGAAGAACTGGACCCCCAAGGAACTTTCCTTGCGATGGTCAAAGAGCTCAAGGGATTGACTCATGTGAATGCAGGTCGTATCATGAAGGAGAAGGAAGCCTTGCAGTTTTGCAAGAAGCACAACATCAAAGTTATCTCCTGCAGGTGGGTTACGAACAGTAAGCCTGAAGCCGACGAAGGAGTTCGTGCTCGGATAGTCGTGAAAGATTTCGCTAAAGGTCAGAAGACCGCCAGGCAGGAAGGTATTTCTTCCCCCACACCCTCGATTGAGTCGCTACGACTTCTGTTGGGAGCGGCAACGGGTATGTGGACTGGTGGAAAAGGTTTCAACCTTTATGCGATTGACGTCAGTCAGGCGTTCATGAATTCACCGCTCACTGTGAAGGTTTGTGTCCGGCTTCCATCATCAATCAGCACACTTGACAATGAACCGGTTTTCCTTGAGGCTTACAAGGGTTTGAATGGACTTCGTATCGCAAGTTTGACTTGGGTTCTGTTCTTTGATGGGATTGTCAAAAGCGTTGGCATCCGATCTGGACTTGTGGAGCCATGCTTGTACGGTGGGATGGTACGGGGTGCCCCCATCCTTGTCATCTGTTATGTTGATGACCTGTTGGTTGCCACGCCCAGCGAGGCTGCGTATCGTGTTCTGTTTGAAGCTCTTGAGAAGCAGGTCAAGATCCGAGAGACTGGCCGAGTGACCATGTCTGGTGGTTCATTGAAGTTTCTAGGCCGTACCATCCTCCGAGAGAAGGGAAGCTCAGGTTTGCAGTTGTTTGTCGACCAGGATTACCTGAACAGTGCGTTCGAGGAGTATGGAATCTCCAAAGGTTCCACTGCATTTCCTGATCTTCGTCCATTTTTGGAGCAGACACTGCAAGAAGAGCCTATCAGCGCTGAGGCGCACTCCAAGTTCAGGAGAGTTCTTGGACGTTTGTCATGGCTGGCACAGACCCGACAGGATATCTTGATCCTGATTGCAATGCTGTCGACTGGACAATCTTGTCCAAAGCCAGGCCATGAGAAAGCTCTGCGAGCCGTGCTTCGATTTATGTTGTTGCACATGAAGATGTCCCAGAAATTTCCCTCACCTGGACTTGAGGACCTTTCTGAGAAGGACATCGGTCTGGAAGTTTATAGTGATGCTGGATTTGCCCCTATGCAAGCTACTCAGAGGAGAAGCATCACTGGATGTGTTATTGTTTTCCGACGTGTTGTCTTGAAGTGTTTCTCTCGACATCAGGCATCTGTGACTTTGAGTTCATGCGAGGCAGAGCTCGTTGCCGTTCAGGCAGCTGTCCAAGAAGCCATTGGTTTGCTGAGAAGTCTGAGTTTTGTCCTGCGTCGCATTCAGGTATATCCACCGTCTTCATCAGAGGACGACAGTTTGGATTTTGTCTGTCCAATCCTCTTGTGGACCGACTCCCTGAGTGGGAAGATGCTTTTGGAAGGTTCCGACCTCCAGCGTAGGTCAACTGGTTGAGGGAACTTTTGGCAAAAGAGATTTTGCAAATTGGGCATGTCCGAGGAACTGGAAACGTCGCTGACCATTTTACCAAATGTTTGCCGACGATCAAAGCGTTGCAGTACATGGAAATACTTGGTTTTTCGTCGTTTGAAGGTATTCTTTTGGACTGTTTGCTCGATTTTGAAATCTGCGACAACAGTTTTTCAGGTATTTTGTGTGCGTTTTCAACCAGAAACTGCATGTTTTGTGGAGAGTTGATTTGTGAAGAACCTGCAAATTCAACAACTTGTGAATTGTCGCCATTTCCACGTTCATGCACTCAGATGATCAATGCACTTGTAGCTGTTTGCGAAAGGTTTCAAGGCGAGGGAATCGGTTCCGCTATGGCTGGACGTATCCCTGCAGAACGAGAAGAGCCCAGAGCGCCGGACAGCCATGCGCTCCTTGGGCATCCAACAGCTGAAGGTGTCGGTGCGGCAAGAGTCTGATGATACGGTTACCATCATTGGTGGTGAAGCCAATACTGCGACTGTTGCGGTGACATCTGCAGAGGCAGTGGTGTCAGCTGCTGAAGAGGTTGTGGCAGTGCCGAAGGCAGCAGAGGCTGCAGCTCCCCCTGCCGCTACTGAGGCGGTACCTGGTGCAGCAGAGGCTGCAGTTGTCGAGGCTGAGGGCGTTGTGGAGGTCACTCCAAAGAAAGCTCAGCCGCCGAGACCCAAGAAGAAAGCCATGCCTGATCGAGGCAGACCTGTGGAGAAAGCTGGACCGTCAGAGAGGTCTCAGGCCCCTGGACGTGAACCTGCTGGGAAGAGGATGCCCAGGAAGCCTGGTCGCTTAGGTTGAAGAAAGAGGCCTGGGAGGCCACTGGTTTGCTGAAGAGACGACGCGAGGCTGGTCGTCGTAAGGCCAAGCGTCAGGCTTGGAAGAACAGGCAGAAGGAGGCACTCGCATTCTTCGCTGCGCAGAGGAGAGAAGAAGAATCGATGCCAACACCTACGTATGAGGTTGTGACAGGGTCGAGACTGCCAGGTCAGAGAAGGGTCGTCCGAAGGATGTACAACCCTCAGTCAAACAGGAGAGAGGAGTTGCAGATCGAAACAAGGAACCCGAAATCTGAGGAAGACAAAGGACCCGCCTTTGTGAGGTCTTTCAGTGGATTCAGCTGGAAGAATCCGAAGGGTCTGAAGTGTGGCCATTGTGGTCAGAGAGGCCACATTATCTCTCAGTGCCCTGAGATGGAGCGAAGGGTGAGCCTTACTCATGGGCGTGTGACTTTAACGCCAAGAGGACAGCACCAGCCAGACTCCACTGTGGGCGATGAGGTTGCCCCGGGTGATTCAATTTCACAGGTTGGATTGACCCAGGAGTCACTACGAATGCACAACAAGAGGCTGAGAGGCCACGGTTGGTCCGAGGAGGCCCCAGCAGCCGCAGGTAGCCCTCCAAGAGCCCGTCAGAGGACTGGGATGGGTCCCCCTCAGACGCCACCGAAGAGAAACGGCCAGTTTCCGGCCAGCAGCAATGCGGCAGTGGCGATGGGTCCGAAGCCGCCTGCACACCCGCCGAAGGGGTGGGTTCCGCAAGGGCCACAGCAACCGCCTGCACCACCCATGCCATGGTCTCTGGGAAGGCCCCTCCAGCGAAGCCTTCTCCAGCCAAGGGCCCACTACCACCACCGCCAGCGCCACCAGCGCCACCTCAGGTACCACCGCCACCGCCAGCTCCAGCACGAGTTTCAAGTGCGCCAAAGACGCCACCCAAGACGCCTCCAAAGGCGAAAGCTGGAGAGCCCACATCGCCTAAGGCGAGCCCAGGTGCAACGGCAGCACCAGCTGTGGATTTGGTTACTCCGAAGAGCCCTGAAGCGAAAGCAGCGTCGCTTGTGGGCGAGCTGCCCCATAGGCCATTCAGAGTTGGCCCAGGAGGAGCACTGGAAGCTGAGACAATTGGCCCTTCATCGGGGTACAGTATGTCTATGATTTCAAGAGCCCCAGTTGCAAAGGCACCGGCCAGTGAGGCCCCGCCAGAACCTTCTGAGACATCAGGGAGACCGCCCCAGCGCCGTATGGAAGCCTGCATAGCATGTCATGGCAGTGGAGAACTTCCGATGCGAGCAAATCGGAGGTTGTTCAGGTTGTTGACATCGTCAACAGCGTCAGCAGCAACTGCGAATGCAGCTGCTCGAGTTGTAGCAACGGCCAGTGTTTTGTCTGCAATTTCAGGTTCGAGTTCTTCAGAAGCTGATGTGACCCATTTCAAGAGTGAAAGGGGGGTAGGTCTTTTTGTTGAGCTAGCCTGCAGCAGAGCCAGTGTCTTGTCAGCTGCATGCGCTGAGAGCCGTGCTTGTTATGTTGGAGTTCATGGAAATCTTGAGAAGATAGCTACACAGAATCATGTTGCAGATCTTGTGAACCAGGTGATGGAGGACTTGAAGATGACCAGATCAGCCTCTGATCGAGAGCTGGGAGAGGTGCATTTGTTCTGTCACGTTCACATGTCATTGCCGTGCACAGGTGGATCTCCATTGCAGAATTTTTCGGGTGGGAAAAGAGTCCTAGAGCATGAGCGAAAGTTTTTCGAACTTTAGCCGCTTGTGAAAAGTTGTTGGATCGGTTAGTAGAAAGACATCCCGAGTTGTCTATGTCTTTTGAATTGCCAAATTCCAACAGGTATTGGACTCATCCGAAGCTGCAAGCCTTTGTTCAGGCCAGAATTCCATTCAGGTCTGTTGTCCATGCTTGTGCAATGGGAATTGAAGGACTGCCAGGATTACCCATCAAGAAAGCGTTCAGGATCATGTCAAGTTCTGAGGAGCTTAGTCAACGTCTTGAGAAGCGTTTTCATTGTGCTTGTGATTTCCACGCATCATTCAACTTTTCTGACTTTCAGTTGTCAGAAAAATACTCCAGGAAGTTTGCCAGATTTTTTGTGCGGATGCTCGCATTACTTGCCCTCAGGTGATCGATGGCGTCGAAGCCACGCTGATTTTATCGTCTGATCTTCCCTGAGGAAAAAGGAAGAGTCTGCTGCATGAGTGGACTTGCGAGATTTTTGGATAGCTTGAACGACTCGTGAAGTCATCTTGAAGTTTTGATAGACTTGTGAAGTCAGCTGGATAGAGAAAGGTCTTTAAATGTCTGAGACATGAAGCTGAAACTCTCTTTGATCGTTGCCCTGTGCGTTGCTTGGGTAGTCGGATCTAATTATCGAGACTTTGAGGTCTGACGATTGCATGATATAGTTCTGAATCCAATTTGAATTGCAAGAGTTGCAGAAGTCTTTAGAAGACATCGAGAGGATGATCTTTGGACTTTCTTGGATTTTCTGTGGACTTTCCTTGATGGACTGTCTTTGGAATGCTTGTGGACTGCTTGGAATGGATTTCAGCTTGAGCTTGATTGGATTTCCGCAGCCATTTGTGTGTGTGGGCAGGTCGCGCAAGCCATGGCCACTGGAGAGATGGAAGAGCTCTACTGGCTCTTATTCTTTGTATATACATTGGGTTTTCTATCTGGTATTCTTTCAGCTTACTGCATTACGAAATGTTGCAAAAGCCGCAATACAACTGCAAGAAATTCAGGTACAGCTATGAAGAGTTCTACAGCTTTGTCTTGTGATTCTGACGGTGAAGGCCCAGGTACTCGTATCTATTGGAGTTTTTGCCGAGAGATGTATCACTGCAATGAGAAGTGCAAGGTTTTGATTGCCGCCGCTGGTTCAAATGGACATATTCGATGCCGAGACAATTGCCAGGTTTGCCAACCGGAGACTGGACCCTTGTTGGTTGTGACTTCAACAGGATCGAAGTATCACTGTTCAGGTTGCCGTACAACGGAGAAGTCAAAGCAGATGACGCTGTTAGCATGCCCTATCTGCTATGGCATGGGGAATGTCAAGGCCGAGTGACTGAATTCGTTTTGGATTTGAGTCGCACAAGTTCGAAAGGGGGTGTGAAAAATCATCCTATGTATAGCTAGCGTAGCGATCTTGTGCTTGAACTTAGGTAGTTGTTAGTTGCTTTGTAGTTGTAGTTTGTGGACTTGCGTAGTTTGGACTTTGTTTTGTAGTTAGCAGGTGATTGTGATGTAGTTAATCGATCTCATCTCATTCCGTCACAAAGAGTTGTGACGGAGTTGCCATTTTTCGTTTGTAGTTAGCCGTTTTTAGGTTTTCTGCACGTTGTAGGTTATTTCACACGAGAACCAAACTGCACGAAACCAATCTTAGGTTTTTAGGAACGGAGAAGCTTGTTTTTGCACGTGTCTAGATTAGTAGAATCGTTTTTGGAACTGCTATGACCCAACGTAAACGTTGGCTCAAGACCGCGAGCTCGAAAAGGGTGTGAGTGTGTCGCCGTGAGACGGCCTGGGAGAGTCGATACAGCAGAAACGCGAAACGATCACCGTTTGTTTGTGTTTTGGTTTGGGTTTACTTTGTGCACGAGAGGTTTGAAAGCGGTTTTCGCGATCTAACTTTGTGTGTCAAAGTTTTACGGTATCAGCATTGACAAACAACGACCACACCGCTGCATCTAGACCTCTAAGCACTCAGAGTCCTCAGCAGTTCTTGTGCACGTCACATCAAAGTCTATTGTATGTTGGAGAAATCACACCGCAGCAGCATGTTGAGAGTCTTTAGTCTGCAATCTTTTTTTTCCGTCCGACGCCTCTTGGCTTTCGCCAGGTCGTTCAACACGTTCGATTGCATGTTGCATTTTTTAGTGAATTAGTTAATTGCGCAAAGATGGCTGTCTGCTTATGAGGGGCCGCAAAAGCAAACTGGTGGTGGACCGATACATAGTCCAATGCCGTCACAATTCTGTCACAAAACAAAAACCGAACAACAAAACAAAACCAAACAAAAAACACACAAGCAAAACAAACCAAAACACACAACACAAAACAAACCGAGCAGGGGAAAAGTGGCCGGCAGACTAGTTATGTGACCTCGGTAATGGTTAACCGACCGAATACAATTAACTGCAATGCCTGCTCTGTGGACCGCTTAAGGAGCTCCACGCTTGCAAGTCTGCATCAATGCTGTCGAGCTAGCGCAAACTCGATCGCATTGGATACAGCCGGCATGCACCGCAAGAGTGCACTACAGCTCCCATGATGCTGATGCTAGGAAAAGAACTACTGAGCGGACTTGAGTGCGCCCTGAGTGCCGTAGCTATTGCTGTCATTTTCACACTAGACTATGTCTCACCTTCCTGTTTCACCGTTTTCTTGTTTCTCACCACTCTCGTTGCGACCCGGCGTTGTCGGTGTTTGCTTCGAAGTGTCTGGGTGAATGTCATGCCTGAACGGCTGCTCTTTGTAATCTCGGGGATCCTGGCTGGGGGATCCCTGGTTTCTGCATTGAGCTTTGTTGCTTCTTACACCCTCTGACCTGGCTGCTCCTGGTTTTCTGTGTTTCTTTGTTTTGCTTCTTGTTAGGGGCCATTCTCATCATGACACACAAGATGTCATCCCATTGCTGGTAGCGATCCCACTTCTTGGTGTTTTTTGGCTGTTTTGGTTTTGTTTTGTTTTGGGTCGCTGACTGCTGCTTGCATACTCTTGTGGGGATTCTTGACCAGTCCAGGTCCAATCCTCTGTCCATTGTCCGTCAGTCCAGTCAGCTGTCCAACCCTCATTCCAGTCACTCCAGGTTTCATTCCACACCTGTGACGCTTGCAGCCACGTTTGATCACTCCACCATGACCCATCGTCTTGATACCACTCGTCCATTCCATCGGTTTCCTCTGCATAACCGAGTTCATTCATTTTTCCTTTCTTTCCAAAACCTTTACCTTTTGCCTTGCCTTTGCTCTTTCCTTTCGTCTTTCCTTTGCCTTTGATCACCCCTTTCCCCCTTGCCCTTTACACTCTTGTCTGGGCAGTTGGCCGAGATGTGACCAAATTTCTGGCACTTGAAACAACGCACTTTTGTCAAATCAGCATCACACATGCTTGCACCATGCTTCCTACTCCCGCATTTCGTGCACCTATGCCCTGAGTTTCCTACTGCATCCAAATTCCAATCCCCATTACCATCGCTAGTTGTCATATCATAGTACTCCGCTGCACCTTCAGACTCATTCCCTAGCTGGTACAACTGTTTCTTGGGTTGGAATTCTGCAAAAGCCTTTTGTTGCTGTTCCCATCTCAACGCTGCAGCTCTAAAACTTTGGTACGTCTCCCCACTGGTATGATGCAGACAAAACGTTCTGACACTTTCAGGCAGTGACCTCAACAACATGTTTGTTTTTGTTGTGGTTTTTTGTTTGTTTGCTTTTGTTGTTTGGTTTGTGTTTTTGGTTTTCTTGCTGGGACTGCATACTGGACTGCGTACAGGTCCACTACCAGTACTTTTGTGGGGAGGGCTAATTATTTTAGGATTTTTTTTTGATCAGGTTTAGGAATTATTTTTGGATTCCTGCTTCTCTGCTTTTCCTGCTTGTCCTGCTTCTCTGCTTTCCTGCTTTTCCTGCTTTTCCTGCTTTTCCTGCTTTTCCTGCTTTTCCTGCTTTTCCTGCTTTTCCTGCTTCTCTGCTTTTCTGCTTTTTTGCTTTTCTGCTTCTCCTGCTTCTCGCCTTTTCTGCTTTTTTGCTTTTCTGCTTCTCTGCTTCTCTGCTTTTCTGCTTTTTTGCTTTTCTGTTTTTCCTGTTTCTCTGCTTTTCCTGCTTTTCCTGCTTCTCTGCTTTTCTGCTTTTCCTGCTTCTTTGCCTTTCTGCTGTTTTGCTTTTGTGCGTTTCCTGTTTCTTTGCTTCTCTGCTTTTTTGCTTCTCTGCTTTTTTTTTGCTTTGCCTGCTTTAAATACTTGATTTTCATGTAAGATGCATTTTGCACAGTATTTAAGTATTTACATCCCTGAGTATCACATGACCAACCTTCTCTTGAAAACTAGCAACGTAACATGTGAGAAGAGGTGCTTGCATTCTGCTTTGGGGGGAGGCGCTGCGCTCTCCCCCCAATCCCCCCCTCCCGCTTTTTTTATTTAAACTTAAACCCAAGTTACATTAGTTGGTTTTTGCGAACTAACCTTCTCTGGAAAGCTGACAGGTTTACATGTGATAGATAGATAGATAGATAGATAGATAGATAGATAGATAGATAGATAGATAGATAGATAGCTGATAGATAGCTTGGTAGATAGATAGCTAGATAGATAGATAGCCAGCTAGATAGATAGATAGGTAGAGCGATAGATAGCTAGATACCTCGATAGATAGATGGCTAGATAGATAAGCTAGATAGATAGCTAGATAGATAGATGGCTAGATAGATAGCTAGATAGATAGATGGCTAGATAGATAGCTAGATAGATAGATAGCTAGCTAGATAGATAAAGAGGTAGCTAGATAGATAGCTAGATAGATAGATAGATAGCTAAATAGATAGGTAGATAGTTAGCTAGATAGATAGATAGATAGCTAGATAGATAGCTCGATAGCTAGATAGCTGGATAGACAGCTGGATGGCTAGATAGATAGATAGCTAGATAGCTGGATAGACAGCTGGATGGCTAGATAGATAGATAGCTAGATAGATAGAAAGCTAGATAGCTAGATAGCTAGATAAATAGTTAGCTAGATAGCTCGATAGCTAGATAGCTGGATAGACAGCTGGATGGCTAGATAGATAGATAGCTAGATAGATAGAAAGCTAGATAGCTAGATAGCTAGATAGATAGTTTGCTAGATAGCTAGATAGGTAGATAGATAGCTAGCAAGATAGCTAGCTAGATAGGTAGATAGATAGCTAGATAGATAGATAGCTTGCTAGATAGATAGCTAGATTGCTAGATAGATAGCTAGCTAGATAGCTAGATAGCTAGCTAGCTGGATAGATAGCTAGCGCCCTCCCTCAATCCCCCCCACCCGCTTTTTATCTAATCCCAAGCTTCCGCATCTGTAAATATTTGGGTGAACATGCTCACATGTAGAACATCCCATGCAAAATGGAAGGTGAACATGCCAAAATGTGGCAGATACCATACAAAATGGAAGGTGAACATGCCCACGTGTAGGAAATCCCATGCAAAATGGAAGGTGAACATGCCAAAATGTGGCAAAACCCATACAAAATGGAAGGTGAACATGCCCACATGTAGTAAATCCCATGCAAAATGGAAGGTGAACATGCCCAAATGTGGCAAATACCATGCAAAATGACAAATTCAAGTTCCAAACCGTTGCAAACACTAGGCAAATGGTACCAGCCAAGAAATCCAAAAAAAATTCCCAAACCTGCTCAAAAAAAAATTCCTAAAACTATTTCACACCCCTTTTGTGGCTATCGACAAATTGACAGCCGTGCACGATTATTACAATTTACCTTTTTGCTACGATTGAATGTGTGTAACGACCTGGCGGAAGCCATGAAGGCGTTGGACGGAAAAAAAGTTATGTGACCTCGGTAATGAATAAGCGTGATATCCTTGTATCATCGCTGGTATTGGTATGGCAGTAAAAGCAAAGGCAGAACCGAAAACACAAACATCACAAAAATCGCCATACCTAGGTGTGAGTAAAGCAAAACAGCACTATGCGGAAACCAGGGCTCCCCCCAGCCAGGAGCCCCGAGATCACATAGAGCAAGCCGTGCAGGCATGACCACTCACGAGGTAACACTTAAGTTGCCAGCAACGACAATGCCGTGTAACAACTAAAGTGGTGACACAAGTGTGAAACCAAAGGTGAAAAGGACCTGGATGACGGCCTTGCATGATAATTTACAATTCATCTTTTTGCTGCGGTTGAACGTGTGTAACGAGCTGGCGAAAGCCATGAAGGCGTTGGACGGAAAAAAACACTCTGAAGGCATCTGAACACTTCTGCCACAGCCCTTTGCTTTGTGTTCTTCGTTGCCCCGTATCACTGCATGACTTGCCAAGTTTGTTTTGAGTTTGGCCAGTAGCTACATCGAGCTCAGCGGGCAAGCTGGTCTGTGTGTCAATAGCGCTCTCCCCTCGAGCGTGACACGCGTTGCATGTTCGCCCTGTGACAGAAGCCGGATAGCCAATACCTGGCCTGGTACCAGGATCGACTATAGATATGTTCCGCTCCCCTGAATGGGGGCGTGTGACTGCACCAGGAAGATTGCAGGCCAAAACAAAAAAAAGAGGGTCCAACATGGGAGACCCATGACTGGCCTGTCATATCGTGCAATGAGAGCTTGTTCCCCCCCCGTCTCCCCTGTTGTTGTCTTGTTGTTGGTCTGTGGGGGGGATCCTTTTCTCCCTTGGGTGGTAGTAGACTATATAACGATGTCAAAGTAGATCTCGCCATGACACCTATTGCTGTTATGCTCAATCTTCGCGCTGATGCACTGGCGGTACCTTCATGGAAATAGCCAACGTGGGAGACCCACGACTGGCAGCAGAACAGCTTACTGCCCGTCACTAACTGGTGCTGTAGCTGTCCAATTGACACAGCCTGCCACTGCTTCATTTCCTCCCTGGTTTGCCTGCTGGCTTGCAATGGAAGACGTTGCTGTCAACCGCTTAGGACATCAATCACTCAACTGACTCTGCGCCAGACGTCCCACCTCAGAGAATCGCTGACTTTGAGACTGCCACGTCAACTACGTCAATTGAGCTGCATTTTGACAGTTGCACAACACGTAGTCTTGCAGGAGAAGGAGATCTTGTGCATCATTGTGACTCCGGAGTTCCTGAGGCAAGCATGCTAGTTCGCTTGGTTGAGCTGTATCCATATGTTCAGTCCGCATTGTTACTAGGGCTCCCCTCCCCTTTCCTCCCTCGCTCCCCTCCCCTTTCCTCCCTCCCCCTAATTGCTTTGGTAGGCTTCCTACTCGGTCAATTGCTTAGGGTAAAGGGGGTGTCCTGGGTTAGAGAAGCACTAGCCAACCATGTGGACCCCATGGTGGCAGCACTTGTATTGCACAGTGGTAACGACGTAGCAGGTGGCAACCGTGGGTACCCCACGTTGACCATTTACGATTACTGGAACTGCACTGGCGCACTAGCGCTGTGGTGTTTTGAAGGAGGTGGGTCACTACTTCCTACTGGCTGGATCATTTGCGCAATTAAGTGGATGACTTTGTTTTTCGAGCAGAATCCTGGTCATTTCTTGAGTGAAGGCAGCAGGATCGTCTACTAATGCCTTAGCGTCCGCGAGTGGCCTGTCAAGGACAATGGCAATAAGCATTTCGCCGCCATCTTTTTGGATGAGGGCCGGTCG
>CAMXCT020003806.1:0-53431 GCA_947184155.2 Cladocopium goreaui
GCTTCGTGCGATGCTGGTGGCCTTCTCCCAGCTGCCGGACTCCAGGAATTTATGCCGCTCAGCCATTATGGCTTTGGCTGCGTTGGGAACAAGCAGTTCAAGCATTTCCACCCAGGCGCCTGCCTTGCTGCTTATGCTCTTTCATGATGGGCCTGTACTTCCAGCAGAGGTGTGGATGCCTCTCTTGCCTCTTTTGGACTATTTGTCCCAGTTTTCAGAGCAGGCGGTAGAATTGGGCACCAGATTGCGTTCATTGGCGAGTGGAGGATTCTGGACTGCACCACGCTTGGGAGGGCAGATGGCCAGTCCGCCAAATGGACAGATGCAGGCTCAGTTAGCCACTTTTCAGACCGCGCCAGGCGCAACTTGGAGCCAATGTGAACAAAACCAAATTGGAATCCATCAATGTCACCAAGCACACGGTCAAGGGTGGCCGCAGCAATACCAGACATGCCACCCAGCTCCGCCAAAACAAGCGCAGGGGGCACAAGGCTGCATGCAACCGTTCACAACACAAACAGAGTTTCACACATTACCCCAACAGACATCAAAAGCAGTGACGCACAGGCAGCCCAGTGTTGGACTGCAAAACACCAACAACACCTGCTACATGAACAGTTTCATGCAGGCGCTCTTCCTCACTGACGCCTTTGTATGGCGCATCTATGACTTCACCCTGAAGCTGAAAGCCAAGGCATCCAAAATTGACGAGGAGGACTTTGAGTTCGGAAAGAAAGTAGTGGAGTTGCTTCAAAAGCAGTTCGCCAAAATGGCATTGACAAAACACAAGCATACGGACATTTGGGACATCCTGCAGGCATTTCCCGCAGACTATCGCTCCGGTGAGCAGCAGGATGTGACCGAGACAATTCGTTTCGTGTTTGACAAACTTGGTGGAAGCGACCAAGCTTTGCTGAGGGAAGTCTTTGCAGGCCAGCTGCAAGAGAAAATTCAGTGTCGGGAGTGTGGGAAGATCAAGGTTCGCGAGGAGACCTTTACAGATCTGGTGCTTCCCGTGCCCACTGCAGAGCAGGCCAAAGAGAGTGGCATCGTGCCAACCATGCAGAAGCTTCTTGAGGAGCGCTTGAAGTGTGAGGAGATGGACGACCCAAACAATCTGGTCACCTGTGAAAATTGCCAAAAGAAGACATTCGCCGTGAAGTGGAGCGAAATCACTCGACCACCACCACATCTCTGCCTATGCCTCAATCGCTTCACCTTTAACATGCAGACCTACGACTTTACCAAGGAGAAGACGCCGGTGAAGATAGATGAGGGCTTGTGGATTGGCGGCTACGAATATGAGCTGTACCATACGATAATTCACACCGGCAAGGATGCTTCGAGTGGACACTACTATGCTATGGGAAGAAGATCGGAGCCCACGGTCAGTGGAGATTGCGCATTTACACCATGGACGACTCCCAGATCAAAGAAGCTGATGTCTCCCTCTTGGCAGGGAACCCTCCCGAGAAACTTTTGGATGACAACGCATATGTTCTTTTCCTCCGGTGCAAGCAGGCGCCACCTACCCCTGAATTTCGAATCCCCTTGTCTCTTGTAGAGTATGTAAAGAAGCAAGACAAGAAGCAATGAGTAGAGCCGAACCAGTTTGGCGACTCGCTGTGTTTCACAGCCTCCTCTAGTTTAATCTTTGGTGAGGCTCCTTTGGCACAATGCACTGTAAGATATCCATCCATCTCCTATCCATCGGCGAAAAGTGCCTCTTTGGAAATCAGCTGAACGCCTTAATCCATTGGTTAAGTAAAGTATCATTTTCGCCAGTGAGAGTGCAGTTTTGGGGGGCACACGGTCCATGGCTGCAGGGCTTGGTTCCGCTACTGGAGCAGCTCACACAGGTGTCTTCGGGCTGGGGTGTGCTGTTGTACTCTTTGGGTTAAGAGCTGAGGGGATTTCACCTGGTCATTTAGAGAGTGAAATTCATCCAAAGTTTGGGCTACCCACCTTTGAAGCAAGTAGCTAATACACCCGTCTCATGGCACGTACGGGGCTGGAGCTGAGTGGTGGGGCTGCAGGTTCAATGAGCATGCTTCCTATGTACTTGGACTCCCAGCGATCCGACAAGTGGATATGTACTTTTTGGTGATTCTTGGGTCATGTTTTTGGCAGGAACATTTCCATTTTGTTCTTTCCTGGAACGAACATTTGAAGCCAAGCCTACAGCATGTAAACAATCAACCGGCAAATTTCGGTAATACATTAAAATTATATATAATATATATCCAGCTATTATATAGAGAGACACATATAAATATATACATAATCATAAAATTAAAACTAATGTGCACAAGTGGGCATATCGATATCAGAGTGGATAAGCCCGTAAATCGCCGATAAAAGTATTTGGTCTAGTATTGAAGACATGCAAATTCAGAGCCTGTCAGCATCGCGATTCTGAATTACATCTCTAAAACCAGTGTATGAAAATGGGGCTAGGCCAGACAGTTCAACGATGTTCAATGGATCTGTTGAACGCAAAGAAATCACAAAGCATCCACGTTTGAATTTTGAAAAAAACACGTTTTCAACTGCGCACATTGTGCTATCTTCAAGATCTTCATCTTTGGATGGCAGAGTTTCTCAGCACCAGACCTGGTCCAGGTCGATGATTTGAACGACATGCGCGTGCGGCAGGCGGCCATACGGGGATGGATATATCGATTGGTGAAAGGGAACATCTGAACCGGAAACCATGGTTCTCCCCATCAAATTGAATGGAGATTTGTGTGAAAAACTTCCCTTAAACCAATCCAATGCATATTTTGGGGGATGACATTCATAAGCACCAGCTATTTTAGAGTGAACAGATTCGTTTCAAGGCTTTTACCCACTGCTAGTTTCTCATGAATACAGTTGTTTGTTTACTTAGAAGATTTGGACCCAGCAAAACTATATGGTATGTATGTGCAGAAGAATATACCATAAATATACATCAATATCATTAAATGCAGAACATCAATACATTTTTCAGCACTTTCCAGCAGATACATGTATTTATATATATATATATATACATGGCAATCGATCTAAAGGTTTTTGTAAAGAGCTTGAATTGCGAAGACCGTTCATGTTCTGTTGGGAACCCTCGCGCTTTTTTCTCGAGTTCGCGAAAGTCCTTTTGTGCGCGAAAGTTGAATATTATGAATCATTATTGTATACATATACAAATACACATACATATAGCTCATATTCATATGTATGTAACATATCTATATATATATCTATCTATCTATCTATCTAACTAACAAACTAACTAACTAACTAACTAACTAATCTTATCTATCTAATCTAATCTAGTCTAATCTAATCTAATCTCATCCAATCTAATCTAATCTAATCTATCCATCTGTCCATCTGTTTGTCTATCTATCTACATATCTATCTGTCTATCTATCTAGCTATCCAGCTATCTAGCTATCTAGCGATCTAGCCAGCGATCTAGCCATCTATCTAGCCATCTATCTATCTATCTATCTACCTACCTATCTACCTATCTACCTATCTACCTATCTATCTATCTATCTACCTACCTATCTACCTATCTACCTATCTACCTACCTACCTACCTATCTATCTATCTATCTATCTTACTATCTTACTTTCTTATCTATCTAATGAGCATCAGATGCTAATCTGAATCCAACATGTTTGACCTAACATTGTGAGCTTGGAACGACTGCTCGCGGCCAGGTTTGCACAAACCGCTTCGCAGTCTCTGCTTTGAAAAGGGACTCCGCAAGCGAAGTTGATGTAGAGTATGTCCCAGCATTTGAAGACTAAAGCGAGACAATGTTGAAATCGACATACAGTAGTGGGGAACCAAGGGACCATGACGGACCATGTTGAGATGATAAAAAGTGCAAGATGGCTGGTCAGTTGGCAGTTGGATGTGTGACAAGGTGCCAAAATGTGCCCCGTTGCTCTGGAAAGCTTCATGCGCAAACTGCAGGGATTTTCTTGGTTCATAGTTTCTGAAAGATGTTAGGTTAGGGTCTAAAGCTCGCTCTCGCGCCCTGCCATGGATCAGGCCTGGGCGAAGGGTAAGAAATGAAAGGGCAGAAATGCAGGTTCTTGGTCTTGTACTGTCTTGTACTGTCTCATAGTTGTGGGACAGTTTGGACTCAACGAGGGGTATGCCCTGGGGTGAAGGTGCACCATCCGCCGCACTTGCCATCCAAATCCAGTGGTTTGTCATCATTTCTTGGACGAAGATCACACCACTTAGTGCCTGGATGCAAACTGGGCTTCCCACCCACTTGTCGTGGGACTTGTCAACCAGGCCCATTGTTGATGATTTTATCCCAATGTATACAACTGTGCAATATATATATATAATTATATACACATACAGTTGTATACATAGTATATAATGAGATATGTATAGATTGTCTATGTACATGCATGACGCACATTATTTACTAATACCAATGTGCAAATATATGTACATTGTATGTGTACACATGTGTATGTATGTATCCCGATGACTTTTTTCAGTTACCACATTTTTGAAATACACCTTTGTTCGTGAACTCCACCCCTTGTGTGACATCTGGGCTTTCGCTTTCAAGGCGGCGCCGCCTTTGCCGGATGGATATGTGCTGCGCGAGATGTGTAAGAGCGACTACCGAAAGGCTTGGAAAAATGGGGCAAACGAAAGGGAAACAGCAGGGAACATGAAAAAGGGCGATTGCATTGCTATTGTGGGGTTGGCAAAGTAAGACCTTCAAGGACTTTCGTGAGAACGTACAGAAGGGCCAAATGCAGAGACAGAGGGGCAGACATTGTCGCAGTGGTACAGGTTGCCGATGTCCGCTGCAGAAAGGTTTCAGCAGATTCCTAAACTCAAAATGAGAGAAATGCAACAGCAAAATTGCATAACATTGCATAGGCTTGTCGGCATCACGTGACACTACCAAGTTGTAGAAGCTGAGGGTCCATTTGCGCCGATCGAAACTCATGGCTACTGTGGCGCCCTGTGCTTACTATGGCTGCGGCTGTGGGCAGCCGGGTCACATTGCCGCCTTCCAACAAAGTGGGATGGCGTATCCAACTTATGCACATCAAGATCCTCCTGTCAAGCTTCGCTTGCGCCGCCTGTTGCTTGAGTTGAAACCCCTGGAAGAAAAGTACTGGGAAGCACAGCAGCTGGTGCAGCAGATGGCCGTCCATGAAGTTGGTCTTTGGGTCCAAGCCATCCTGGAGAAGCCTCTGCCAATGCAGTGGATGCACAATCTGAGCATTCACATTCTTGGAGAACTTCTTCAGCGACATCCAGCTATTGTGACTTCTGAGTTCGGCAAGGTGGGTACGGTTCAAAGTTATAAAATAACAGATACCATGCAAATTGGATGGGGTTTGTAAGTCCAATTGACTATATACTGTACTTAAAATAGGTTCATGTTTGAGCCATGGCCAGGTGAGAAAGAACGTCTCATGGCTCTTCCCGGAAGACGGAGATGTGGACCGCGCAGCGGCCTTTTTTCGAAATCTCCTTTGGACAAAAGAGACCATGGGCCAAAACACCAAGAGTGAAGCCTCCACATTTTCAAAGCTTTTGATGAAACGTACGAAGCAAAACGACCTCTGCAAAGTGCCAGCATGCACTGGGAGGGCTTGGTTGGTCCACATTTGGAAGGATGTGCCTTCCACGCGTCCGAACCTAGATTTGTTGGTGAGCTGTGTGGTGCGCTGGCTCGCAGACCCTTATGAGACACAAGGACGTCGTTTCAGACGCATTCCATACACGGAAGTCCAAAGCCAAAGACTTTTGAAGTCTTCAATTTCTGCTGGTTGAGCTTCCACCTTTTCCTGCTTCAATTCCTGGTTGAATCACCGTCTCTTGGTATTTGTTTGTATTGTTGTGGGCCCCTTGAAACCTTGAAGGAGCAAAAGCTGCCTGCTTGAAAGTTCTCAGCGAGGAAACGGCTCGACTTCGGCCTCCTGCAGATTTGGAAACGTGGATAATTTCGCTGCTGTTCCAGGAGGCAGATGTGGGTCAAAGGGTCAAAAGCTAAAAACCGCCGAATGTTCCATCCAGGTGTTGGATCAAAATTTAGTCATTAAGAATTGGAATATTAACGCAGGTGATTACTTCACATCATTGCAATTGTTTTCCATTTGAATTGGAACATGGGGGTCATTACCTTGTTCTGAATCGGGGGCAATAAAATGGATAAGTAAAATGAACAGAACATAATCCCAGCATTGGACCGGCCTTCAGCAGGATGAAAGGGGTTTTGAATGTTTGCGACACATTCGCAGGTCTGTCGCCATCCAATGCAGCATTCACCAGATTTGCAGCAGCTTCTGTGGCCTGGTGATTTTTACGTAAACTTTGATATCCTTCTTTATCCAACTTTTTTGCGACAGCTATACCGGGCTAGACTCTACTGGTCTAGTGAGTCTAGTGGTTTGGATGAGTTCACAAGGAGCTTATGAAAGCTGCCAACCTTCCAAGGTGCCTGCTCCATGTTCCGCCGCACCCATCATCAGTGAGATGTTTGCTCGGGTCTTCCCAGGATCCGGGCTATTTGATGACCCTATGGGGTTGCTTATGCAACTGGTTGCCCCAGGCCCCTTGGATGTCAGGGCAAGCTTGTGAAGCTTGGTGCCGGGCCGGACCGCCTCCACTATATGCATTGCTTCGTGCGATGCTGGTGGCCTTCTCCCAGCTGCCGGACTCCAGGAATTTATGCCGCTCAGCCATTATGGCTTTGGCTGCGTTGGGAACAAGCAGTTCAAGCATTTCCACCCAGGCGCCTGCCTTGCTGCTTATGCTCTTTCATGATGGGCCTGTACTTCCAGCAGAGGTGTGGATGCCTCTCTTGCCTCTTTTGGACTATTTGTCCCAGTTTTCAGAGCAGGCGGTAGAATTGGGCACCAGATTGCGTTCATTGGCGAGTGGAGGATTCTGGACTGCACCACGCTTGGGAGGGCAGATGGCCAGTCCGCCAAATGGACAGATGCAGGCTCAGTTAGCCACTTTTCAGACCGCGCCAGGCGCAACTTGGAGCCAATGTGAACAAAACCAAATTGGAATCCATCAATGTCACCAAGCACACGGTCAAGGGTGGCCGCAGCAATACCAGACATGCCACCCAGCTCCGCCAAAACAAGCGCAGGGGGCACAAGGCTGCATGCAACCGTTCACAACACAAACAGAGTTTCACACATTACCCCAACAGACATCAAAAGCAGTGACGCACAGGCAGCCCAGTGTTGGACTGCAAAACACCAACAACACCTGCTACATGAACAGTTTCATGCAGGCGCTCTTCCTCACTGACGCCTTTGTATGGCGCATCTATGACTTCACCCTGAAGCTGAAAGCCAAGGCATCCAAAATTGACGAGGAGGACTTTGAGTTCGGAAAGAAAGTAGTGGAGTTGCTTCAAAAGCAGTTCGCCAAAATGGCATTGACAAAACACAAGCATACGGACATTTGGGACATCCTGCAGGCATTTCCCGCAGACTATCGCTCCGGTGAGCAGCAGGATGTGACCGAGACAATTCGTTTCGTGTTTGACAAACTTGGTGGAAGCGACCAAGCTTTGCTGAGGGAAGTCTTTGCAGGCCAGCTGCAAGAGAAAATTCAGTGTCGGGAGTGTGGGAAGATCAAGGTTCGCGAGGAGACCTTTACAGATCTGGTGCTTCCCGTGCCCACTGCAGAGCAGGCCAAAGAGAGTGGCATCGTGCCAACCATGCAGAAGCTTCTTGAGGAGCGCTTGAAGTGTGAGGAGATGGACGACCCAAACAATCTGGTCACCTGTGAAAATTGCCAAAAGAAGACATTCGCCGTGAAGTGGAGCGAAATCACTCGACCACCACCACATCTCTGCCTATGCCTCAATCGCTTCACCTTTAACATGCAGACCTACGACTTTACCAAGGAGAAGACGCCGGTGAAGATAGATGAGGGCTTGTGGATTGGCGGCTACGAATATGAGCTGTACCATACGATAATTCACACCGGCAAGGATGCTTCGAGTGGACACTACTATGCTATGGGAAGAAGATCGGAGCCCACGGTCAGTGGAGATTGCGCATTTACACCATGGACGACTCCCAGATCAAAGAAGCTGATGTCTCCCTCTTGGCAGGGAACCCTCCCGAGAAACTTTTGGATGACAACGCATATGTTCTTTTCCTCCGGTGCAAGCAGGCGCCACCTACCCCTGAATTTCGAATCCCCTTGTCTCTTGTAGAGTATGTAAAGAAGCAAGACAAGAAGCAATGAGTAGAGCCGAACCAGTTTGGCGACTCGCTGTGTTTCACAGCCTCCTCTAGTTTAATCTTTGGTGAGGCTCCTTTGGCACAATGCACTGTAAGATATCCATCCATCTCCTATCCATCGGCGAAAAGTGCCTCTTTGGAAATCAGCTGAACGCCTTAATCCATTGGTTAAGTAAAGTATCATTTTCGCCAGTGAGAGTGCAGTTTTGGGGGGCACACGGTCCATGGCTGCAGGGCTTGGTTCCGCTACTGGAGCAGCTCACACAGGTGTCTTCGGGCTGGGGTGTGCTGTTGTACTCTTTGGGTTAAGAGCTGAGGGGATTTCACCTGGTCATTTAGAGAGTGAAATTCATCCAAAGTTTGGGCTACCCACCTTTGAAGCAAGTAGCTAATACACCCGTCTCATGGCACGTACGGGGCTGGAGCTGAGTGGTGGGGCTGCAGGTTCAATGAGCATGCTTCCTATGTACTTGGACTCCCAGCGATCCGACAAGTGGATATGTACTTTTTGGTGATTCTTGGGTCATGTTTTTGGCAGGAACATTTCCATTTTGTTCTTTCCTGGAACGAACATTTGAAGCCAAGCCTACAGCATGTAAACAATCAACCGGCAAATTTCGGTAATACATTAAAATTATATATAATATATATAATATATATTATATATATATATATATTATAATATATATATAATATAATATATATATATACGTATATATATATAGACATATAAATATACATAATCATAAAATTAAAACTAATGTGCACAAGTGGGCATATCGATATCAGAGTGGATAAGCCCGTAAATCGCCGATAAAAGTATTTGGTCTAGTATTGAAGACTTGCAAATTCAGAGCCTGTCAGCATCGCGATTCTGAATCACATCTCTAAAACCAGTGTATGAAAATGGGGCTAGGCCAGACAGTTCAGGTGATGTTCAATGGATCTGTTGAACGCAAAGAAATCACAAAGCATCCACGTTTGAATTTTGAAAAAAACACGTTTTCAACTGCGCACATTGTGCTATCTTCAAGATCTTCATCTTTGGATGGCAGAGTTTCTCAGCACCAGACCTGGTCCAGGTCGATGATTTGAACGAGCGACGGTTTCTGGAAGTCTTTGACATGCGCGTGCGGCAGGCGGCCATACGGGGATGGATATCTCGATTGGTGAAAGGGAACATCTGAACCGGAAACCATGGTTCTCCCCATCAAATTGAATGGAGATTTGTGTGAAAAACTTCCCTTAAACCAATCCAATGCATATTTTGGGGGATGACATTCGTAAGCACCAGCTATTTTAGAGTGAACAGAAACGTTTCAAGGCTTTTACCCACTGCTAGTTTCTCATGAATGCAGTTGTTTGTTTATTTAGAAGATTTGGACCCAGCAAAACTATATGGTATGTATGTGCAGAAGAATATACCATAAATATACATCAATATCATTAAATGCAGAACATCAATACATTTTTCAGCACTTTCCAGCAGATACATGTATATATATACATGGCAATCGATCTAAAGGTTTTTGTAAAGAGCTTGAATTGCGAAGACCGTTCATGTTCTGTTGGGAACCCTCGCGATTTTTTTCTCGAGTTCGCGAAAGTCCTTTTGTGCGCGAAAGTTGAATATTATGAATCATTATTGTATACGTATACAAATACACATACATATAGCTCATATTCATATGTATGTAACATATCTATCTATCTATCTATCTATCTAACTAACTAACAAACAAACAAACTAATCTTATCTATCTAATCTAATCTAGTCTAATCTAATCTAATCTAGTCTAATCTAATCTAATCCAATCTAATCTAATCTAGTCTATCCATCTGTCCATCTGTTTGTCTATCTATCTACATATCTATCTGTCTATATATCTAGCTATCTAGCTATCTAGCGATCTAGCCATCTAGCCATCTATCTATCTATCTATCTACCTATCTACCTATCTACCTATCTACCTATCTACCTATCTACCTATCTACCTATCTACCTATCTACCTACCTACCTATCTATCTATCTATCTATCTACCTACCTATCTACCTATCTACCTATCTACCTATCTACCTATCTACCTATCTACCTATCTACCTATCTACCTACCTACCTACCTACCTATCTATCTATCTATCTACCTATCTACCTATCTACCTACCTACCTACCTATCTACCTACCTACCTACCTACCTAATCTATTAATCTATTAATCTATTAATCTATTAATCTATTAATCTATTAATCTATTAATCTATTAGTCTATTAATCTATTAATCTATTAATCTATTAATCTATTAATCTATTAATCTATTAATCTATTAATCTATTAATCTATTAATCTATTAATCTATTAATCTATCTATCTATCTATCTATCTATCTATCTATCTATCTATCTATCTATCTATCTATCTATCTATCTATCTATCTATCTATCTATCTATCTATCTATCTACTACCACTAGGCTTAAGTCGTATCAATCGACCTGAAGTCGTATCACACCTGCGTGCGCGCAGTGTTTCGTATAGATTTTGATAGTTCTTTATTTGATGGGTTATTGATTCGAACACTTTTTCATCGCTGTGCGCAATGTTTTGTTGACATGATTCTATTTGACCCTACTAGCCCTAGCGTTAAGTCGTATCAGCTCGTAGAAGTTGTATCGGGAGGCCGTGCGCCTGGAAAAAGTTCAAGTTTGGCATCACCACAACTTTTAGTAATTGGACGATTTCATTGTTTTGGGGCCGTGCGCCTAGAAAAAGTTCAATTTTTGTATTGCTTTGATTTATAAAACTTATTACATTTCATTATTCTTTCAACGGGGCAAACGCTGGTTGCTGCTTTCTGCTTGCTTTCTGCTTGCTTGCTGCTTGCTTGCTGCTCCTTGCTGCTGCCTCCTGCTGCTGTTGCTGCTGCTGTTGCTGCTGCTGTTGCTGCTGCCTCCTGCTGCTGTTGCTGCTGCCTCCTGCTGCTGCTGCTGCTGCGGCTGCGGCTTCCTTCTGCTGCTGCTGCTGCTGCTGCTGCCTCCTGCTGCTGCCTCCTGCTGCTGCCTCCTGCTGCTGCCTCCTGCTGCTGCCTCCTGCTGCTGCCTCCTGCTGCTGCCTCCTGCTGCTGTTGCTGCTTCCGCCTGCTGCTGCTGCTGCTGCTGCGTCCTGCTGCTGCTGCTGCCTCCTGCTGCTGCTGCTGCCTCCTGCTGCTGCTGCTTCCTCCTCCTCCTGCTGCTGCTTCCTCCTCCTCCTCCTGCTGCTGCTGCTGCTTCCTCCTGCTGCTGCTGCCGCTGGTGCAAACATTTTGCCAAAAAAGAAAATTACAGTCTCGGTCGCCTTGTTTGGCGCTGGCGGGAGATACGGGCGGGAGACGCCAGCAGAGAGAGGGAATGTTTACAGAAGGCAGAACTTATGAAACATTCAAGCGGAAGCGGATGTTGACAGCGGTGTGCCACTGGGTTTTCAGATTTTAACGTTGTTGATATGATGATGTTGCCCATAGCTATTACATGGAAATCTATGTTTGTTAGGAAACAAAGTTAAAGATCTGGGAGGCCGTGTGCCATGGTGATTCCTAAATATATCCTTTGAAAACATAGTTTAAACATATGTGAATACCTCAGTGTGCGCAATGTTTTCTTCATTTTTGGAGATATAACAACATTCCTTGAAAGCCGGTGTGCCATTGGGATTTTGATATTTTGATGTGACTTTTGCCCAGTTGATGTGACTTTCTTCCAACTCGCTGTTGCATGGGGTTGATGTGACTTCTGCCCAACTGATGTGACTTAAACCCTTCGCTAGTATCTATCTATCTATCTATCTATCTATCTATCTAGCTAGCTAGCTAGCTAGCTATCTATCTATCTATCTATCTATCTTATCTATCTATCTTATCTATCTTCTTCTATCTCTCTATCTATCTATCTATCCATCTATCTATCTATCCATCTATCATCGATCATCGACCTAATCTAGCGATGCTAATCCTTATCTTACTATCTTACTTTCTTATCTATCTAATGAGCATCAGATGCTAATCTGAATCCAACATGTTTGACCTAACATTGTGAGCTTGGAACGACTGCTCGCGGCCAGGTTTGCACAAACCGCTTCGCAGTCTCTGCTTTGAAAAGGGACTCCGCAAGCGAAGTTGATGTAGAGTATGTCCCAGCATTTGAAGACTAAAGCGAGACAATGTTGAAATCGACATACAGTAGTGGGGAACCAAGGGACCATGACGGACCATGTTGAGATGATAAAAAGTGCAAGATGGCTGGTCAGTTGGCAGTTGGATGTGTGACAAGGTGCCAAAATGTGCCCCGTTGCTCTGGAAAGCTTCATGCGCAAACTGCAGGGATTTTCTTGGTTCATAGTTTCTGAAAGATGTTAGGTTAGGGTCTAAAGCTCGCTCTCGCGCCCTGCCATGGATCAGGCCTGGGCGAAGGGTAAGAAATGAAAGGGCAGAAATGCAGGTTCTTGGTCTTGTACTGTCTTGTACTGTCTCATAGTTGTGGGACAGTTTGGACTCAACGAGGGGTATGCCCTGGGGTGAAGGTGCACCATCCGCCGCACTTGCCATCCAAATCCAGTGGTTTGTCATCATTTCTTGGACGAAGATCACACCACTTAGTGCCTGGATGCAAACTGGGCTTCCCACCCACTTGTCGTGGGACTTGTCAACCAGGCCCATTGTTGATGATTTTATCCGAATGTATACAACTGTGCATACATACATACATATATATATTTATGTATATATATATATTTATGTATATATATATACATACAGTTGTATACATAGTATATAATGAGATATGTATAGATTGTCTATGTACATGCATGACGCACATTATTTACTAATACCAATGTGCAAATATATGTACATTGTATGTGTACACATGTGTATGTATGTATCCCGATGACTTTTTTCAGTTACCACATTTTTGAAATACACTTTTGTTCGTGAACTCCACCCCTTGTGTGACATCTGGGCTTTCGCTTTCAAGGCGGCGCCGCCTTTGCCGGATGGATATGTGCTGCGCGAGATGTGTAAGAGCGACTACCGAAAGGCTTGGAAAAATGGGGCAAACGAAAGGGAAACAGCAGGGAACATGAAAAAGGGCGATTGCATTGCTATTGTGGGGTTGGCAAAGTAAGACCTTCAAGGACTTTCGTGAGAACGTATAGAAGGGCCAAATGCAGAGACAGAGGGGCAGACATTGTCGCAGTGGTACAGGTTGCCGATGTCCGCTGCAGAAAGGTTTCAGCAGATTCCTAAACTCAAAATGAGAGAAATGCAACAGCAAATTGCATAAAATTGCATAGGCTTGTCGGCATCACGTGACACTACCAAGTTGTAGAAGCTGAGGGTCCATTTGCGCCGATCGAAACTCATGGCTACTGTGGCGCCCTGTGCTTACTATGGCTGCGGCTGTGGGCAGCCGGGTCACATTGCCGCCTTCCAACAAAGTGGGATGGCGTATCCAACTTATGCACATCAAGATCCTCCTGTCAAGCTTCGCTTGCGCCGCCTGTTGCTTGAGTTGAAACCCCTGGAAGAAAAGTACTGGGAAGCACAGCAGCTGGTGCAGCAGATGGCCGTCCATGAAGTTGGTCTTTGGGTCCAAGCCATCCTGGAGAAGCCTCTGCCAATGCAGTGGATGCACAATCTGAGCATTCACATTCTTGGAGAACTTCTTCAGCGACATCCAGCTATTGTGACTTCTGAGTTCGGCAAGGTGGGTACGGTTCAAAGTTATAAAATAACAGATACCATGCAAATTGGATGGGGTTTGTAAGTCCAATTGACTACTGTACTTAAAATAGGTTCATGTTTGAGCCATGGCCAGGTGAGAAAGAACGTCTCATGGCTCTTCCCGGAAGACGGAGATGTGGACCGCGCAGCGGCCTTTTTTCGAAATCTCCTTTGGACAAAAGAGACCATGGGCCAAAACACCAAGAGTGAAGCCTCCACATTTTCAAAGCTTTTGATGAAACGTACGAAGCAAAACGACCTCTGCAAAGTGCCAGCATGCACTGGGAGGGCTTGGTTGGTCCACATTTGGAAGGATGTGCCTTCCACGCGTCCGAACCTAGATTTGTTGGTGAGCTGTGTGGTGCGCTGGCTCGCAGACCCTTATGAGACACAAGGACGTCGTTTCAGACGCATTCCATACACGGAAGTCCAAAGCCAAAGACTTTTGAAGTCTTCAATTTCTGCTGGTTGAGCTTCCACCTTTTCCTGCTTCAATTCCTGGTTGAATCACTGTCTCTTGGTATTTGTTTGTATTGTTTTGGGCCCCTTGAAACCTTGAAGGAGCAAAAGCTGCCTGCTTGAAAGTTCTCAGCGAGGAAACGGCTCGACTTCGGCCTCCTGCAGATTTGGAAACGTGGATAATTTCGCTGCTGTTCCAGGAGGCAGATGTGGGTCAAAGGGTCAAAAGCTAAAAACCGCCGAATGTTCCATGCAGGTGTTGGATCAAAATTTAGTCATTAAGAATTGGAATATTAACACAGGTGATTACTTCACATCATTGCAATTGTTTTTCCATTTGAATTGGAACATGGGGGTCATTACCTTGTTCTGAATCGGGGGCAATAAAATGGATAAGTAAAATGAACAGAACATAATCCCAGCATTGGACCGGCCTTCAGCAGGATGAAAGGGGTTTTGAATGTTTGTGACACATTCGCAGGTCTGTCGCCATCCAATGCAGCATTCACCAGATTTGCAGCAGCTTCTGTGGCCTGGTGATTTTTACGTAAACTTTGATATCCTTCTTTATCCAACTTTTTTGCGACAGCTATACCGGGCTAGACTCTACTGGTCTAGTGAGTCTAGTGGTTTGGATGAGTTCACAAGGAGCTTATGAAAGCTGCCAACCTTCCAAGGTGCCTGCTCCATGTTCCGCCGCACCCATCATCAGTGAGATGTTTGCTCGGGTCTTCCCAGGATCCGGGCTATTTGATGACCCTATGGGGTTGCTTATGCAACTGGTTGCCCCAGGCCCCTTGGATGTCAGGGCAAGCTTGTGAAGCTTGGTGCCGGGCCGGACCACCTCCGCTATATGCATTGCTTCGTGCGATGCTGGTGGCCTTCTCCCAGCTGCCGGACTCCAGGAATTTATGCCGCTCAGCCATTATGGCTTTGGCTGCGTTGGGAACAAGCAGTTCAAGCATTTCCACCCAGGCGCCTGCCTTGCTGCTTATGCTCTTTCATGATGGGCCTGTACTTCCAGCAGAGGTGTGGATGCCTCTTTTGCCTCTTTTGGACTATTTGTCCCAGTTTTCAGAGCAGGCGGTAGAATTGGGCACCAGATTGCGTTCATTGGCGAGTGGAGGATTCTGGACTGCACCACGCTTGGGAGGGCAGATGGCCAGTCCGCCAAATGGACAGATGCAGGCTCACTTAGCCACTTTTCAGACCGCGCCAGGCGCAACTTGGAGCCAATGTGAACAAAACCAAATTGGAATCCATCAATGTCACCAAGCACACGGTCAAGGGTGGCCGCAGGAATACCAGACATGCCACCCAGCTCCGCCAAAACAAGCGCAGGGGGCACAAGGCTGCATGCAACCGTTCACAACACAAACAGAGTTTCACACATTACCCCAACAGACATCAAAAGCAGTGACGCACAGGCAGCCCAGTGTTGGACTGCAAAACACCAACAACACCTGCTACATGAACAGTTTCATGCAGGCGCTCTTCCTCACTGACGCCTTTGTATGGCGCATCTATGACTTCACCCTGAAGCTGAAAGCCAAGGCATCCAAAATTGACGAGGAGGACTTTGAGTTCGGAAAGAAAGTAGTGGAGTTGCTTCAAAAGCAGTTCGCCAAAATGGCATTGACAAAACACAAGCATACGGACATTTGGGACATCCTGCAGGCATTTCCCGCAGACTATCGCTCCGGTGAGCAGCAGGATGTGACCGAGACAATTCGTTTCGTGTTTGACAAACTTGGTGGAAGCGACCAAGCTTTGCTGAGGGAAGTCTTTGCAGGCCAGCTGCAAGAGAAAATTCAGTGTCGGGAGTGTGGGAAGATCAAGGTTCGCGAGGAGACCTTTACAGATCTGGTGCTTCCCGTGCCCACTGCAGAGCAGGCCAAAGAGAGTGGCATCGTGCCAACCATGCAGAAGCTTCTTGAGGAGCGCTTGAAGTGTGAGGAGATGGACGACCCAAACAATCTGGTCACCTGTGAAAATTGCCAAAAGAAGACATTCGCCGTGAAGTGGAGCGAAATCACTCGACCACCACCACATCTCTGCCTATGCCTCAATCGCTTCACCTTTAACATGCAGACCTACGACTTTACCAAGGAGAAGACGCCGGTGAAGATAGATGAGGGCTTGTGGATTGGCGGCTACGAATATGAGCTGTACCATACGATAATTCACACCGGCAAGGATGCTTCGAGTGGACACTACTATGCTATGGGAAGAAGATCGGAACCCACGGTCAGTGGAGATTGCGCATTCTACACCATGGACGACTCCCAGATCAAAGAAGCTGATGTCTCCCTCTTGGCAGGGAACCCTCCCGAGAAACTTTTGGATGACAACGCATATGTTCTTTTCCTCCGGTGCAAGCAGGCGCCACCTACCCCTGAATTTCGAATCCCCTTGTCTCTTGTAGAGTATGTAAAGAAGCAAGACAAGAAGCAATGAGTAGAGCCGAACTAGTTTGGCGACTCGCTGTGTTTCACAGCCTCCTCTAGTTTAATCTTTGGTGAGGCTCCTTTGGCACAATGCACTGTAAGATATCCATCCATCTCCTATCCAACGGCGAAAAGTGCCTCTTTGGAAATCAGCTGGACGCCTTAATCCATTGGTTAAGTAAAGTATCATTTTCGCCAGTGAGAGTGCAGTTTTGGGGGGCACACGGCGCACGGTCCATGGCTGCAGGGCTTGGTTCCGCTACTGGAGCAGCTCACACAGGTGTCTTCGGGCTGGGGTGTGCTGTTGTACTCTTTGGGTTAAGAGTGAGGGGATTTCACCTGGTCATTTAGAGTGAAATTCATCCAAAGTCTGGGCTACCCACCTTTGAAGCAAGTAGCTAATACACCCGTCTCATGGCACGTACGGGGCTGGAGCTGAGTGGTGGGGCTGCAGGTTCAATGAGCATGCTTCCTATGTACTTGGACTCCCAGCGATCCGACAAGTGGATATGTACTTTTTGGTGATTCTTGGGTCATGTTTTTGGCAGGAACATTTCCATTTTGTTCTTTCTTGGAACGAACATTTGAAGCCAAGCTTACAGCATGTAAACAATAAACCGGCAAATTTCGGTAATACATTAAACTTAATAATATTATATATATATACAGACTATATATATATATATATACATAAATATATACATAATCATAAAATTAAAACTAAAGTGCACAAGTGGGCATATCGATATCAGAGTGGATAAGCCCGTAAATCGCCGATCAAAAAGTATTTGGTCTAGTATTGAAGACATGCAAATTCAGAGCCTGTCAGCATCGCGATTCTGAATTACATCCCTAAAACCAGTGTATGAAAATGGGGCTAGGCCAGACAGTTCAATGATGTTCAATGGATCTGTTGAACCCAAAGAAATCACAAAGCATCCACGTTTGAATTTTGAAAAAAACATGTTTTCAACTGCGCACATTGTGCTATCTTCAAGATCTTCATCTTTGGATGGCAGAGTTTCTCAGCACCAGACCTGGTCCAGGTCGATGATTTGAACGAGCGACGGTTTCTGGAAGTCTTTGACATGCGCGTGCGGCAGGCGGCCATACGGGGATGGATATATCGATTGGTGAAAGGGAACATCTGAACCGGAAACCATGGTTCTCCCCATCAAATTGAATGGAGATTTGTGTGAAAAACTTCCCTTAAACCAATCCAATGCATATTTTGGGGGATGACATTCATAAGCACCAGCTATTTTAGAGTGAACAGAAACGTTTCAAGGCTTTTACCCACTGCTAGTTTCTCATGAATACAGTTGTTTGTTTACTTAGAAGATTTGGACCCAGCAAAACTATATGGTATGTATGTGCAGAAGAATATACCATAAATATACATCAATATCATTAAATGCAGAACATCAATACATTTTTCAGCACTTTCCAGCAGATACATGTATATATATATACATGGCAATCGATCTAAAGGTTTTTGTAAAGAGCTTGAATTGCGAAGACCGTTCATGTTCTGTTGGGAACCCTCGCGATTTTTTTCTCGAGTTCGCGAAAGTCCTTTTGTGCGAAAGTTGAATATTATGAATCATTATTGTATACATATACAAATACAAATACATATAGCTCATATTCATATGTATGTAACATATCTATCTATCTATCTATCTAACTAACTAACTAACTAACAAACAAACTAACTAACAAACTAATCTTGTCTATCTAATCTAATCTAATCTAGTCTAATCTAATCTAATCTAATCCAATCTAATCTAATCTAATCTAATCTATCCATCTGTCCATCTGTTTGTCTATCTGTCTACATATCTATCTGTCTATCTATCTACCTATCTATCTACCTATCTAGCTATCTAGCTATCTAGCTATCTAGCTATCTAGCGATCTAGCCATCTATCTATCTATCTAATCTAATCTAATCTAATCTAATCTAATCTAATCTAATCTAATCAAATCTAATCTAATCTAATCTAATCTAATCTATCTATCTATCTATCTATCTTACTATCTATCTATCTTACTATCTAATCTAATCTATCTTACTATCTAATCTAATCTATCTTACTATCTAATCTAATCTAATCTAATCCAATCTAATCTAACCTAACCTAACCTTACCTTATCTTATCTTATCTGATCTTATCTTATCTTATCTATCTATCTATCTTACTATCTTATCTATCTAATGAGCATCAGATGCTAATCTGAATCCAAACTGTTTGACCTAACATTGTGAGCTTGGAACGACTGCTCGCGCCCAGGTTTGCACAAACCGCTTCGCAGTCTCTGCTTTGAAAAGGGACTCCGCAAGCGAAGTTGATGTAGAGTATGTCCCAGCATTTGAAGACTAAAGCGAGACAATGTTGAAATCGACATACAGTAGTGGGGAACCAAGGGACCATGACGGACCATGTTGAGATGATAAAAAGTGCAAGATGGCTGGTCAGTTGGCAGTTGGATGTGTGACAAGGTGCCAAAATGTGCCCCGTTGCTCTGGAAAGCTTCATGCGCAAACTGCAGGGATTTTCTTGGTTCATAGTTTCTGAAAGATGTTAGGTTAGGGTCTAAAGCTCGCTCTCGCGCCCTGCCATGGATCAGGCCTGGGCGAAGGGTAAGAAATGAAAGGGCGGAAATGCAGGTTCTTGGTCTTGTACTGTCTTGTACTGTCTCATAGTTGTGGGACAGTTTGGACTCAACGAGGGGTATGCCCTGGGGTGACGAAGGTGCACCATCCGCCGCAACACTTGCCATCCAAATCCAGTGGTTTGTCATCATTTCTTGGACGAAGATCACACCACTTAGTGCCTGGATGCAAACTGGGCTTCCCACCCACTTGTCGTGGGACTTGTCAACCAGGCCCATTGTGGATGATTTTATCCGAATGTATACAACTGTGCATATATATATATACATAAATAATCATAAATATGTATATATATATACACATACAGTTGTATACATAGTATATAATGAGATATGTATAGATTGTCTATGTACATGCATGACGCACATTATTTAAAATACATGCATGACCACATTTTTGAAATACACCTTCGTTCGTGAACTCCACCCCTTGTGTGACATCTGGGCTTTCGCTTTCAAGGCGGCGCCGCCTTTGCCGGATGGATATGTGCTGCGCGAGATGTGTAAGAGCGACTACCGAAAGGCTTGGAAAAATGGGGCAAACGAAAGGGAAACAGCAGGGAACATGAAAAAGGGCGATTGCATTGCTATTGTGGGGTTGGCAAAGTAAGACCTTCAAGGACTTTCGTGAGAACGTATAGAAGGGCCAAATGCAGAGACAGAGGGGCAGACATTGTCGCAGTGGTACAGGTTGCCGATGTCCGCTGCAGAAAGGTTTCAGCAGATTCCTAAACTCAAAATGAGAGAAATGCAACAGCAAAATTGCATAAAATTGCATAGGCTTGTCGGCATCACGTGACACTACCAAGTTGTAGAAGCTGAGGGTCCATTTGCGCCGATCGAAACTCATGGCTACTGTGGCGCCCTGTGCTTACTATGGCTGCGGCTGTGGGCAGCCGGGTCACATTGCCGCCTTCCAACAAAGTGGGATGGCGTATCCAACTTATGCACATCAAGATCCTCCTGTCAAGCTTCGCTTGCGCCGCCTGTTGCTTGAGTTGAAACCCCTGGAAGAAAAGTACTGGGAAGCACAGCAGCTGGTGCAGCAGATGGCCGTCCATGAAGTTGGTCTTTGGGTCCAAGCAATCCTGGAGAAGCCTCTGCCAATGCAGTGGATGCACAATCTGAGCATTCACATTCTTGGAGAACTTCTTCAGCGACATCCAGCTATTGTGACTTCTGAGTTCGGCAAGGTGGGTACGGTTCAAAGTTATAAAACAACAGATACCATGCAAATTGGATGGGGTTTGTAAGTCCAATTGACTACTGTACTTAAAATAGGTTCATGTTTGAGCCATGGCCAGGTGAGAAAGAACGTCTCATGGCTCTTCCCGGAAGACGGAGATGTGGACCGCGCAGCGGCCTTTTTTCGAAATCTCCTTTGGACAAAAGAGACCATGGGCCAAAACACCAAGAGTGAAGCCTCCACATTTTCAAAGCTTTTGATGAAACGTACGAAGCAAAACGACCTCTGCAAAGTGCCAGCATGCACTGGGAGGGCTTGGTTGGTCCACATTTGGAAGGATGTGCCTTCCACGCGTCCGAGCCTAGATTTGTTGGTGAGCTGTGTGGTGCGCTGGCTCGCAGACCCTTATGAGACACAAGGACGTCGTTTCAGACGCATTCCATACACGGAAGTCCAAAGCCAAAGACTTTTGAAGTCTCCAATTTCTGCTGGTTGAGCTTCCACCTTTTCCTGCTTCAATTCCTGGTTGAATCACTGTCTCTTGGTATTTGTTTGTATTGTTTTGGGCCCCTTGAAACCTTGAAGGAGCAAAAGCTGCCTGCTTGAAAGTTCTCAGCGAGGAAACGGCTCGACTTCGGCATCCTGCAGATTTGGAAACGTGGATAATTTCGCTGCTGTTCCAGGAGGCAGATGTGGGTCAAAGGGTCAAAAGCTAAAAACCGCCGAATGTTCCATGCAGGTGTTGGATCAAAATTTAGTCATTAAGAATTGGAATATTAACGCAGGTGATTACTTCACATCATTGCAATTGTTTTTCCATTTGAATTGGAACATGGGGGTCATTACCTTGTTCTGAATCGGGGGCAATAAAATGGATAAGTAAAATGAACAGAACATAATCCCAGCATTGGACCGGCCTTCAGCAGGATGAAAGGGGTTTTGAATGTTTGTGACACATTCGCAGGTCTGTCGCCATCCAATGCAGCATTCACCGGATTTGCAGCAGCTTCTGTGGCCTGGTGATTTTTACGTAAACTTTGATATCCTTCTTTATCCAACTTTTTTGCGACAGCTATACCGGGCTAGACTGGTCTAGTGAGTCTAGTGGTTTGGATAAGTTCACAAGGAGCTTATGAAAGCTGCCAACCTTCCAAGGTGCCTGCTCCATGTTCCGCCGCACCCATCATCAGTGAGATGTTTGCTCGGGTCTTCCCAGGATCCGGGCTATTTGATGACCCTATGGGGTTGCTTATGCAACTGGTTGCCCCAGGCCCCTTGGATGTCAGGGCAAGCTTGTGAAGCTTGGTGCCGGACCGGACCGCCTCCGCTATATGCATTGCTTCGTGCGATGCTGGTGGCCTTCTCCCAGCTGCCGGACTCCAGGAATTTATGCCGCTCAGCCATTATGGCTTTGGCTGCGTTGGGAACAAGCAGTTCAAGCATTTCCACCCAGGCGCCTGCCTTGCTGCTTATGCTCTTTCATGATGGGCCTGTACTTCCAGCAGAGGTGTGGATGCCTCTCTTGCCTCTTTTGGACTATTTGTCCCAGTTTTCAGAGCAGGCGGTAGAATTGGGCACCAGATTGCGTTCATTGGCGAGGGGAGGATTCTGGACTGCACCACGCTTGGGAGGGCAGATGGCCAGTCCGCCAAATGGACAGATGCAGGCTCAGTTAGCCACTTTTCAGACCGCGCCAGGCGCAACTTGGAGCCAATGTGAACGAAACCAAATTGGAATCCATCAATGTCACCAAGCACACGGTCAAGGGTGGCCGCAGGAATACCAGACATGCCACCCAGCTCCGCCAAAACAAGCGCAGGGGGCACAAGGCTGCATGCAACCGTTCACAACACAAACAGAGTTTCGCACATTACCCCAACAGACATCAAAAGCAGTGACGCACAGGCAGCCCAGTGTTGGACTGCAAAACACCAACAACACCTGCTACATGAACAGTTTCATGCAGGCGCTCTTCCTCACTGATGCCTTTGTATGGCGCATCTATGACTTCACCCTGAAGCTGAAAGCCAAGGCATCCAAAATTGACGAGGAGGACTTTGAGTTCGGAAAGAAAGTAGTGGAGTTGCTTCAAAAGCAGTTCGCCAAAATGGCATTGACAAAACACCAGCATACGGACATTTGGGACATCCTGCAGGCATTTCCCGCAGACTATCGTTCCGGTGAGCAGCAGGATGTGACCGAGACGATTCGTTTCGTGTTTGACAAACTTGGTGGAAGCGACCAAGATTTGCTGAGGGAAGTCTTTGCAGGCCAGCTGCAAGAGAAAATTCAGTGTCGGGAGTGTGGGAAGATCAAGGTTCGCGAGGAGACCTTTACAGATCTGGTGCTTCCCGTGCCCACTGCAGAGCAGGCCAAAGAGAGTGGCATCGTGCCAACCATGCAGAAGCTTCTTGAGGAGCGCTTGAAGTGTGAGGAGATGGACGACCCAAACAATCTGGTCACCTGTGAAAATTGCCAAAAGAAGACATTCGCCGTGAAGTGGAGCGAAATCACTCGACCACCACCACATCTCTGCCTATGCCTCAATCGCTTCACCTTTAACATGCAGACCTACGACTTTACCAAGGAGAAGACCCCGGTGAAGATAGATGAGGGCTTGTGGATTGGCGGCTACGAATATGAGCTGTACCATACGATAATTCACACCGGCAAGGATGCTTCGAGTGGACACTACTATGCTATGGGAAGAAGATCGGAGCCCACGGTCAGTGGAGATTGCGCATTTACACCATGGACGACTCCCAGATCAAAGAAGCTGATGTCTCCCTCTTGGCAGGGAACCCTCCCGAGAAACTTTTGGATGACAACGCATATGTTCTTTTCCTCCGGTGCAAGCAGGCGCCACCTACCCCTGAATTTCGAATCCCCTTGTCTCTTGTAGAGTATGTAAAGAAGCAAGACAAGAAGCAATGAGTAGAGCCGAACTAGTTTGGCGACTCGCTGTGTTTCACAGCCTCCTCTAGTTTAATCTTTGGTGAGGCTCCTTTGGCACAATGCACTGTAAATCTTGAGATATCCATCCATCTCCTATCCAACGGCGAAAAGTGCCTCTTTGGAAATCAGCTGGACGCCTTAATCCATTGGTTAAGTAAAGTATCATTTTCGCCAGTGAGAGTGCAGTTTTGGGGGGCACACGGCGCACGGTCCATGGCTGCAGGGCTTGGTTCCGCTACTGGAGCAGCTCACACAGGTGTCTTCGGGCTGGGGTGTGCTGTTGTACTCTTTGGGTTAAGAGTGAGGGGATTTCACCTGGTCATTTAGAGAGTGAAATTCATCCACAGTTTGGGCTACCCACCTTTGAAACAAGTAGCTAATACACCCGTCTCGTGGCACGTACCGGGCTGGAGCTGAGTGGTGGGGCTGCAGGTTCAATGAGCATGCTTCCTATGTACTTGGACTCCCAGCGATCCGACAAGTGGATATGTACTTTTTGGTGATTCTTGGGTCATGTTTTTGGCAGAACATTTCCATTTTGTTCTTTCCTGGAACGAACATTTGAAGCCAAGCCTACAGCATGTAAACAATCAACCGGCAAATTTCGGTAATACATTAAAATTAATAATATATATATAATATATATATATATGTGTATATATATATATATACGTATATATATATATATACGTATATATATATATAGACATATAAATATATACATAATCATAAAATTAAAACTAATGTGCACAAGTGGGCATATCGATATCAGAGTGGATAAGCCCGTAAATCGCCGATAAAAGTATTTGGTCTAGTATTGAAGACATGCAAATTCAGAGCCTGTCAGCATCGCGATTCTGAATTACATCTCTAAAACCAGTGTATGAAAATGGGGCTAGGCCAGACAGTTCAATGATGTTCAATGGATCTGTTGAACGCAAAGAAATCACAAAGCATCCACGTTTGAATTTTGAAAAAAACACGTTTTCAACTGCGCACATTGTGCTATCTTCAAGATCTTCATCTTTGGATGGCAGAGTTTCTCAGCACCAGACCTGGTCCAGGTCGATGATTTGAACGAGCGACGGTTTCTGGAAGTCTTTGACATGCGCGTGCGGCAGGCGGCCATACGGGGATGGATATCTCGATTGGTGAAAGGGAACATCTGAACCGGAAACCATGGTTCTCCCCATCAAATTGAATGGAGATTTGTGTGAAAAACTTCCCTTAAACCAATCCAATGCATATTTTGGGGGATGACATTCATAAGCACCAGCTATTTTAGAGTGAACAGAAACGTTTCAAGGCTTTTACCCACTGCTAGTTTCTCATGAATGCAGTTGTTTGTTTATTTAGAAGATTTGGACCCAGCAAAACTATATGGTATGTATGTGCAGAAGAATATACCATAAATATACATCAATATCATTAAATGCAGAACATCAATACATTTTTCAGCACTTTCCAGCAGATACATGTATATTTATATATATATATATATACATGGCAATCGATCTAAAGGTTTTTGTAAAGAGCTTGAATTGCGAAGACCGTTCATGTTCTGTTGGGAACCCTCGCGATTTTTTTCTCGAGTTCGCGAAAGTCCTTTTGTGCGCGAAAGTTGAATATTATGAATCATTATTGTATACGTATACAAATACACATACATATAGCTCATATTCATATGTATGTAACATATCTATCTATCTATCTATCTATCTAACTAACTAACAAACAAACAAACTAATCTTATCTATCTAATCTAATCTAGTCTAATCTAATCTAATCTAGTCTAATCTAATCTAATCCAATCTAATCTAATCTAGTCTATCCATCTGTCCATCTGTTTGTCTATCTATCTACATATCTATCTGTCTATATATCTAGCTATCTAGCTATCTAGCGATCTAGCCATCTAGCCATCTATCTATCTATCTATCTATCTACCTATCTACCTATCTACCTATCTACCTATCTACCTATCTACCTATCTACCTATCTACCTACCTACCTACCTACCTATCTATCTATCTATCTACCTATCTACCTATCTACCTACCTACCTACCTATCTACCTACCTACCTACCTACCTAATCTATTAATCTATTAATCTATTAATCTATTAATCTATTAATCTATTAATCTATTAATCTATTAGTCTATTAATCTATTAATCTATTAATCTATTAATCTATTAATCTATTAATCTATTAATCTATTAATCTATTAATCTATTAATCTATTAATCTATTAATCTATTAATCTATTAATCTATTAATCTATTAATCTATTAATCTATTAGTCTATTAATCTATTAATCTATTAATCTATTAATCTATTAATCTATTAATCTATTAATCTATTAATCTATTAATCTATTAATCTATTAATCTATTAATCTATCTATCTATCTATCTATCTATCTATCTATCTATCTATCTATCTATCTATCTATCTATCTATCTATCTATCTATCTATCTATCATTCTATCATTCTATCATTCTATCATTCTATCATTCTATCATTCTATCATTCTATCATTCTATCTATCTATCTGTCTATCTGTCTATCTATCTATCTATCTATCTATCAATCATATCCATCTATCGTATCACACCTGCGTGCGCGCAGTGTTTCGTATAGATTTTGTTAGTTATTTATTTGATGGGTTATTGATTCGAACACTTTTTCATCGCTGTGCGCAATGTTTTGTTGACATGATTCTATTTGACCCTACTAGCCCTAGCGTTAAGTCGTACTGTATCAGCTCGTAGAAGTTGTATCGGGAGGCCGTGCGCCTGGAAAAAGTTCAAGTTTGGCATCACCACAACTTTAGTAATTGGACGATTTCATTGTTTTGGGGCCGTGCGCCTAGAAAAAGTTCAATTTTTGTATTGCGTTGATTTATAAAACTTATATTATATTTCATTATTCTTTCATCGGGGCAAACGCTGGTTGCTGCTTTCTGCTTGCTTTCTGCTTGCTTTCTGCTTGCTTGCTGCTTGCTTGCTGCTCCTTGCTGCTGCCTCCTGCTGCTGCTGCTGCTGTTGCTGCTGCTGTTGCTGCTGCCTCCTGCTGCTGTTGCTGCTGCCTCCTGCTGCTGCTGCTGCTGCGGCTGCGGCTTCCTTCTGCTGCTGCTGCTGCCTCCTGCTGCTGCCTCCTGCTGCTGCCTCCTGCTGCTGCCTCCTGCTGCTGCCTCCTGCTGCTGCCTCCTGCTGCTGCCTCCTGCTGCTGCCTCCTGCTGCTGCTGCTGCTGCTGCCTCCTGCTGCTGCTGCTGCTGCTTCCGCCTGCTGCTGCTGCTTCCTCCTCCTCCTCCTGCTGCTGCTGCTGCTGCTTCCTCCTGCTGCTGCTGCTGCCGCTGGTGCAAACATTTTGCCGAAAAAGAAAATTACAGTCTCGGTCGCCTTGTTTGGCGCTGGCGGGAGATACGGGCGGGAGACGCCAGCAGCGAGAGGGAATGTTTACAGAAGGCAGAACTTATGAAACATTCAAGCGGAAGCGGATGTTGACAGCGGTGTGCCACTGGGTTTTCAGATTTTAACGTTGTTGATATGATGATGTTGCCCATAGCTGTTACATGGAAATCTATGTTTGTTAGGAAACAAAGTTAAAGATCTGGGAGGCCGTGTGCCATGGTGATTCCTAAATATATCCTTTGAAAACATAGTTTAAACATATGTGAATACCTCAGTGTGCGCAATGTTTTCTTCATTTTTGGAGATATAACAACATTCCTTGAAAGCCGGTGTGCCATTGGGATTTTGATATTTTGATGTGACTTTTGCCCAGTTGATGTGACTTTCTTCCAACTCGCTGTTGCATGGGGTTGATGTGACTTCTGCCCAACTGATGTGACTTAAACCCTTCGCTAGTATCTATCTATCTATCTATCTATCTATCTATCTAGCTAGCTAGCTAGCTAGCTATCTATCTATCTATCTATCTATCTTATCTATCTATCTTATCTATCTATCTATCTATTATCTATTCTATCTATCTATCTATCTATCCATCTATCTATTCTATCCATCTATCTATATCTTATCTTATCTGATCTTATCTTATCTTATCTTATCTTATCTATCTATCTTACTATCTTATCTATCTAATGAGCATCAGATGCTAATCTGAATCCAAACTGTTTGACCTAACATTGTGAGCTTGGAACGACTGCTCGCGCCCAGGTTTGCACAAACCGCTTCGCAGTCTCTGCTTTGAAAAGGGACTCCGCAAGCGAAGTTGATGTAGAGTATGTCCCAGCATTTGAAGACTAAAGCGAGACAATGTTGAAATCGACATACAGTAGTGGGGAACCAAGGGACCATGACGGACCATGTTGAGATGATAAAAAGTGCAAGATGACTGGTCAGTTGGCAGTTGGATGTGTGACAAGGTGCCAAAATGTGCCCCGTTGCTCTGGAAAGCTTCATGCGCAAACTGCAGGGATTTTCTTGGTTCATAGTTTCTGAAAGATGTTAGGTTAGGGTCTAAAGCTTGCTCTCGCGCCCTGCCATGGATCAGGCCTGGGCGGAGAAGGGTAAGAAATGAAAGGGCGGAAATGCAGGTTCTTGGTCTTGTACTGTCTTGTACTGTCTCATAGTTGTGGGACAGTTTGGACTCAACGAGGGGTATGCCCTGGGGTGACGAAGGTGCACCATCCGCCGCAACACTTGCCATCCAAATCCAGTGGTTTGTCATCATTTCTTGGACGAAGATCACACCACTTAGTGCCTGGATGCAAACTGGGCTTCCCACCCACTTGTCGTGGGACTTGTCAACCAGGCCCATTGTTGATGATTTTATCCGAATGTATACAACTGTGCATACATACATATATATATATATTTATGTATATATATATATATTTATGTATATATATATACATACAGTTGTATACATAGTATATAATGAGATATGTATAGATTGTCTATGTACATGCATGACGCACATTATTTACTAATACCAATGTGCAAATATATGTACATTGTATGTATATATATATATATAGATGTACACATGTGTATGTATGTATCCCGATGACTTTTTTCAGTTACCACATTTTTGAAATACACTTTTGTTCGTGAACTCCACCCCTTGTGTGACATCTGGGCTTTCGCTTTCAAGGCGGCGCCGCCTTTGCCGGATGGATATGTGCTGCGCGAGATGTGTAAGAGCGACTACCGAAAGGCTTGGAAAAATGGGGTAAACGAAAGGGAAACAACAGGGAACATGAAAAAGGGCGATTGCATTGCTATTGTGGGGTTGGCAAAGTAAGACCTTCAAGGACTTTCGTGAGAATGTATAGAAGGGCCAAATGCAGAGACAGAGGGGCAGACATTGTCGCAGTGGTACAGGTTGCCGATGTCCGCTGCAGAAAGGTTTCAGCAGATTCCTGAACTCAAAGTGAGAGAAATGCAACAGCAAATTGCATAAAATTGCATAGGCTTGTCGGCATCACATGACACTACCAAGTTGTAGAAGCTGAGGGTCCATTTGCGCCGATCGAAACTCATGGCTACTGTGGCGCCCTGTGCTTACTATGGCTGCGGCTGTGGGCAGCCGGGTCACATTGCCGCCTTCCAACAAAGTGGGATGGCGTATCCAACTTATGCACATCAAGATCCTCCTGTCAAGCTTCGCTTGCGCCGCCTGTTGCTTGAGTTGAAACCCCTGGAAGAAAAGTACTGGGAAGCACAGCAGCTGGTGCAGCAGATGGCCGTCCATGAAGTTGGTCTTTGGGTCCAAGCAATCCTGGAGAAGCCTCTGCCAATGCAGTGGATGCACAATCTGAGCATTCACATTCTTGGAGAACTTCTTCAGCGACATCCAGCTATTGTGACTTCTGAGTTCGGCAAGGTGGGTACAGTTCAAAGTTATAAAATAACAGATACCATGCAAATTGGATGGGGTTTGTAAGTCCAATTGACTACTGTACTTAAAATAGGTTCATGTTTGAGCCATGGCCAGGTGAGAAAGAACGTCTCATGGCTCTTCCAGGAAGACGGAGATGTGGACCGCGCAGCGGCCTTTTTTCGAAATCTCCTTTGGACAAAAGAGACCATGGGCCAAAACACCAAGAGTGAAGCCTCCACATTTTCAAAGCTTTTGATGAAACGTACGAAGCAAAACGACCTCTGCAAAGTGCCAGCATGCACTGGGAGGGCTTGGTTGGTCCACATTTGGAAGGATGTGCCTTCCACGCGTCCGAACCTAGATTTGTTGGTGAGCTGTGTGGTGCGCTGGCTCGCAGACCCTTATGAGACACAAGGACGTCGTTTCAGACGCATTCCATACACGGAAGTCCAAAGCCAAAGACTTTTGAAGTCTCCAATTTCTGCTGGTTGAGCTTCCACCTTTTCCTGCTTCAATTCCTGGTTGAATCACTGTCTCTTGGTATTTGTTTGTATTGTTTTGGGCCCCTTGAAACCTTGAAGGAGCAAAAGCTGCCTGCTTGAAAGTTCTCAGCGAGGAAACGGCTCGACTTCGGCCTCCTGCAGATTTGGAAACGTGGATAATTTCGCTGCTGTTCCAGGAGGCAGATGTGGGTCAAAGGGTCAAAAGCTAAAAACCGCCGAATGTTCCATGCAGGTGTTGGATCAAAATTTAGTCATTAAGAATTGGAATATTAACGCAGGTGATTACTTCACATCATTGCAATTGTTTTTCCATTTGAATTGGAACATGGGGATCATTACCTTGTTCTGAATCGGGGGCAATAAAATGGATAAGTAAAATGAACAGAACATAATCCCAGCATTGGACCGGCCTTCAGCAGGATGAAAGGGGTTTTGAATGTTTGTGACACATTCGCAGGTCTGTCGCCATCCAATGCAGCATTCACCAGATTTGCAGCAGCTTCTGTGGCCTGGTGATTTTTACGTAAACTTTGATATCCTTCTTTATCCAACTTTTTTGCGACAGCTATACCGGGCTAGACTGGTCTAGTGAGTCTAGTGGTTTGGATGAGTTCACAAGGAGCTTATGAAAGCTGCCAACCTTCCAAGGTGCCTGCTCCATGTTCCGCCGCACCCATCATCAGTGAGATGTTTGCTCGGGTCTTCCCAGGATCCGGGCTATTTGATGACCCTATGGGGTTGCTTATGCAACTGGTTGCCCCAGGCCCCTTGGATGTCAGGGCAAGCTTGTGAAGCTTGGTGCCGGGCCGGACCGCCTCCGCTATATGCATTGCTTCGTGCGATGCTGGTGGCCTTCTCCCAGCTGCCGGACTCCAGGAATTTATGCCGCTCAGCCATTATGGCTTTGGCTGCGTTGGGAACAAGCAGTTCAAGCATTTCCACCCAGGCGCCTGCCTTGCTGCTTATGCTCTTTCATGATGGGCCTGTACTTCCAGCAGAGGTGTGGATGCCTCTCTTGCCTCTTTTGGACTATTTGTCCCAGTTTTCAGAGCAGGCGGTAGAATTGGGCACCAGATTGCGTTCATTGGCGAGTGGAGGATTCTGGACTGCACCACGCTTGGGAGGGCAGATGGCCAGTCCGCCAAATGGACAGATGCAGGCTCAGTTAGCCACTTTTCAGACCGCGCCAGGCGCAACTTGGAGCCAATGTGAACGAAACCAAATTGGAATCCATCAATGTCACCAAGCACACGGTCAAGGGTGGCCGCAGGAATACCAGACATGCCACCCAGCTCCGCCAAAACAAGCGCAGGGGGCACAAGGCTGCATGCAACCGTTCACAACACAAACAGAGTTTCGCACATTACCCCAACAGACATCAAAAGCAGTGACGCACAGGCAGCCCAGTGTTGGACTGCAAAACACCAACAACACCTGCTACATGAACAGTTTCATGCAGGCGCTCTTCCTCACTGATGCCTTTGTATGGCGCATCTATGACTTCACCCTGAAGCTGAAAGCCAAGGCATCCAAAATTGACGAGGAGGACTTTGAGTTCGGAAAGAAAGTAGTGGAGTTGCTTCAAAAGCAGTTCGCCAAAATGGCATTGACAAAACACCAGCATACGGACATTTGGGACATCCTGCAGGCATTTCCCGCAGACTATCGTTCCGGTGAGCAGCAGGATGTGACCGAGACGATTCGTTTCGTGTTTGACAAACTTGGTGGAAGCGACCAAGATTTGCTGAGGGAAGTCTTTGCAGGCCAGCTGCAAGAGAAAATTCAGTGTCGGGAGTGTGGGAAGATCAAGGTTCGCGAGGAGACCTTTACAGATCTGGTGCTTCCGGTGCCCACTGCAGAGCAGGCCAAAGAGAGTGGCATCGTGCCAACCATGCAGAAGCTTCTTGAGGAGCGCTTGAAGTGTGAGGAGATGGACGACCCAAACAATCTGGTCACCTGTGAAAATTGCCCAAAGAAGACATTCGCCGTGAAGTGGAGCGAAATCACTCGACCACCACCACATCTCTGCCTATGCCTCAATCGCTTCACCTTTAACATGCAGACCTACGACTTTACCAAGGAGAAGACGCCGGTTAAGATAGATGAGGGCTTGTGGATTGGCGGCTACGAATATGAGCTGTACCATACGATAATTCACACCGGCAAGGATGCTTCGAGTGGACACTACTATGCTATGGGAAGAAGATCGGAGCCCACGGTCAGTGGAGATTGCGCATTCTACACCATGGACGACTCCCAGATCAAAGAAGCTGATGTCTCCCTCTTGGCAGGGAACCCTCCCGAGAAACTTTTGGATGACAACGCATATGTTCTTTTCCTCCGGTGCAAGCAGGCGCCACCTACCCCTGAATTTCGAATCCCCTTGTCTCTTGTAGAGTATGTAAAGAAGCAAGACAAGAAGCAATGAGTAGAGCCGAACCAGTTTGGCGACTCGCTGTGTTTCACAGCCTCCTCTAGTTTAATCTTTGGTGAGGCTCCTTTGGCACAATGCACTGTAAATCTTGAGATATCCATCCATCTCCTATCCAACGGCGAAAAGTGCCTCTTTGGAAATCAGCTGGACGCCTTAATCCATTGGTTAAGTAAAGTATCATTTTCGCCAGTGAGAGTGCAGTTTTGGGGGGCACACGGCGCACGGTCCATGGCTGCAGGGCTTGGTTCCGCTACTGGAGCAGCTCACACAGAGGTGTCTTCGGGCTGGGGTGTGCTGTTGTACTCTTTGGGTTAAGAGCTGAGGGGATTTCACCTGGTCATTTAGAGAGTGAAATTCATCCAAAGTTTGGGCTACCCACCTTTGAAGCAAGTAGCTAATACACCCGTCTCATGGCACGTACGGGGCTGGAGCTGAGTGGTGGGGCTGCAGGTTCAATGAGCATGCTTCCTATGTACTTGGACTCCCAGCGATCCGACAAGTGGATATGTACTTTTTGGTGATTCTTGGGTCATGTTTTTGGCAGGAACATTTCCATTTTGTTCTTTCCTGGAACGAACATTTGAAGCCAAGCCTACAGCATGTAAACAATCAACCGGCAAATTTCGGTAATACATTAAAATTAATAATAATATATATATATATGTGTCTATATATATATACGTATATATATATATATAGACACATATAAATATATACATAATCATAAAATTAAAACTAATGTGCACAAGTGGGCATATCGATATCAGAGTGGATAAGCCCGCAAATCGCCGATAAAAGTATTTGGTCTAGTATTGAAGACATGCAAATTCAGAGCCTGTCAGCATCGCGATTCTGAATTACATCTCTAAAACCAGTGTATGAAAATGGGGCTAGGCCAGACAGTTCAATGATGTTCAATGGATCTGTTGAACCCAAAGAAATCACAAAGCATCCACGTTTGAATTTTTAAAAAAACACGTTTTCAACTGCGCACATTGTGCTATCTTCAAGATCTTCATCTTTGGATGGCAGAGTTTCTCAGCACCAGACCTGGTCCAGGTCGATGATTTGAACGAGCGACGGTTTCTGGAAGTCTTTGACATGCGCGTGCGGCAGGCGGCCATACGGGGATGGATATATCGATTGGTGAAAGGGAACATCTGAACCGGAAACCATGGTTCTCCCCATCAAATTGAATGGAGATTTGTGTGAAAAACTTCCCTTAAACCAATCCAATGCATATTTTGGGGGATGACATTCATAAGCACCAGCTATTTTAGAGTGGACAGAAACGTTTCAAGGCTTTTACCCACTGCTAGTTTCTCATGAATACAGTTGTTTGTTTACTTAGAAGATTTGGACCCAGCAAAACTATATGGTATGTATGTGCAGAAGAATATACCATAAATATACATCAATATCATTAAATGCAGAACATCAATACATTTTTCAGCACTTTCCAGCAGATACATGTATATGTATATATATATACATGGCAATCGATCTAAAGGTTTTTGTAAAGAGCTTGAATTGCGAAGACCGTTCATGTTCTGTTGGGAACACTCGCGATTTTTTTCTCGAGTTCGCGAAAGTCCTTTTGTGCGAAAGTTGAATATTATGAATCATTATTGTATACATATACAAATACAAATACATATAGCTCATATTCATATGTATGTAACATATCTATCTATCTATCTATCTATCTATCTAACTATCCATCTAACTAACTAACAAACTGACTAACTAACTAATCTTATCTATCTAATCTAATCTAATCTAGTCTAATCTAATCTAATCTAATCCAATCTAATCTAATCTAATCTAATCTAATCTAATCTATCCATCTGTCCATCTGTTTGTCTATCTATCTACATATCTATCTGTCTATCTATCTAGCTATCTAGCTATCTAGCTATCTAGCTATCTAGCGATCTAGCCATCTATCTATCTATCTACCTATCTACCTACCTACCTACCTACCTATCTATCTATCTATCTATCTATCTTACTATCTTACTATCTTACTATCTTACTATCTTACTATCTTACTATCTCATCTATCTAATGAGCATCAGATGCTAATCTGAATCCAAACTGTTTGACCTAACATTGTGAGCTTGGAACGACTGCTCGCGCCCAGGTTTGCACAAACCGCTTCGCAGTCTCTGCTTTGAAAAGGGACTCCGCAAGCGAAGTTGATGTAGAGTATGTCCCAGCATTTGAAGACTAAAGCGAGACAATGTTGAAATCGACATACAGTAGTGGGGAACCAAGGGACCATGACGGACCATGTTGAGATGATAAAAAGTGCAAGATGACTGGTCAGTTGGCAGTTGGATGTGTGACAAGGTGCCAAAATGTGCCCCGTTGCTCTGGAAAGCTTCATGCGCAAACTGCAGGGATTTTCTTGGTTCATAGTTTCTGAAAGATGTTAGGTTAGGGTCTAAAGCTCGCTCTCGCGCCCTGCCATGGATCAGGCCTGGGCGAAGGGTAAGAAATGAAAGGGCGGAAATGCAGGTTCTTGGTCTTGTACTGTCTTGTACTGTCTCATAGTTGTGGGACAGTTTGGACTCAACGAGGGGTATGCCCTGGGGTGACGAAGGTGCACCATCCGCCGCAACACTTGCCATCCAAATCCAGTGGTTTGTCATCATTTCTTGGACGAAGATCACACCACTTAGTGCCTGGATGCAAACTGGGCTTCCCACCCACTTGTCGTGGGACTTGTCAACCAGGCCCATTGTTGATGATTTTATCCGAATGTATACAACTGTGCATACATACATATATATATATATTTATGTATATATATATATATTTATGTATATATATATACATACAGTTGTATACATAGTATATAATGAGATATGTATAGATTGTCTATGTACATGCATGACGCACATTATTTACTAATACCAATGTGCAAATATATGTACATTGTATGTATATATATATATATAGATGTACACATGTGTATGTATGTATCCCGATGACTTTTTTCAGTTACCACATTTTTGAAATACACTTTTGTTCGTGAACTCCACCCCTTGTGTGACATCTGGGCTTTCGCTTTCAAGGCGGCGCCGCCTTTGCCGGATGGATATGTGCTGCGCGAGATGTGTAAGAGCGACTACCGAAAGGCTTGGAAAAATGGGGTAAACGAAAGGGAAACAACAGGGAACATGAAAAAGGGCGATTGCATTGCTATTGTGGGGTTGGCAAAGTAAGACCTTCAAGGACTTTCGTGAGAATGTATAGAAGGGCCAAATGCAGAGACAGAGGGGCAGACATTGTCGCAGTGGTACAGGTTGCCGATGTCCGCTGCAGAAAGGTTTCAGCAGATTCCTGAACTCAAAGTGAGAGAAATGCAACAGCAAATTGCATAAAATTGCATAGGCTTGTCGGCATCACATGACACTACCAAGTTGTAGAAGCTGAGGGTCCATTTGCGCCGATCGAAACTCATGGCTACTGTGGCGCCCTGTGCTTACTATGGCTGCGGCTGTGGGCAGCCGGGTCACATTGCCGCCTTCCAACAAAGTGGGATGGCGTATCCAACTTATGCACATCAAGATCATCCTGTCAAGCTTCGCTTGCGCCGCCTGTTGCTTGAGTTGAAACCCCTGGAAGAAAAGTACTGGGAAGCACAGCAGCTGGTGCAGCAGATGGCCGTCCATGAAGTTGGTCTTTGGGTCCAAGCAATCCTGGAGAAGCCTCTGCCAATGCAGTGGATGCACAATCTGAGCATTCACATTCTTGGAGAACTTCTTCAGCGACATCCAGCTATTGTGACTTCTGAGTTCGGCAAGGTGGGTACAGTTCAAAGTTATAAAATAACAGATACCATGCAAATTGGATGGGATTTGTAAGTCCAATTGACTACTGTATATACTTAAAATAGGTTCATGTTTGAGCCATGGCCAGGTGAGAAAGAACGTCTCATGGCTCTTCCCGGAAGACGGAGATGTGGACCGCGCAGCGGCCTTTTTTCGAAATCTCCTTTGGACAAAAGAGACCATGGGCCAAAACACCAAGAGTGAAGCCTCCACATTTTCAAAGCTTTTGATGAAACGTACGAAGCAAAACGACCTCTGCAAAGTGCCAGCATGCACTGGGAGGGCTTGGTTGGTCCACATTTGGAAGGATGTGCCTTCCACGCGTCCGAACCTAGATTTGTTGGTGAGCTGTGTGGTGCGCTGGCTCGCAGACCCTTATGAGACACAAGGACGTCGTTTCAGACGCATTCCATACACGGAAGTCCAAAGCCAAAGACTTTTGAAGTCTCCAATTTCTGCTGGTTGAGCTTCCACCTTTTCCTGCTTCAATTCCTGGTTGAATCACTGTCTCTTGGTATTTGTTTGTATTGTTTTGGGCCCCTTGAAACCTTGAAGGAGCAAAAGCTGCCTGCTTGAAAGTTCTCAGCGAGGAAACGGCTCGACTTCGGCCTCCTGCAGATTTGGAAACGTGGATAATTTCGCTGCTGTTCCAGGAGGCAGATGTGGGTCAAAGGGTCAAAAGCTAAAAACCGCCGAATGTTCCATGCAGGTGTTGGATCAAAATTTAGTCATTAAGAATTGGAATATTAACGCAGGTGATTACTTCACATCATTGCAATTGTTTTTCCATTTGAATTGGAACATGGGGGTCATTACCTTGTTCTGAATCGGGGGCAATAAAATGGATAAGTAAAATGAACAGAACATAATCCCAGCATTGGACCGGCCTTCAGCAGGATGAAAGGGGTTTTGAATGTTTGTGACACATTCGCAGGTCTGTCGCCATCCAATGCAGCATTCACCGGATTTGCAGCAGCTTCTGTGGCCTGGTGATTTTTACGTAAACTTTGATATCCTTCTTTATCCAACTTTTTTGCGACAGCTATACCGGGCTAGACTCTACTGGTCTAGTGAGTCTAGTGGTTTGGATGAGTTCACAAGGAGCTTATGAAAGCTGCCAACCTTCCAAGGTGCCTGCTCCATGTTCCGCCGCACCCATCATCAGTGAGATGTTTGCTCGGGTCTTCCCAGGATCCGGGCTATTTGATGACCCTATGGGGTTGCTTATGCAACTGGTTGCCCCAGGCCCCTTGGATGTCAGGGCAAGCTTGTGAAGCTTGGTGCCCGGCCGGACCACCTCCGCTATATGCATTGCTTCGTGCGATGCTGGTGGCCTTCTCCCAGCTGCCGGACTCCAGGAATTTATGCCGCTCAGCCATTATGGCTTTGGCTGCGTTGGGAACAAGCAGTTCAAGCATTTCCACCCAGGCGCCTGCCTTGCTGCTTATGCTCTTTCATGATGGGCCTGTACTTCCAGCAGAGGTGTGGATGCCTCTTTTGCCTCTTTTGGACTATTTGTCCCAGTTTTCAGAGCAGGCGGTAGAATTGGGCACCAGATTGCGTTCATTGGCGAGTGGAGGATTCTGGACTGCACCACGCTTGGGAGGGCAGATGGCCAGTCCGCCAAATGGACAGATGCAGGCTCAGTTAGCCACTTTTCAGACCGCGCCAGGCGCAACTTGGAGCCAATGTGAACGAAACCAAATTGGAATCCATCAATGTCACCAAGCACACGGTCAAGGGTGGCCGCAGGAATACCAGACATGCCACCCAGCTCCGCCAAAACAAGCGCAGGGGGCACAAGGCTGCATGCAACCGTTCACAACACAAACAGAGTTTCGCACATTACCCCAACAGACATCAAAAGCAGTGACGCACAGGCAGCCCAGTGTTGGACTGCAAAACACCAACAACACCTGCTACATGAACAGTTTCATGCAGGCGCTCTTCCTCACTGACGCCTTTGTATGGCGCATCTATGACTTCACCCTGAAGCTGAAAGCCAAGGCATCCAAAATTGACGAGGAGGACTTTGAGTTCGGAAAGAAAGTAGTGGAGTTGCTTCAAAAGCAGTTCGCCAAAATGGCATTGACAAAACACCAGCATACGGACATTTGGGACATCCTGCAGGCATTTCCCGCAGACTATCGTTCCGGTGAGCAACAGGATGTGACCGAGACGATTCGTTTCGTGTTTGACAAACTTGGTGGAAGCGACCAAGATTTGCTGAGGGAAGTCTTTGCAGGCCAGCTGCAAGAGAAAATTCAGTGTCGGGAGTGTGGGAAGATCAAGGTTCGCGAGGAGACCTTTACAGATCTGGTGCTTCCCGTGCCCACTGCAGAGCAGGCCAAAGAGAGTGGCATCGTGCCAACCATGCAGAAGCTTCTTGAGGAGCGCTTGAAGTGTGAGGAGATGGACGACCCAAACAATCTGGTCACCTGTGAAAATTGCCAAAAGAAGACATTCGCCGTGAAGTGGAGCGAAATCACTCGACCACCACCACATCTCTGCCTATGCCTCAATCGCTTCACCTTTAACATGCAGACCTACGACTTTACCAAGGAGAAGACGCCGGTGAAGATAGATGAGGGCTTGTGGATTGGCGGCTACGAATATGAGCTGTACCATACGATAATTCACACCGGCAAGGATGCTTCGAGTGGACACTACTATGCTATGGGAAGAAGATCGGAGCCCACGGTCAGTGGAGATTGCGCATTCTACACCATGGACGACTCCCAGATCAAAGAAGCTGATGTCTCCCTCTTGGCAGGGAACCCTCCCGAGAAACTTTTGGATGACAACGCATATGTTCTTTTCCTCCGGTGCAAGCAGGCGCCACCTACCCCTGAATTTCGAATCCCCTTGTCTCTTGTAGAGTATGTAAAGAAGCAAGACAAGAAGCAATGAGTAGAGCCGAACCAGTTTGGCGACTCGCTGTGTTTCACAGCCTCCTCTAGTTTAATCTTTGGTGAGGCTCCTTTGGCACAATGCACTGTAAATCTTGAGATATCCATCCATCTCCTATCCAACGGCGAAAAGTGCCTCTTTGGAAATCAGCTGGACGCCTTAATCCATTGGTTAAGTAAAGTATCATTTTCGCCAGTGAGAGTGCAGTTTTGGGGGGCACACGGCGCACGGTCCATGGCTGCAGGGCTTGGTTCCGCTACTGGAGCAGCTCACACAGAGGTGTCTTCGGGCTGGGGTGTGCTGTTGTACTCTTTGGGTTAAGAGCTGAGGGGATTTCACCTGGTCATTTAGAGAGTGAAATTCATCCAAAGTTTGGGCTACCCACCTTTGAAGCAAGTAGCTAATACACCCGTCTCATGGCACGTACGGGGCTGGAGCTGAGTGGTGGGGCTGCAGGTTCAATGAGCATGCTTCCTATGTACTTGGACTCCCAGCGATCCGACAAGTGGATATGTACTTTTTGGTGATTCTTGGGTCATGTTTTTGGCAGGAACATTTCCATTTTGTTCTTTCCTGGAACGAACATTTGAAGCCAAGCCTACAGCATGTAAACAATCAACCGGCAAATTTCGGTAATACATTAAAATTAATAATATATATATATAATATATATATATAATATTAATATATATAATATTAATATATAATATATATATATATAATATAATATATATATATATAATATATATATATATATAATATAATATATAATATATATATATATATATGTGTCTATATATATATATATACGTATATATATAGACACATATAAATATATACATAATCATAAAATTAAAACTAATGTGCACAAGTGGGCATATCGATATCAGAGTGGATAAGCCCGTAAATCGCCGATAAAAGTATTTGGTCTAGTATTGAAGACATGCAAATTCAGAGCCTGTCAGCATCGCGATTCTGAATTACATCTCTAAAACCAGTGTATGAAAATGGGGCTAGGCCAGACAGTTCAATGATGTTCAATGGATCTGTTGAACGCAAAGAAATCACAAAGCATCCACGTTTGAATTTTTAAAAAAACACGTTTTCAACTGCGCACATTGTGCTATCTTCAAGATCTTCATCTTTGGATGGCAGAGTTTCTCAGCACCAGACCTGGTCCAGGTCGATGATTTGAACGAGCGACGGTTTCTGGAAGTCTTTGACATGCGCGTGCGGCAGGCGGCCATACGGGGATGGATATATCGATTGGTGAAAGGGAACATCTGAACCGGAAACCATGGTTCTCCCCATCAAATTGAATGGAGATTTGTGTGAAAAACTTCCCTTAAACCAATCCAATGCATATTTTGGGGGATGACATTCATAAGCACCAGCTATTCTAGAGTGAACAGAAACGTTTCAAGGCTTTTACCCACTGCTAGTTTCTCATGAATACAGTTGTTTGTTTACTTAGAAGATTTGGACCCAGCAAAACTATATGGTATGTATGTGCAGAAGAATATACCATAAATATACATCAATATCATTAAATGCAGAACATCAATACTCACTTGTCCAAGACCTAACTTTTAAACTTTTTTATGTAGCCTGCCTTTTGATCATAGTTTCTTTGATGTTATGTATGGTGAAGTTGCCGTGCAACCGCCAGCGATGTCAAGCTTTTGCTGGGGCGAGGAGATAGCAAAATCTCCAAGGGTGAGGAGAGAGTAAAAACTAGAATTGATTAATGTACCCAATTCTTTAGAAAATAAAGCGTTAGCGTGCTGCGAGTGGCAGAAAGTAGTGGCGCTCCTGCACTCAGAGAGTGCGGCATATCTTCGCGGCCAGCGTTGAGGAAAACTTTTTGGAGTTTGGAGCGCGTCCAAGTTTTGTTTAAAACGCCTGCACATAGCTGGTCTTTTTGAAGCGACGTATGCTTGAACTGGTGTTTGGTTTGAAAGCTGCTTCGAGCCAACACAACCAGTTGCGTCCGCTCGGGTGGGCTACCTTGAGTACTCAATTGCCAATCTTAGGTCCCTACTTTACTGCTTTAGTTTTTTGCTAGTAGCCCCCCCCCTGATGACATAGTGCTGTCAAATAATTCAATAAATCAGATCACCTATTCCATATTCTGGTAAGGATATATTTTGTTTTTTTTGGAGCATGCGAAGGGGGTAGGGGGGAGGGGAGAACCGAGAATCTGTGGCGGGGGGGAAAGGTTGGGGGACAGGGGGTGGGGTGGGGGGAGAGGGGGTGGGAACGGGCCGGGAGGGTATGGGGGGGGGAGGGTGTGTGGGCAGGTGTTTTTTTGAGTTGTTTTCAGCTCTTCACGAAGAGCTGCGTGCTGCCGGCTGGTGGCAGAGGCTGTTGGGGCATTCGGGACTATTCTTCGAAAGAACATGTTTGGCCACGGTTGCTTGAACCTCTTTTTGTTGGTGGAAACGTCACTTTTTCAGGGGCTGAAGTCATGGCAATTCGTCATCGTGTGCACTGGTACACAGCAAGCTTCCTAAGCGCCGCTGAAGATTTTTTGCTAATTTGCTACTGATGTCACAACATCTTTGGGTTTTGTTGCTTCAACTCAGCTTGCTTTGCAGAAGCACAATCTTGTTTCATGTCTTGCAGAAGAGTGCATGCCACAAACAATTCGTCGATTTCAGAAACAACAGTGACCGATAGCCATATAAGTTTAAACAGCGGGGCGGGACAGCAGAACAAATGCAGTCTTGGTAGCTCCCGCGGTCTTGGTGGGAAATTTAAGTTGCGACTTCGCCTTTAACGATCCAGAAACGAGATAGACCAATGGTTTTATTAAGTGTAAAAGGCGGGGCAGGGCAGCACAAATAGTGAAGCGTTGTTACGTATTCCCAATTTTGGTGGGAAATTCATGTTGGCACCTCGCCTAGTTACAACCTGCCAGCCCGGCGGCAGCTCCCAGCTCTAGAGTAAACAAAATCAAATCCTGGAGTTCGGTGCCATGGCCTTATGTTTCTCAGACGCAGTGGTCAGAATCCCGGCTTCCTGAACATTTGTGGAATTGAATAGCATTCAGGAGCATGCAAATTGATGGAGCAGGGTTCCTGTGGTTTTAATTTTTAGTGGTTTTGTAGAACAGACCTGCTTGGCAAGTTGGAGCAAAGAGGCACTAGTGGCAGAATATATTCCCTAGGGCCAAGCTGCAGTGTCGCTAGATACCAAGCCCACAATTGATAACCATGAATTTAAAAATCCGGAATCTGGGGTGGATATTAACAATGAACCACAATTGATACCAATGAATTCAGCATTGACCAAGGTCCCCACAGCTCGACGGAAATCATCATGAGAGAACATGGCGTCTCAAGATGCTTACGAGGACGATAAAATGTATGGAAAGTTCGGTGGGGGCTCAAAGAAACACAAAAAGTAAGTGATTAACTGACTAGTGGTTTGGAACATGAAGTATATTTTTCCATATATTGACATTCCCAACTGACTTTTGTATTTTTCAAAGGGGTGGCTCAACCACCAACCAGTTAATAATCATATTTAAATAAATATATATATATATAGATATATCCAAGCTATGGGATGACCCCATTTATACTAGGGACTTACCTTTTCTATTGAAACTAGACAATTTATAGTTGATTGACCTATAGGTGAGCTGCCAGGCAAAGTCGCCTCTTTAGCGCCCTTCCCGTTTTTCCGTAGCAGTATAGTCGCTAAGATTCTTAACCCTAAACCCTACCTTAAACCTTACCTTCTTAACCCTAAACCCTACCTTGCGAGATTCTTATCCCTAAACCCTACCTTGCGAGATTCGTAACACTAAACCCTACCTTGCGAGATTCTTAACCCTAAACCCTACCTTGTGAGATTCTTAATTCGAAACCACATCTTGCGATATTTTTAACCCTAAACCCTACCCTGCGAGATTCTTAAGCCTAAACCCTACCCCTGCGAGATTCTTAACTCTAAATTCTACCTTGCGAGCCCTACACCCTAAACCCTACCTTGCGAGATTCTTAACCCCTAAACCTTGCCCTACGATTCTTGACGATAAACTCTACCTTGCGAAACCTAAACCCTAAGCCTACCTTGCGAGATGTACACCCCAAAACCTAACCCTTGCGAGACCTAAACCCTAGATTCTACCTTGCGAGACCTAAACCTTAAATTCTACCTTGCGAGACCTAAACCCCAAACTCTACCTTGCGAGAGGGAAACCCTAAACCCAACCTTGCAAGAACTAAACCCGAAACCTTACTTTGCGAGATTCTTGGCCCTAAAGCCTACCTTCCGAAATTCTTAGCCCTAAATCTTGCGAGATTCCTAACCCTAAACCCTACCTTGTCAGATTCTAAATTCGAAACCACACCTCGCGATATTCTTAACCCTAAACCCTACCTTGCGAGATTCTTAGCCCTAACCTTACCTTGCGAGATTTTTAACCCTAAACCTTACCTTGCGAGATTCTAAACCCGAAATCCTATCCTGCGAGATTCTTAACCCTAAACTCTACCTTGCGAGACTTAAACCCTAAACTCTACCTTGCGAGACCTAAACCCTAGACCCTACCTTGCGAGACCTAAACCCTAAACTCTACCTTGCGAGACCTAAACCCTAAACTCTACCTTGCGAGACCTAAACCCTAAACTCTACCTTGCGAGACCTAAACCCTAAACTCTACCTTGCGAGACCTAAACGCTAAACTCTACGTTGCGAGACCTAAACCCTAGACCCTACCTTGCGAGAACTAAACCCCAAACTCTACCTTGCGAGATCCTAAACTTTACCTTGGGAGATTTTAGATCCTACCGTGCGAGATTCTTAACTTTAATCACGACATATCCCGACCTTGCGAAATTTTGTCCCGAAACTCCATCCTAAACCCTGCCCTGCGAGATTGTTAACCCTAAACCCTACCTTGCGAGACCGATTTCCCAAAACATATTCCTTTTATCATCTCCCTAGCAACGGTATCTGAGATCGCCACCATGGTGCGCGACATCATCTGAGGCTGGACCCGCGGCTTCGTGAATTATCAACGTCGGTATACGACATACACTCTTTGTTTGCCAAACCACGTGATGTAAGATGAACCCTAAAAATGTTTGGAATCTCACCCTTCCGGTTCCAAAAGTGTTTGGCATCTGCGGTGATAGTCTGACTCTAAACTCTACCTTGCGAGACCTAAACCCTAAACTCTACCTTGCGAGACCTAAACGCTAAACTCTACGTTGCGAGACCTAAACCCTAGACCCTACCTTGCGAGAACTAAACCCCAAACTCTACCTTGCGAGATCCTAAACTTTACCTTGGGAGATTTTAGATCCTACCGTGCGAGATTCTTAACTTTAATCACGACATATCCCGACCTTGCGAAATTTTGTCCCGAAACTCCATCCTAAACCCTGCCCTGCGAGATTGTTAACCCTAAACCCTACCTTGCGAGACCGATTTCCCAAAACATATTCCTTTTATCATCTCCCTAGCAACGGTATCTGAGATCGCCACCATGGTGCGCGACATCATCTGAGGCTGGACCCGCGGCTTCGTGAATTATCAACGTCGGTATACGACATACACTCTTTGTTTGCCAAACCACGTGATGTAAGATGAACCCTAAAAATGTTTGGAATCTCACCCTTCCGGTTCCAAAAGTGTTTGGCATCTGCGGTGATAGTCTGACTCCCCCTCGGAGTGGCCTGCTCTGGCTGACTCGCTCGCTTTTTTGACACTGCTGAACCTTGTTCACAAGGGCCAGTCTTCTGCACAGAGAACAAGCAAAGCCAAATCCATTCTAATAAAAACAGAAAACCCACAATGGTAAATACTATATTTCGCTTGTTTCCAACCAATTTGTGATCTTATATTTGTACTATCATGTGAATCAAACAGTCTATTGTATAACATACTATATTTCAAAGAAAACAGACTGCCATATCTCTGTGGTGCGCCCCGCCCCCATCTCAAGTGGTGAGAGTGAAAAGAACAGCTGGTTGACTGCAGCAGCAGCTATATATAGCTAGAGAAATCGTGACGGGGTCCAAATCTATCTTTTCTTAGAAACATGGTTGCACATGCAATTCATGACCCAATCGCACCAGCCATTTGACATTTCCAGCTGTTTGTTCTTCAAGCCCCTGTGGGCCTTCCCCTGTTCTACACATCTCCCCGAAGCACTGGATCTGGCATTGCCGACATGTAGGATTCAAATGCGTGTAAGGTGAAGTTCCACATGCATCAAAATAAATCAGGATATGATTCCTCACCTACTACCCCATGGTTTGTTCGAACACATCTCAAACCGCTCACCGGCATGAAGCTGCATGCAGCTGGCTTGTGGTATCCGCGCAAGGTGCCTTTGGCCAACTCAATGAGAAGTGGACAGGTCATGTGGAAAACCATCACCCAAATAGCACTAACGTGGTTTCAGGACATGTTGCTTACATCCAGGGTACTTTAGATCACTCTTCGGGCGGTAGCCCTGGGATCATCAATGAAAATTCAACAATTTCTGTGTGATTCAATCAGTGGACATCATGTTTCGTGATTGAAACAATTGAAACATGGAACATGAGGATCGAACCGTCAATGAACCAAGCATCATTTTCATGTCATTACGGAACATAAGGGTTCTTAACCAGCAAAAGAAATGGGCATGACTGTTGGTCCAGTGTTTTTTTTGGTGAAATCCTGAGGTATTTGGCCATCAAGCTGGATATAGGGATGGTGAACTAAGCCGTGAGGCAACCCTTTGCAGTAACTGGACAGTATAAGCAAATTCGCTCAAACTGTTTCAGCGGGCGCCATGGTTTGCAGGAAAACTGTCGTTCTCTGTAAAAGCCGAACAAGCAGAACGAGCGAAAAGAAATGTGAGACACCAGTCGCAAACCCCAGAACATGAATGTATGATAAATGCGTGAGCTAGGGTTAGCAAACGTTTGCTAACCCTGGCAGGCATTGAAATTCCACTGTTAAGGATCTGTGTCAAGGCCTGCCAGGGTTTTCTGGTGTAGGGTTTTTCTGAAAATCAATGAATATAGCAAAATTTCAGCCTAGCTAGGGTTAGCAAACGTTTGCTAACCCTAGCTCCTGAAGTTTGACTTTTGTGTGTTCTTGGGGTTTCGCTGCAATATCTGAGGGATAGACCATGCGTGGTCGGTGGTCACATCAAAGAAGCGGCGCGTCGGCTTTGGTGCTGATACGTATGCTAAAATTAGAAATCCAGGCGTTCTCATGGAAGATCTTTTTTCATAAAAAATCTTGTGAAATGAACATCCCAAAATCCTTTTTGAATTCCACAAACACATGGCTGAGATCTTGTTAGCAATCAGTGCTTGGCAGCTTGCGATGAGGCTGAAACAACCCATGAGCCGTGCAGGGTGCTATACCTTTTGTCAGCCAAGTTCAGTTTCAAATCACTGATTATTCGTGCCTGTTCCCCCTCTCACATGGAATTGTCAGGTAGCAATTTTGGGGATGAAGGGTACTCATGATGAGAATGATGGAACAGGAATGGCGATCAGATTGAGATGCTTGGATGTTTTGGAATGGGTGTTACTGATGATGGCATGGGATGCGGACAAATCCCAGGATCTATTTGAAGATGACTGCCTTCATCTTTTGGTGGGGTCAGGGCCGCACAATTCCGAAGCGACGCCCTATCATTGGGATATCGCGACGTGCACCCTGCTCTGGATCCAGAAAACTATAATTACTGTGTACCAAAAATATCCGCAAGGCCTTTCCATGTTGGAACGCAGTTTCCAACACGATCCTGCACGAAACAACGCAAGGGACACCTTTTGGAGGGTCATTTATAAAACATCTGAGAGTTACCTGGCATCATCATCCCTATCCCATTGTTTAAGGATTGATAACAAACTATGAAGACCTCCGACCTCCTCCGACCACTTGTCGTTGGTTTTCGACATTTTTCCCATGAACTAGTTCCCATTATCTAACTTGCTCAACTTGCTCCGGTCTCTATATGTATATATATAATGGGTGCTTATATCATCTGTTCCATTTCCTCTGTGAATTTGTGTGTATTTTATACACATATATGTACACAGTCTCGGATCCCCGATAACTTGACTCACAAGAAGCATGTTGAGTTTTCCTTTGAAAACAAACCATACAAACTTTAGTAATAACAGCAAAATATGCGTGATTTTCACAATGGTTCATAAATGATCCTGCACTTGCAGCTAAACATGAGATTATCCAATAGATAATAAATGGAACTGAGGCTTCTTCGACACTTATAGATCAGGCACCGGGAGCAAATCGGCATCGAATGGCCTCTTGGCATGTTGTTCCCACATCATCTTCCAGTCGCTGGCATCTATGATATATGTGGACAAGTGTGTCCAAACATATTGTAACATGTCTATATCGTAAAATATGCCTGTATCGGATAATACATCTACGTGTACAACTCTACATGTCAAGGTATGTATGCATACATATAGTATTCTTCAAAGCGATAGAAACACCCAATAAATGTGATGATGATCATCTTATCTTTTCCATCTATTTGGAGTGTACTGTAAAGATTTATATAATCAATTCATTTGTTATGTATACATATATAGTTAATATATATATATAGTTAACAGATATATATATATATATATTTAGTTCACACATATATATATATATTTGAATATATGGTATAGTTTTTTGAATGAGGATCACACAAAATACACGTGGCGCACCTTGTCGAGGCACAGATGCACCCCGATGCCACAAGCCATCTCCTGGCGAGGCATCGATGCCGATGGGCCCAAGCTACAAGTTGTAGATAGTAACACCCCCGTAGATTACCCTCTGGTAATGACTAACATAGCTGTTGAAAATAGCCATTTATAGTGAGTTTTCCCATTAAAAATTGTGATTTTCCATAGCTATGTGAGTTTACCAGAGGGTATTAAACAACTAATAGATAAACTGGTGTAGCAGTAATAATCAGCAACAATCTGCACCTTCACAACAATAACCCAGCAATCAACAATGTAGATTGTACCAATAATAAACGGTAACTCAACCTGCAACAATCTGCACCCCCAACACCCCACTGGCCCCCAAGAATCCAACCACCGAGGTGGCGGGTGCCTGGATGTGCCCTGCGCCCTTATTCTCAACTGACTCTGCGGCCCAGAAGACCGCCGACAGCCCCGCAACCTGCGGAGCCACAGAGGGAGTGGTGAAAGGATGATGATGATGATGATGATGCTGATGATGATGATGATGGCGGCGATGATGATGATGATGATGATGATGATGATGGCGATGATGGTGATGATGGTGTTGATGATGACGATGACGACGATGATGAGAATGACGATGACGACGATGATGATGATGACGACGATGACGACGACGATGATGATAATGACGATGATGATGATGACGACGATGATGACGACGATGATGATGATGATGACGATGATGATGATGACGACGGAAAAAAGAGAGCTGGCAAACCTGCGATGCTGGAATGTTCATCAGATCATCAGAAAAGCTTTCGAGTGACTTTTTTGGGGTTTTTGGTGCTGCTCAGGAGCTGCGCCTGGCTTCGCTAGGCAAGGGCCTAAGCAGGAAAACTTACAGTACACCGAGAGGTCGGCAACTAGTTTCCTTATAAATAAAATACGCCAGCGCTTGTCCTGTGATTTCTACAGCCATCAACCATCGAGAAATACACCTACTGCAATAATTAATAGTTAAATGGCTGTCACAGCCTTATAGAGTCTGTACAGTCACTTCTCAACAGGTTGCATTTCTGCCATTTGAAGTTTACTTTTTGGGACTATTGTACGAGTAGAAATTGTCCGGCCGCATGATTAGATTTCCAAATATCGCAGCGTGAGGGCGCATGTTTTTTGATGGTTCTTTGAAACCGATCCGTGTTTATTATTGCACGTTATAGAAGGCATTATCCATCAGAGAACTTCCCAAGAAACTGGTTCTCGGCAAATGCTGAGGTTCTTGCGCGTGTTGCTCGCAAATTCCTTCGCCTGAATCTTTGCCGTAATTGCACCTACTTCGCTCAAAAATCAAATTACTTTACTTCGAGTGATCCCCACCATGACATTTATACGTTTTGTTACTGGCAAATCTTCTGGCATTCTATCTGACATATCTTCTGGCATTCGATCTGGCATACCTTCTGGCATTCTATCTGGCATATCTGTTGGCATTCTATCTGGCATATCTTTTGGCATTCTATCTGGCATATCTTCTGGCATTCTATTCTATCTGGCAAATCTTTTGGCATTCTATCTGGCATATCTTCTGGCATTCTATCTGACATTCTGTCTGGCGTTATATCTGGCATATCTTCTGGCATTCTATCTGGCCGTTGAGGTCCACAAGTGCCCACTGACCTCTGGAAGGTCCCAGGTCGAGGTCCAGTGGTGCCCACTGACCTCTGAAGGTCCCGGGTTGAGGTCCACCGGTGCCCACTGGGCTCGGAACGTCCCATATTGAGGTCCAGTGGTGCCGACTGAGCTCTGGGCTCGGAAGGTCCCAGGTTGAGGTCCAGTGGTGCCCCACTCAGATCGGAAGCCGGCAGTTGAGGTGCAGCAGTGCCCACTGCGCACGGAAGTTGCCGAAGACATTGGCGAAGAGCTTGGCGAAGAGTTGGCGAAGAGCTTGGCGAAGAGCTTGGCGAAGAGCTTGGCGAAGAGTTGGCAAAAAGCTTGGCGAAGAGCTTGCCGGAGGAGGAGGAGGACGAGGAGGAGAAGGAGGAGGCGAACAGCTCTGATAAAATCTAACAACTCTCACCTGGCAGGTGGGGAATCAAAGTAGCTATCCAACCTTCCATTTCAAAAAGTAGCAGGATAGCTCATACAAAAGACATGCGGCATAATATGCGCATCTATTTTGCAAGTAGATAAGAACATGAGCGAGGTATCGTTGCCACCAGTTGCAGTTTGCGAAGATCAGCCGGTATGTCGTCAGCAGTGGGGAAAAAAGGCATCCTGGTTCTTGGTTGAATTTGGACCGAGCATTGCAAGAAAGTTGTGCCGAGCATTGCTGTTGGATTTGGACGCCAGGCTACCAGCTCGGCCAAGGCGTGAGTGATTGTGGAGGATTAGGTTTAATTTGGGGATATACAGAGTAAACAAAATATTTTTTTGCAACCCAGGTAAGATTAGGAGTCCGTGCTGGAAGTTTGTTCTGAGCATACCTGGTTCAACTTCGCCCACGGGATAGTAAAACCTATGTTCCGAGCCAACACAACCAGACGCGTTCGCGCGAAACGATGTCCTGAAACCTTCTTGTTCCCAGCCAACATGTTCAATATTTTTTTTGCAGATTTCGGAACATGCTGTTCGGCTAAAACATTTGTTTATTTCGATTGATCCCCAACATGGCATTTCAAGGCCATTGCATGCCATTGCTCTGACATACTTTGCCAAACTCAAACCACGACAAGTTTAGACACAGTTTCAAACAAAGGTGAAAACATCGCATTTTCATACTGCAAGAACTCCGGCCATAAGCCCCATTACAAACCTCACGCCATTGTTTTGATTTTCAAGGGGCGAAAATGTGATACCTTTAGCCCTTAACCCTTAGCCCTCCAGTGTTAAAAGATGTGGCACGTGCGAGGTGAGACTTGCACAGCTATTTTGGGTAAAAAGTTTAAACTTTTAGATGCCTGGAGTTTGGCTGAGTGAGATCACTGATGATCCTGAAGAACTGATTGCAAAGAGTGGAACCCATGGAATCTACTATGAGCCCCGGTCAGCCTGCGGACGCTTCCCCAATGGAAGCTATCATGTGACCTGGCTACAGAATGCAACGTTTCAGGATGCCAAGTATGCCCAGCAGACATCACCTCAATCCACATCACTGGCACGACATGGAGAAAGATATGGATTACGCTCAGACACGTTGAATGCACAGGAAATCCACACCAAACATCGCCCAGATGTACCGCTTCTGCTAGGCCAGAGCAAAAAGATGTATGCCATTGGACCTCTGCCATACTCCACCACCAAAAGTGCAATCCACAAATTGCTCAAAGCCTGGAAGTGGGAAGGACGGCCGATCCAACCCAAAGGGCGTAGCCAAGACGGAACAGGCATTACCTGGGCAATCCAGGCCACTGAAGATCCAAGTCACTGGGTTTTCACACTCCAACATGGCGATGTGCTCGTCACGAAGTTGAAGGAGGACAAACCAGTTGACATGCCTGCACCATACTCCATCGTAGCCAGCAGAAAGACCCTGCAGCACTTGCAAGCGAATGCCACAAATGCAGACAACGTTGATCCATGGCTGGCCTATGACCCATGGAAACAAGGAAACCAGCCAAAAGCATCAATGCAGCCAGGGACGCCAAGCCTCACCACGTCCCAACTGGCAGCCATTGAGAACAACATCGAGAAGAAGGTCCTCCAAGCCATGTCGACACGAGTGCCTCCCCCAGAAACGGACGTCAACATGGATTCACAGGCACTGGAGTCTCGAGTTCAACAGTTGGAAAGCCATCTGCACCATGTTCAAAATGTGCAGACATGCGTTGAAGCCAAAGTTGGACAGATAGAACAACAAGTTCATCAGGTCCAGATCTCACAGCATGGAGTGGAATCCACCATAGGCCAACTCCAGCAGAAGTTGGATCAGCAGAGTCACCACATGGGTAGAACCCTTGATGCCAAGCTTGCCGAACAGATGGACAAAATCGAGGCCTTGCTCTGCAAACGGGGCCGACACGAGTGACTAGCCTCCTCAGCCAAAGTTAATTATGTGGGAACATCGGAAAAAAGCTGCAAGGCAAAGCCCATGCCCACATCTGCACGCCGATATCCACCAGCAAAGCCGCCAGTGGTCAAACGCCTTTTTAGGTGCCTCACGACAATTTTTGTCTTTTTCTCAAATCAAATTAGGCTAGGGGAAGCCTCACATCCAGGTCCTCATGTCTTTGGCAACGCAAACCCCACCGGTCTGATGGGGAAGAGTGCAGATCTTGGATCACTGGGCTCTACCAGTGTAACTGTGGCAGTACAAGAGACGCACTTGACCTCTCAAGGGATTAGTAAGTTCAAGAAAGAGTTGACCTGGCAGAATACAGGTATGCACCTATCACACGGAGCACCAGCTCCACCCGAAAACCAGTCAGTCAAAACCTTAGGAGGAAAACAAACAGGGGTGGCGTTCCTGAGTCACCATCCTCTCCGAAGCCTTGTCGGTCATTGGTCCACCGAAGATGTCTCCACAGGCCGTTGCCATGCAGCCGCAGCCTTCATCAACAGCAGGTGGATAACAATGGGCACAGTGTATGGCTACAGTGAAAGAGCACACACCATGGAAGTTCAGCAAAACACGGACCGACTTTTGTCCGGTTTAACATCCAGGGTTGTAGATGGAGCCAAAGGCTTCAGAATGGTCTCGGGGGATTGGAACTTGGACCGTTCATGCATTCCTCAAGCAGATGTTTGGGAGAACCAGGGTTGGCTTGAAGCACAGCAGTTGGCATATCTAAAGTGGAATAGACCCCAGCAATGCACTTGCAAACGGAGCACAGTAAAGGACTACCTGTATCTTAGCCCTGAAATGATCCCGTATGTCCAAGAAATCCAAATTGACTGGAGTCTATTTGCAGACCATGCAGCCATCCTGGTCACACTCAGTGACATTGACCGACCTCCCATAGTTCCTTTGTGGAGAAAGCCAAAGCCAATCGAATGGCCTCACCAAGTTCCAACCGAAGTTAACTGGCAAACAGCAGTTAGTCCCAACCCAAATTCCGATCAATGGTATCAAGAGATTTGGGAAGATGTAGAAAAATATGCTGACCACCTCCAAAGCCATGCGTCCTAGAGTCCACTACGCCAAGACCAGAGGGGTAGAGCAGTCACCAGAGAAGTGACATGGCAAAGTAATGCAGCAGCGCCAATTAAGCCGAACCGCAGAGGTGACGTTCAATCCCAATTGGCAAGCACCAATTTGACTCACAGCAGGTGGACCAAGCAAATCCGACGATTGCAAAATTTTGTGAGACTCACCCAGAGTCAGCAAACCAGCCTGCATCATGTCGAACACAAAGCAAGCCTATGGCGATCCATCCGTCAGTCCACCGGTTTCCCCCAAGGATTCACCAATTGGTGGAGTAAACAACCCAAGCAATACCCAGAAAGCCCAGCGCAGTGCCC
>CAMXCT020003807.1:0-53430 GCA_947184155.2 Cladocopium goreaui
CAGGAGGAAACAGGAGAAAAAAGTAGCTAAAATAGCTCATTTTCTCTAGGTTTCAGAAGTTACATTAGGGAGTTTTTGGGCGCAATTTTGATGCTTTTCCGTCCTTCACTGCCATGGGGATTTGCCGCTGGGAGTGGTTCGGTTTTAGGCGATTGCCTTTTGAAGATGCCTTTTTGAGCAGAAGGACTGGCAGGAGCAGGAGCCGCAGCAGGAGGAAACAGGAGGAAACAGGAGGAAAAAGAAGCTAAAATAGCTAATTTTCTCTAGGTTTCAGAAGTTACATTAGGGAGTTTTTGGGCGCAATTTTGATGCTTTTCCGTCCTTCCCTGCCATGGGGATTTGCCGCTGGGAGTGGTTCGGTTTTAGGCGACTGCCTTTTGAAGATGCCCTTTTGAATAGAAGGAATAGCAGGTAGCAGCAGAAGCAGGAGGAAACAGGAGGAAACAGGAGGAAAAAGTAGCTAAAATAGCTCATTTTCTCTAGGTTTCAGAAGTTACATTAGGGAGTTTTTAGGTGCAATTTTGATGCTTTTCCGTCCTTCACTGCCATGGGGATTTGCCGCTGGGAGTGGTTCGATTTTAGGCGACTGCCTTTTGAAGATGCCCTTTTGAATAGAAGGAATAGCAGGTAGCAGGAGCAGGAGCAGCAGCAGGAGGAAACAGGAGGAAACAGGAGGAAAAAGTAGCTAAAATCATCCTTTTCTCTAGGTTTCAGAAGTTACATTAGGGAGTTTTTGGGCGCAATTTTGATGCTTTTCCGTCCTTCACTGCCATGGGGATTTGCCGCTGGGAGTGGTTCGATTTTAGGCGCCTGCCTTTTGAAGATGCCATTTTGAACAGAAGTAATAGCAGGTAGCAGGAGCAGGAGCAGCAGCAGGAGGAAACAGGCGGAAACAGGAGGAAAAAGAAGCTAAAATAGCTAATTTTTTCTAGGTTTCAGAAGTTACATTAGGGAGTTTTTGGGCGCAATTTTGATGCTTTTCCGTCCTTTACTGCCATGGGGATTTGCCGCTGGGAGTGGTTCGATTTTAGGCGATTGCCTTTTGAAGATGCCTTTTTGAACAGAAGGACTAGCAGGAGCAGGAGCAGCAGCAAGAGGAAGCAGGAGGAAACAGGAGGAAACAGGAGGAAAAAGTAGCTAAAATAGCTCATCATTTTCTCTAGGTTTCAGAAGTTACATTAGGGAGTTTTTGGGCGCAATTTTGATGCTTTTCCGTCCTTCACTGCCATGGGGATTTGCCGCTGGGAGTGGTTCGATTTTAGGCGATTGCCTTTTGAAGATGCCTTTTTGAGCAGAAGGACTGGCAGGAGCAGGAGCCGCAGCAGGAGGAAACAGGAGGAAACAGGAGGAAAAAGTAGCTAAAATCATCCTTTTCTATAGGTTTCAGAAGTTACTTAGGGAGTGTTTGGGCGCAATTCTGATGCTTTTCCGTCCTTCACTGCCATGGGGATTTGCCGCTGGGAGTGGTTCGATTTTAGGCGATTGCCTTTTGAAGATGCCTTTTTGAACAGAAGGACTAGCAGGAGCAGGAGCAGCAGCAGGAGGAAACAGGAGGAAACAGGAGGAAACAGGAGGAAAAAGAAGCTAAAATAGCTAATTTTCTCTAGGTTTCAGAAGTTACATTAGGGAGTTTTTGGGCGCAATTTTGATGCTTTTCCGTCCTTCACTGCCATGGGGATTTGCCGCTGGGAGTGGTTCGGTTTTAGGCGACTGCCTTTTGAAGATGCCCTTTTGACTAGAAGGAATAGCAGGTAGCAGGAGCAGGAGCAGGAGGAAACAGGAGGAAACAGGAGGAAAAAGAAGCTAAAATAGCTAATTTTTTCTAGGTTTCAGAAGTTACATTAGGGAGTTTTTGGGCGCAATTTTGATGCTTTTCCGTCCTTCACTGCCATGGGGATTTGCCGCTGGGAGTGGTTCGGTTTTAGGCGACTGCCTTTTGAAGATGCCCTTTTGACTAGAAGGAATAGCAGGTAGCAGGAGCAGGAGCAGTAGCAGGAGGAAACAGGAGGAAAAAGAAGCTAAAATAGCTAATTTTTTCTAGGTTTCAGAAGTTACAGTAGGGAGTTTTTGGGCTGGGAGTGGTTCGATTTTAGGCGATTGCCTTTTGAAGATGCCTTTTTGAACAGAAGGACTAGCAGGAGCAGGAGCAGCAGCAGGAGTAAACAGGAGGAAACAGGAGGAAAAAGTAGCTAAAATAGCTCATTTTCTCTAGGTTTCAGAAGTTACATTAGGGAGTTTTTGGGCGCAATTTTGATGCTTTTCCGTCCTTCACTGCCATGGGGATTTGCCGCTGGGAGTGGTTCGATTTTAGGCGCCTGCCTTTTGAAGATGCCTTTTTGAACAGAAGTAATAGCAGGTAGCAGGAGCAGGAGCAGCAGCAGGAGGAAACAGGCGGAAACAGTAGCTAAATAGCTCATTTTTCTCTAGGTTTCAGAAGTACCGTGGGAGTTTTTTGGGCTGGGAGTGGTTCTATTTTAGGCGCATTGCCTTTTGAAATGCCTTTTCTGAACAGAGGACTGTCTATATAGCAGGAGCCGGGCATCACAGGATGAAACAGGAGGAAGCAGGAGGAAAAGCATAGCTAACAAAGCTCATTTTCTCTAGGTTTCCAGAAGTATCATTAGGAGTTTTTGGGCGCAATTTTGAAATGCTTTTCCGTCCTTCACTGCCATGGTGATTTTGCCGCTGGGAGTGGTTCGATTTTAGGCGATGGGGGGGCCTTTTAAGATGCACTTTTGAACGAGGACTTTGAAGGATCAGAGCAGGAAGCAGCAGGCAGGAGGAAACAGGAGGAAACAGGATGAAAGAGCTAAAATAGCTATTTTCTCTGGTTTTCAGAAGTTACATTAGGGAGTTTTTGGGCGCAATTTTGATGCTTTTCCGTCCTTCACTGCCATGGGGATTTGCCGCTGGGAGTGGTTCGATTTTAGGCGATTGCCTTTTGAAGATGCCTGCAGCAGCAGCAGCAGCAGCAGCAGGAGGAAACAGGAGGAAAAAGTAGCTAAAATAGCTCATTTTCTCTAGGTGTCAGAAGTTACATTAGGGAGTTTTTGGGCGCAATTTTGATGCTTTTCCGTCCTTCACTGCCATGGGGATTTGCCGCTGGGAGTGGTTCGGTTTGAGGCGACTGCCTTTTGAAGATGCGTTTTTGAACAGAAGGAGTAGCAGGAGCAGGAGCAGCAGCAGCAGCAGCAGCAGCCGCTTGATGCTTTTCCGTCCTTCACTGCCATCGGGATTTGCTGCTGGGAGTGGTTCGGTTTTAGGCGACTGCCTTTTGAAGATGTCCTTTTGAACAGAAGGAATAGTAGGTAGCAGGAGCAGGAGCAGCAGCAACAGCAGGAGGAAACAGGAGGAAAAGGTAGCTAAAATAGCTCATCATTTTCTCTAGGTTTCAGAAGTTACATTAGGGAGTTTTTGGGCGCAATTCTGATGCTTTTCTGTCCTTCACTGCCATGGGGATTTGCCGCTGGGAGTGGTTCGATTTTAGGCGATTGCCTTTTGAAGATGCCTTTTTGAACAGAAGGACTAGCAGCAGCAGGAGGAAACAGGAGGAAACAGGAGGAAAAAGTAGCTAAAATAGCTCATCATTTTCTCTAGGTTTCAGAAGTTACATTAGGGAGTTTTTGGGCGCAATTTTGATGCTTTTCCGTCCTTCCCTGCCATGGGGATTTGCCGCTGGGAGTGGTTCGGTTTTAGGCGACTGCCTTTTGAAGATGCCCTTTTGAATAGAAGGAATAGCAGGTAGCAGGAGCACGAGCAGCAGCAGGAGGAAACAGGAGGAAACAGGAGGAAAAAGAAGCTAAAATAGCTCATTTTCTCTAGGTTTCAGAAGTTATGGGCGCAATTTTGATGCTTTTCCGTCCTTCACTGCCATGGGGATTTGCCGCTGGGAGTGGTTCGATTTTAGGCGACTGCCTTTTGAAGATGCGTTTTTGAACAGAAGGAGTAGCAGGAGCAGGAGCAGCAGCAGCAGCAGCCGCTTGATGCTTTTCCGTCCTTCACTGCCATCGGGATTTGCTGCTGGGAGTGGTTCGATTTTAGGCGATTGCCTTTTGAAGATGTCCTTTTGAACAGAAGGAATAGTAGGTAGCAGGAGCAGGAGCAGCAGCAACAGCAGGAGGAAACAGGAGGAAAAAGTAGCTAAAATAGCTCATCATTTTCTCTAGGTTTCAGAAGTTACATTAGGGAGTTTTTGGGCGCAATTCTGATGCTTTTCTGTCCTTCACTGCCATGGGGATTTGCCGCTGGGAGTGGTTCGATTTTAGGCGATTGCCTTTTGAAGATGCCTTTTGGAACAGAAGGACTAGCAGGAGCAGGAGCAGCAGCAGGAGGAAACAGGAGGAAACAGGAGGAAAAAGTAGCTAAAATAGCTCATCATTTTCTCTAGGTTTCAGAAGTTACATTAGGGAGTTTTTGGGTGCAATTTTGATGCTTTTCCGTCCTTCCCTGCCATGGGGATTTGCCGCTGGGAGTGGTTCGGTTTTAGGCGACTGCCTTTTGAAGATGCCCTTTTGAATAGAAGGAATAGCAGGTAGCAGGAGCACGAGCAGCAGCAGGAGGAAACAGGAGGAAAAAGAAGCTAAAATAGCTCATTTTCTCTAGGTTTCAGAAGTTATGGGCGCAATTTTGATGCTTTTCCGTCCTTCACTGCCATGGGGATTTGCCGCTGGGAGTGGTTCGATTTTAGGCGACTGCCTTTTGAAGATGCCTTTTCGAAAGAGACTAGCAGGAGCAGGAGCAGCAGCAGGAGGAAACAGGAGGAAACAGGAGGAAAAAGTAGCTAAAATAGCTAATTTTCTCTAGGTTTCAGAAGTTACAGTAGGGAGTTTTTGGGCTGGGACTGGTTCGATTTTAGGCGATTGCCTTTTGAAGATGCCTTTTTGAACAGAAGGACAGGCAGGAGCAGGAGCAGCAGCAGGAGGAAACAGGAGAAAACAGGAGGAAAAAGTAGCTAAAATAGCTAATTTTCTCTAGGTTTCAGAAGTTACATTAGGGAGTTTTTGGGCGCAATTTTGATGCTTTTCCGTCCTTCACTGCCATGGGGATTTGCCACTGGGAGTGGTTCGATTCTAGGAGACTCCCTTTTGAAGATGCCTTTTTGAACAGAAGAAATAGCAGGTAGTAGGAGCAGGAGCAGCAGCAGGAGGAAACAGGAGGAAACAGGAGGAAACAGGAAGAAAAAGTAGCTGAAATGATTCTTTTCTATGGGTTTCAGAAGTTACATTAAGGAGTTTTAGGGCCAATTTTGCTGCTTTTCCGTCCTTCACTGCCATGGGGATTTGTCGCTGGGAGTGGTTCGATTTTAGGCGACTGCCTTTTGAAGATGCCTGCAGCAGCAGCAGCAGCAGGAGGAAACAGGAGGAAAAAGTAGCTAAAATAGCTCATTTTCTCTTCCTCTCTCTCTCTTTTCTTCTCTATCTCTTTTCTCTCTCTACTCTCTTCTCTCTCTAGGGTTTCAGAAGTTACATTAAGGAGTTTTCGGGCGCAATTTTGATGCTTTTCCGTCCTTCACTGCCATGGGGATTTGCCGCTGGGAGCGGTTCGGTTTTAGGCGACTGCCTTTTGAAGATGCCTGCAGCAGCAGCAGCAGGAGGAAACAGGAGGAAAAAGTAGCTAAAATAGCTCATTTTCTCTAGGTTTCAGAAGTTACATTAGGGAGTTTTTGGGCGCAATTTTGAAGCTTTTCCGTCCTTCACTGCCATGGGGATTTGCCGCTGGGAGTGGTTCGGTTTGAGGCGATTGCCTTTTGAAGATACGTTTTTGAACAGAAGGAGTAGGAGCAGGAGCAGCAGCAGCAGCAGCCGCAGGAAACAGTGTCTTCAGCAGCAGGAGAAACATGTAGCTAGAATCATCACTAAAATCATCATAGCTAAAATCATCACTAAAATCACTAAAATAATCATTTTCTATGGGTTTCAGAAGTTACATTAGGGAGTTTTTGGGGGCAAATTTGATGCTTCTCCGTCCTTCACTGCCTGGGGATTTGCCGCTGAGAGTGGTTCGTAGGAGCGTCTTCAGCAGCAGGAGAAAAAAGTAGCTAAAATCATCATTTTCTATGGGTTTCAGAAGTTACATTAGAGAGTACTCTTCCTTTAACTATGGGTTTCACAAGTTACATTAGGGAGTTTTTGGGCGCAATTTTGATGCTTTTCCGTCCTTCACTGCCATGGGGATTTGCCACTGGGAGTGGTTCGATTTTAAGCGTCGCAGCTAGCCACCAGCAGCAGCAGTAGGAGCTTTTCCGTCCTTCACTGCCATGAGGATTTGCCGCTGGGAGTGGTATTTAAGCGTCGCAGCCAGCCACCAGCAGCACTAGCACTGCCATGGGGATTTGCCGCTGGGAATGGTTCGATTTTAGGCGTCGCAGCCAGCCACCAGCAGCAGCAGAGCAGCAGCAGCAGCAGTAGGAGCGTCTTCAGCAGCAGGAGAAAAAAGTAGCTAAACAACATAACAACAACAACAACAACAACAACAACACCAACAACAACAACACCAACACCAACACCAACAACAACACCAACACCAACACCAACAGCAACAGCAACAGCAACAGCAACAGCAACAACAACAACAACCATGTGCCACCTCTGCTGTGCTCTCGACAGTCCATAAGCTTCATGTTTATATAGGCTGCAATTTTCTTAGATCAAGTCGTGTCTTTGGTACCGGAGCATACTATGCTCTCGACAGTCCATAAGCTTCATGTTTATATCCGCCGACCCCGGCAGATGCAAGGGGGAGTGCGTAAGGGAAAAAGAGTTTATGACACAGCTGCCAGGAAAGAATAATAATAATTCGCTGACCCCGGCCGATGCAAGGGGGAGCATACAGCTGCCAGGAAAGAATAATAATAATTCGCTGACCCCGGCCGATGCAAGGGGGAGCGCGTAAGGGAAGAAGAGGTACTGCACTGCTACTTTTACTACCAGGCAGCAGCAGGCAGCAGCAGGCAGCAGGCAGCAGGTAGCAGCCAGCAGCAGCCAGCAGCAGCCCGCACCAGCCAGCAGCAGCCAGCAGCAGGCAGCAGTAGGTGTCTGGCAGGCAGCATCCGGCAGCAGCAACCAGCAGCAGCCGGCGTTAGGCAGCCAGCAGCAGCCAGCAGCAGCCAGCAGCAGCCAGCAGCAGCCAGCAACAGCCAGCAGCAGGCAGGAGCAGGCAGCAGCCAGCAGCAGGCAGGAGCGGCAGGCAGCAGCAGGCAGCAGGCAGCAGGATTCTATTTTAATTTTATTTTATGGCAGTAACAGCAAGAGCAACAGCAACAGCAACAACAACAACAACAAGAAGAACAAGAACAAGAACAAGAACAAGAACAAGAACAACAACAACAACAACAACAACAACAATGACAATGACCCTTTGCCGGGGGACCCTGTTGGGTCCCCCTCCCACCGGTCACGTACGTCGATTCATTGACTCCGGGGTTTTTGTTTTACCGGTGGGGGGTCCTTCCCGGAGTCTCCTCGAGGTACGTGGGGCTCCTTGGTTGCCCTTCCCGCCCTGATCTGTTCGTTCGAGGCCGCATCCTCGAGGTTCAAGTTCGATGGTAACTTTGTGCGAGATCTCGAACACCTTCAGGCGATAGAATCTCTCGAAAAATTGTGTTTTTCTAGGATTTCAGAAGGGATGGTAGAAGGTTTTTTAGCGTGATTTTGACACTTTTTTCGAAGCTGTTTGGCGGTTTCCTGCCGGTAGCTGCTTTTTTGGAAGCTGTTTTACTGCCAGCAGTACTGCCAGCAGGAAAAAGTAGTTATAGGCATACTTTTGATCCTTCACTGCCACGTTTTACGGCCAGTAGCTGCAGGCAACAGAATCCCTCGATCTCTCGAAAAAGGTTGTTTTTCTAGGATTTCAGACGACCCGTTAGGCAGTTTTTAAACGTGGTTTTGAAACTCGATAGATCTACTAAGCTTCTCTAGGATTTCAGAAGACACGTTCGGCAGCTTTTTTGCTGCGTTTTTGCGTCCTTTTCGGCACGAAATTAGGTGGTGTTTTACTGTTTCGGACGTGCTTCGAAACAGCAGGGCCAGCTATATATAGTTTTATATTTATAGTTTAGGAGATTTTCGCGGCTTCAGCAGCAGCCAGTAGCCAGCAGCTCAGGAGATTTTCGCGGCTTCAGCAGCAGCCAGTAGCTAGCAGCCAGTAAGTAGGTAGCAGGCCGGTAGCAGCAGCAATAGATCTAATTCTATCTAATTCTAATAAGATTCTTTAGGATTTCAGAAGACACGTTAGGCAGGTTTTTGCTGCGATTTTGTGTCCTTTTCGGCACGAAATTAGGTGGTGTTTTACTGTTTCGGAGGTGCTTCGAAACAGCAGGGCCAGCTATATATAGTTCTCTAGGATTTCAGAAGACACTACTGCTGCTGCTGCTACTACTACTGCTACAGCAGCAGCAGCAGCAGCAGCTAATTTTTTTGCACAGATTGTCTGTTTCTAGGGTTTCAGAAGCAACGTTAGGCAGTAGGGAACGTCCTTCAAGGCCCTGCTGTTTGGGTGTGGCGGAGGCGCCGTTTCTGAGCTTGGAAAGCTAGAAGATGGCTACGTTTCTTGTAGGTTCAGAAAGCACCGTTAGGCAGTAGGGGCCGTTGCCGGCAGGCCCGGTCCGTCCTTCAGGGCCCTGCTGTTTGGGCGTGGCGGAGGCGTCGTTTCTGAGCTTGGAAAGCTCGAAGATGGCTACTTTTCGTGTAGGTTCAGAAAGCAACGTTAGGCCGTTGGGGCCGTTGCCGGCAGGCCCAGTCCGTCCTTCAGGGTGTTGCCATTTGTAGGTTCAGAAAGCAACGTTAGGCAGTAGGGGTCGTTGCCGGCAGGCCCGGTCCGTCCTTCAGGGCCCTGCTGTTTGGGCGTGGCGGAGGCGCCGTTTCTGAGTTTGGCAAGCTCGAAGATGGCTACTTTTCTTGTAGGTTCAGAAAGCAACATTAGGCAGCAGGGGCCGTTGCCGGCAGGCCCGGTCCGTCCTTTCGGGCCCTGCTGTTTGGGCGTGGCGGAGGCACTTAAAAAGACACTTAGCCGAAAACTACATACAAGTCGTACACCTTGTTCAAACCATTAGTGCCAAGAAAAAACATGCTATGCATACTCTGCGCCGTGGCTAGTTGCTGCACCTGCCACTAGCAATAATATTGCACCTTGCCACGGATGGTTTTCAAAGTGCTAAAGGTGCCTGCATACCAACGCATTCTGAACAGACTTGCTAATAGAAACTGATACATCCATCAGGGTTCAGATAAGGGGGGAGGAGTTGTGCAGACGGTTTTGGTAGATACAGAGCGGAATGCACAGGGTGCACAACTACAAAATGCAAGTGCATGTACTTTTTTTTCAGCTACAAAATGAAGAACATAACTCTTTCTGGCTCGGAAAACAATTCAAAACCAGTACTACAAAATCCAATGCATCTGAAGTCAAAAAAATAGCTGAACGTCGGAATTTCTAACATGATTTTTCCCAATGACATTTTGTAGTTGGGTCTTTGAATTCCAAAGTTCCGACCAACATAAATTCGGAGAACATTTTGTAGTTGTCAATGATTGAATTTAGTTGGATCAAGTGTTGACCCCGTGCGGTTTGTTAGATGGCATTCTGTAGCTTCATGATCTGTTTGTCCATGCTAATGAAATTTTATGTTGCATGCTTCAACTGACTCAACATATATAACTACAAATGAAAATGCATGCAACGAAAGGAATCAACTACAAAATGATTCCAAATACAAAATGGGGGGCACAACCCCTCCTGTTTGTACAAAAAAATGCTGGCTGGCAATCTGTACTGTAGCCCAAGTCCTCCCCATTTCGTAGCTGAAATTTGAAGGAGGATATACATCCTCAATATCTAATTAATCGCTCAAGAAAATCAGCAAACCTTCGCTCCCAAATCCTCCAAAAATGACGTGGGAAAATACGATGGCCTAGCATGTCCAACCATCGTATTTTCCCATATGCTTTTCGAACACCAACAACATCATTGCATGCGATACCTGAACCACTAGTGCCACACATGATGGATGCCTGTGTATTTTATTTCAGTTCTGCGCCTTGCCACGGAACAACACAGCACCTTGCCGCAAAAAGGGGGGATAAATGGGAGGGTTTATTTATTTTATAATTCACGAGCTCAAGACCCACACTCTGGTTGAAGTCGTCGAGGAACTGCTCAGGGGGGTGAAAGGGTTTGGTGGGTGGGTTTTCTTACTATATCAAATATTTTATCAAATATATTTCATTCAAACATATCAAGTCTATTTCATGAAAATATACATTTGAAAAAGGAGAAAACCTGCAAGTGCGAAGCACCGACAAATATTTCTGCCAATTTGGTTTCATTCATTGCCAATTCTTCCGGGGTCGGCGGCAGGGGCGGCAGCCCTTAAATAATTATATCATAATATATCTTGCCCCAACATGAGGCAGACCCTTCACTTCTGCCACAGACTTTTCGAGCTGTCAGAAATGTGGGAGAACTGAGGCACCTCAGCTTTTTCCGCCCTTCAGCTTTGATCAAGCCCAAGACTTTCTCATCTGGGTCCTTCAAGTCACCACCAGCTTCGATTCTATATACAGCATTATACAGCATTATACAGCTTTAACATGCTGTAACGCTTGACATATTTTGACAAATATCTTGATAATGCTTGATATATCGTGATACTTTCAGGATATTTCAGGATATACTTTTCTCGGAGCGAAATATCCTGAAGAAGCAGTCATGTCGGTCGTCCTACCCTGGCTCTCTTAAAGGCCTCTGTGATTTGCGACCCAACAGCTGTCTGTGTTTGACGAGTCAACATATTGAATAGAATTCAACAATAATCAACATATCATAACATCTCTGCACATCAATCTGAATCGTATAACCAGCGCAACATAGCGAAACAATATATATATATATATATGCCCGTGTTCCTCGTCCACTACTCGAGAGCTACGGCGTCTCTTGGGCTCACCTCGGGACATGGAATCTGCTACCTATCCAACAATCCAACATTCTTCTGGTATCAACGTCTTCCTACCTCTTCCTACTTCTGCCTGTTGTGTTTGGTGGGATTCCAGAAGAGGAAAACCAGTATTGCTCGAGAGACGGCGACATGACTGAGTATGTTGCTTTCAGCTGCATGGGTACCTGTACTTAGTTAAAGCCAGTGAAGACGCTAAAAGGTCAAAACAGGCCGTAAAGGGCAGTGCTGTGCGGAACACATCGAAAGTTCAATGATGTTCAATGTCCTCAAGTTTGCTATGCAAAAGACTACGTGACTCCGTGGAATTGAAGCTTGTCGAAGCTTGCAACATCTTGCGACATCATGACACATCAACAGCTGCGAAAGCTGAGAGCACTTGTGACTGTTGGCGCTTCAACAGGAACATCCACGGCCTCTTGTTGAGCCCTGGCCTTCGCAAAATATGAGCTTTGGAAAATATTGGAAAATATCGAATGTTGCTGAAACAATGCTGAAACTGGCTATATATGGAAATGCATGGAAATGCCTTGAAATGCCGTGAAATTCCGAAATGCCATGGTTTTTCGCAATCGTTCTGGTCTGTGTGGCACATGTCGTGTCTGCCCACAGCACGTCCCACAACTCTTGTTTAGCGTGCCTGGCTGATTTCTTCCAGCAATTTCTTTATCTCCTGTGAGTCGTTGGGAGTGGCGAGTCACAAAGAGTCACAAAGGATTCCGGCGTATTCCGGCACTCTCACTTCCAGTGACTCTCAAATCCAATCCTATCTCAGCTAAGTCATGCCAAGTCACGCTCAGATGCTAAGTCATGCTAAGTCATGCTAAGTCATGCTAGGTCATGCTAAGTCATGCTAAGTCATGCTCTGCTAAGTCATTGTATGTCATTGTACTCGGCACAATTTTTGTCCTCATCAGCTTCCCGGATCTTGCTGTGAACCTGTCGCAGTGTGTGGGCATTCCCATATTCGGCTTGCAATTCACCATGCCTCACATGGCCTCAAACGGCCTCAAGAAATTTGCCTCCCACAATTAATTATATAATGGTCTTCGTAAGCATGACATGGGTCATGAGAGTTACAGGGGGCCATGGTCGCCTTCAGAATCTTCTCTGCTTCTTGTGCCTGCGCTCTCAACCTTCACATCAAACGATTCAAACGTTGCCCAGTCACAAAAAAGGAAACAATTTCACTATCAGAACGGAGTTCTACAACTGTGTCTTCTTCATTTCACATCATTCAACATCCTCAACAGTATACACTATGCAACATACCATGTACAATTCACATTTGATCGAGCTTGCTAGGCGCCTAAGATAATAATGCACCAAGCTATACTCTGCTGTGAAACTGTGGTCCGACCCTTTATCACATATGAATGTAATGTGAGGATACGGCTATTTGATTGTCGTGATTTACAGGTACCTGCTCCTCGCAGGGTTGCCCTCAGAAGGACACAAAACTTTCAGGTCAGATGGTGCGCAATGAATGTACTGTCAAGGCGTATTGCATTGGTGAGGGATGGGGACCTCGATATGACCTTTACGTGACATAAGTTCTACGGTTCTACGTATCGTATGGCTGAGCCGTTGAGCTTGTGGATTCCTGGCAATACACGATACTACATTACTACAAGTACAGTCTGAAAAATCATTGAACATCCTTATTCATCTTATTCCGGCCTGGCTTCTTCTGCTCTCTTGGCTTCCAAGTCTGCTGAATCTACCTGGACAAGCCACAGGCATAGGTGATGCATTCCAGCTTGTGCTGGTAGCAACACTGGAACAATGCAACACTGCGACAAGCGAGCCACGGACTCGACATGGCACAAGTATGACATATGATATGACATGGTCATGAGTCATGTCTGTCATGGTCATGTCATAGTCATCAAATTCTTTTGCCGCTGTCTGCTCGAGCTTGATCCGCTCGCCTTCAAGAAGGCCGCGCCTACGCCTCAAGATTCGGGCCGCGTCACATCTCTCGGCGTCAGGATGCATTGTGATGCGCAAAGTTCACATTCTCAATGCTGCGACAAAAAGGGCAAACATGCACAGGCAAAGGACAGAAAAAGGTGACAAAGAAAAAAACGTTTTTTTCCTATTTCTGTTCACTATTGTTTGTTTCTTGGGAGCAACAATTACCCATAACATCCCATACTGTAACCGGGTCTGAACCATTTCAAACTCTTTCACCGACCTGGCTGCTGGCCTTGCACAGAACCACCAGTCTCCTCTCAAGCAGAATCTACAAGGACACATGTCAAGATATCCCTGCCAAATGTGCAGTCAACACCAGAAACTCATCCACATATGCGCTACTTACAACATCATACAGCATAGTTGCAGCAGCGATGCGTCTCCGTCTCGTTTGGCTTCACCAAATTAAAGTATGGTCAACGGAAGTCAACGGAAGTCAACGACGCAAACTGCCAAGCAAAAACTCCTCAGCTGTGGCACCAACCTCTCAAACCACAACTCTTACGCCAAATCACGGAGTCAAAGCCAAATCCCCAAAAAAGTGGCGTGATTTCACATGATTTTACTACAGCATCCCAAGTCATCTGACTTGTGCGAAGGAAACTCTTTACGGAGCACTACCTGCTAAGCTTCTGTAGGATCCAATTTCACATCATCATATGCCACCTGCCTGTTCAGCTCTGGCATGCCCTCCCTCAACGCTTTGCATGCCTGGGAAAAGCATCTCAGTTCTGCGCTAATCATGTTTGTAAATGTTTGTAATATTTTGTAATGGTTTCTGTGGACCTGGGAACTTGTATTTCTTGTCAACTTACAAACGTTGTTCTATGACACCAGACGTGTTTTTTGTGATCTGAGTACAATATGATGAAGCAGCTCAAACCATTTCACTGACCAAAATCAGCCACTGCAGAACATTCAAGCGCACGTCCAATAGTCCCCCTTTTGTTTTTGCGACCTCCTGTTGTTCAATGGTCATTTCTCCTACACCTTCGAAAAACACACAGAAATCAACATCTTGCTATTTGATACTATTTGATCTCATTTATTCACTATTGGAAATGGTCTCACCCCAGCCTGCAATGCTGGGCCGCCGCCCCTGCAAAATGTCAGGTGCAGGACCATTCGAAAGGCCATCTTTCCGTTCATTGGCCTAATCTTTGAGATGAAAAGAGAACCATAGATATCAGGGGATTGCAGATGTGCAACTGCATCTCCAAAGGGGACTCAGCCTGAAAGTCCTGGAGAGTGGTAGATGCCCCAGGCTCCTTGGAACAACAGCGTACAGCGTGTGATGTGTAATGATGTGTAATGATGTGTAATGATGTGTAATGATGTGTAATGATGTGTAATGATGTGTAATGATGTGTAATGATGTGTAATGATGTGTAATGATGTGTAATGTAGATCATTGAGCCGCTTTTCACTGGCTTGAAATTGCATGGACTTGGATGCATTTTTTTTTCACACGTTCTGCTCTCCTTCGGATCGGACTTCTTGCCAGGTTGGTCTTGACACTGTAACAAGGACACTTGTTTGACGTTTTCACGGGAACGAAAGGAGTACCGGGGTCTTGGACTTGTTTGATGCTGGATTTGTTGTTTTTAGGAACAATCTTGATGGGACATGTTTTCATGGAAACTCTTAAGAAGTCGCAAACCTTCATAATTATAGATTTACATAGTATGATTTGCTTTCTTTTCTCCTGGATTAGGCCTCCAATGGGCGGCATTCAAACAGTTTGCTGTTGCATTTCTCTATTCCTTCGAAGATTCATCCACTGATCCAGGTCGTACTGTTGTCAGATGATTTTCCTTCGTGCTCCTAAACCCCGCTTGTCTTCTTGATGCGATTCCGTCTCTCATCAAGCCATGGCATGTAAAAAAAAGGTAATATATTGTAATAATGTGGTTTGCTATGGTTTGCTTGTTTTGCATTTTCTCACGATGTATCTTCCTAGTTCCTGGATGTTCCTGGGATGTTCTGAGATGGACCCTCTGTCTGTACTTCTTCCCACTTCCTTTCTTGCTTATCTGCTGACCTCCATCTCGGCTTGGATATTTCCACGTCACTTGGTCACAGAACATGACTCCATATTTGTCTCCTGCTGGTTGTTCCTGTCTGCAGTTTTGGGATAAAAGTCTCCAACACTTTCCAAATCTTTCGAATTCGTTTTGCGTTACGTATTTTGTCTCCTCCTTCGGCCGCCCCCTGTCTTGGATCCTCTTTCAAAACTGGGTCATGTGTCTTGTCCTACCAACATCTAAGTTTGGCTATCAACCGTCAACTGTGTGGAAACCGCGGGATTACATGGAACATACATGGAACATTCATGGAACATAGTAGCGAAGATCTGGCGAGGGTGGCTCTGATGACCATCTGCAAGTACAGGGAACCAAGCATATCCCAGGTCCCAGCTCTCATGTTTTGACACAGCCAAAGGGTCAAACAATGTCATTAGAGTGTCATTGTCATTTCTGTTTTGAAATGTTTTGACCAAGTTCCGGCCAACTGCTGCCCAGCCTGCGTCAGTTCATTCAGGCAACTCAGCAACTGCTCAGTCCTCAGAGAATTCGCGAAGAATGGTAGGCAGCAAAAGTCATTGAAAGGCACATGGAAAGACTCAAAGAAACGAGACAGCACTCTCACTTCTAGGTTTGATTTCACACTTGCTTTGGTCTGTCTAAGGTAGCAGCAAGAGCGCCATACACTCCTCTAGCTCTTGTTCCCACTTTGGAGCATCAAATGCAAGCTTTGCGTCCTGGTCGAAATGTGTTGGCTGCAAGAGATGACAAGGCACACAAAAAGACAAAAGACTCTTAACCTTTCAAAGTAGACATTGGGTGAAAGAGACTGAAGAACGAGTATATAATTTGTTTTGTTGTCCGGACAGGCTATGCAGCAGGGATGTGCATCGGCACTCACAGCTGTTGAAGACCCAGGTTCCTGCAAGCACTTCTTTCGCTCTGCTGCCTGCTTTGCGTAACGACGCCAGGACAATGATTGCGCGTTGATCGCAGAATGCGTCTAAGAGGGAAACTACATTTGTTTGATTAATACCTTTCATATCCTTTCATCATGCTTCAAACAAAATGACTTTGAAAGCTCCTCCCATAGCCTTGCCTCAGTGTCGAACGTATCTTTGGCCAGTTCGAAGGTGTCGTTCAGGGTCCTTGGATGCAGATCCATGTCAAGTACCCACCAAAGTGAAGAGTAGGATCAAAACCAAAACAACGCAACCTCATATATATATATATATATATGTATATATATGTATATATAGGGTATATGTATGTATATATATATATATACGTATACATAATCTAATACAGTACACATCGACATACCAAATCTACTCCAACACAGAACGTGCCACACCATATTTGAATCCTTCTGGAGAGTTGTCAGCGAAGCGTAAATCTGAGACTCAGGGACTTGAAGTGCATCCAAGAACCAACTCAAACGAATGAGGAAAGATGACACTCAAACAAGATTACCAATACTGCAAAAGATTGCTCAAAGACACAAAAAACTCCGGCCACTAGCCACTCTACGGTAGGTCACCAAATTGTTGCTCAATCCTGATCTGAACCCCGGTATTATCTCACAGCCGCGCAGCTGTCTGCTAAGAAACCCGCAGAAAACAAGGGGTCCTTGTAAACATTTGTAAACCTTCCTCCTTTAGACAAAACAAACCGAAGCTTGCAAGGTTGGCAGGATCTTTGCAGTTTTCAGACCCTTTCGAGGGAGGCTCAAACGGCTCAAATCGTTTCTCTTGCTCTTGAAACAGCCCAAGCGTGTGCAAAAGGAGTGCTTATAACACGAAAGACTCTGAGCCTGAGTTCAGAGCTTCTTGCTTTGGGCTGTCTGCCTCAGTTCACACAAAAAGCTGCGCGTCTGGAGCAGTGAACATTCATGCAGCGAAGCAAATATCCTACCGGTCATTTGCCATATGAACAAACTTGAGATAGTAAACAAAGTTGAAAATTGAAGGAAACTGCACAAATTGTGAAAATTTGGATCTGGCCTCTCACAGTCCTCCCAAGAGCCGCACATCTTTGGCAGGGCCAACAACTTCTCCGACTTCTTCACCAAGAAGTCAATCTGTCAGGCAGTTCGCATGACAGCGGAAGACTTAAATCCCCGAGTTCGCCCATTCCCAAGGGTGGCCGAGGGTCAAGAACTCTTCAAGAGATTTGCGCTCTTGTGTAATTTCGCTCTTTGCTCTTGGGCCTCGTCTAGATTCTTCATCGCTTTTGTTTTCTTCAAGCACATCTCTTTCTCTTGTGAATCCAAAAAGTATGACCAAACCTATATACATAGATAATTCTATAATCCTGTATAATATATAATACATGCTATGTAAGGCTATGTATATATATATAATTAATTATATATACACATGCATACGTACAATCACATGGATCTTTGTACAACTAGGTAGCTAACTATATAATTACACTGACACTGCGATGGATTGCGTTGGACTTGTTGCTTCTTCCTTTTCTTCCAGTGCACTCCAGAGTGGTTGTGGGAACCATCCAAAGGCATTTCTTCAACACTCGGTTGTCGTTTTGCTAAGGCAGTCTTGCCAATCCCGACCCGGTATGTCCAGCTCAAGCTCAAAAGACGTCGATGTGGCCAAACGCCTTTTCCAAAATGCCTACTATGGTAAGCTAAACGCGTCGAAGCCCATGGAATAATTCAATTTTGCTGGAGCAAAGGCCTGATGTTTTAGCTCAACAACACCTACACAAATTATATAGATTAGTACAGGACAAAGAAATAGGGCTATGGTTTCTGTTTTGCCAGTCCAGAATTTGATCTATTATTTGATCTTTATTTTCAAGCAATTTTCTTTTCATCAATTGGACTCAACCATCGCCTCTGGACGCAACGGCGTGTAGTGGATTATCAATCTCATCTGGCACGGTCAATTCCAGAACGAGCAGTGTCAACCGTGGTCATGCCCGGTATGCCCAAGCTTTGTTCAATTTTGTTCAATACAAATGGAAGTGACGAGCTATGACGAGCTATGACGAGCAAGTCTCCACTGATGGTAGGACAAATTGGACAAATTCTGAGTATGGGCATCACGGTACTTGCTACCAAGAGAGAGTTCAGGCCTGAGGCTGCATCTCAAACGCAACTGCCTATCACAAACGGGGAGATGATGGGAGATGTGCCATGTGATTTCAAGCGTTCTTTCACACGACCCAAGTATACCAGGCATAACTTTTTATGTCTTGAACTGCCAACAAAATTACTGTTTCAGTTCCTTCTCTAGTCAAACTGCTGTTTCTCTTGTTGTGTTGTGGGCACGCCGATTTATATACACCTCCATCATTCTGTATCTCCCAGACACCACTGGCCAATCCAGCTGCCATGTCTCTGGCCTTGCCCAAGCTCATGGGCACTGCTTTTTGGTTCACCTCACTAGCCTGAGCAAATCTGAGCAATGCGAAGCGTGGTCACCAGTCGTCGCCAGTTCTTTATGTGCTGTCTGCACGGAGATTTGTTGTTTTTTGGAAAGTGGCAACATCGAATTTGTTCTACAGTAAGTACAACGGTGACTGTTTTTAAAGCAGAACCAAATTCTCTGACATGACCCCAAATCGGAAGAATGTCACCCTCAAATTGCTTCACCTTGTTCTTCTGGTCTTGACGACCCTAAGACCTTGCTGAAGGCCCCTTCTTTACATGGCGCATCTTGGAGTCATTCCGTATCTGTCATTCTACTCAGATCCAGCATATCTCAGCATCAAGCCAAGGCTGTGATTTGCTGTTTGATATCGTCCAATTCCTGGTTCAACTTCTGAATCCTAGGCTTGTGCACCGCTGAAGATACAGAAGGTAAAATCGACTATGGGCACCTCTGGGGTTGAAACCACTTGACTTCTTTGTTTATTTTGCTTCAAGAGCGGCAAACAAGTCAGAAGACTCCTTGAATGTGACATTTCTTTTGAAGGGGTTGCTTTTTGCTAAGCCTCACACCTATGTTGCATGGCTTGCCCACCTGTGGCAGAAAGTTCAACTTTCAGTCTTGCCAGTTCCTTAAGCAAGCTGTAGAAGAATCTGAAGCGGACGACCGGTGAAAATCTCAGACCTCTATCATTCTCAGGCTCTTCCTGGTCCTGACGGATTGGCAGGTGCCGCACTGGTGCTGCGCTGGCGGTGTTGCGTACTTCCCAAAACATGCATGGTATGATATACAGTGTATATATATATAATTTCATAATAAAATTAATGAACACATATATATATATATATAGTGTGATGATATCATGTGTCTACGACAACTGTTGCAGCTTCGACCTGCTGCGTTTGGTGATGAATTCTTCACACATTCTCTCAGCAGGGTAGTCCTCTTCTTCGCTTGCTTCTGCCCTGGGAACACAAAGAGCATATACGGATGATAACAGGTGTACTGCATACAGAAAATGCCACACGACCAAAAAGAAGATGGACATAGATGGACATTCTCACCCCGCTGTCCAATAAAGGGTCCAAAGTGTTGCAACTCTTGCGACACCCAATTGTCTAGGTTGCCGAACTCCATCTGCTCCTCCACATCCTGTGCAAAATTGCTGTGTGGCAGTTTTGAAGACAAAGTGGGCATAATGAGTAGGCGAGCATGTCTGGCATCATGCTCCATTTCACTGAAAGTTTGCCATGTTTGCCTGTTCTCAGCAAGGTGATGGATAGAGTAGTTCATACAGGGATTTGTACCAATGTGACATTCGGACATTAACCTCATAATTAATCACCTTGAGGCCTTGAGTTCTAGCATTTCTTGGTGTAATTTCAATGCTTGCTACTTGCGTCTCCCAACCATCCCACGGGCCTTTGTATCGGTGGATCCTTTGACCTGCACAGGGCTGCGGTGTGTCAATACAAACTTGATCAAACTTGTCCAATCAACACAAACATTCCAACAATTTTGTTGAGATGCATTTGTTCAAATGCAAGGATATGCAACGTATCATTCAACTCACTTCAAACTTTTATAATCGCGTACATTGATTCATATCAGACGTTTCCATATCGTTTCCATCAAACCTTCACCATCTTCTTCAGGCCTTGGCATGGGGGAGCTCTCCGCTCACCAGCCTTGCCAACCTAATGTGCCAAGTGCATGAAGAGCTTTGACCCCATGACAGATTATGACAGCCACAATATGCCACAATCGCAAAATTTGCAAGGCATCACAATATCCAGTGTAGCAACACAACATGTGGCAACCAGTGTGGTAATGTTTCAGTCGCAACTTTTGCCCAGCAGCTCCTCTGTGTCGGGCGAATCTTCCTGCACATATCCCATTACTTCCAGCCAATGCCAGGTGGGAAAAAATTGACACGCAAGGACTTTAAAACAACTGTGAAGGGCAGTGAAGGAGGAGGAGGAGGGAACGGTGGTGGCCTAAACAAAAGAGACATTGCAATCGAACAAGAAAAGAGATCATAAATGGACTTGGTCAACTACTGAAAAGCAACACATTGACCGTGGAAGGGCAAATTGAATGCACATTCAAATCTCTGGTTTGATGCAAGACACCAACGCATGCAAGACACCAACCTTTGGACATTCACGCAGTGCAGCCAAAACCAAAACATGATCCAGCAATAAACAGCCCGTCCTGCACAATGGTCCAAATCTGGTTGACGATAGCACCACCTAGCACTTTCAATATCTTTCAATATCTTTCAATAGAAACAGAATGAAAAAATATCCTGCCCCTTCAACCTCACCCAAAGAATAATATCAAAAGTTCGTCGCCATCAAACATATCAAACATCACATAACATCACATAACATCACCAACACACCGGGTGTATCCGATGGATCCAATGGAGACGGTGGATCCGGGTGATTCCGGGTGTCCAACGTCTGGGCTTCTCTTTCTGCTCCAGCAACGATTTGCCAAGTTCCTGGGCCGGAGGCTCTGCCCACTGACCAGGCTGACGTGAGACCTTTATCATCCTTTATCTGCTTTATCTTTATACTCAGGATTCAATATAATAATATATTCAATCATTTCACTAAACTATGTTGAAATAGTCGTTTAAACATGTTTAAACTAATTTTGATACACAACAGGCAATCAAATTGGGCGCATATGATCCGGAATTCCTCATGACCGCCTCTTTTCAGGGTCTACGCCTTATGGATCTTATGGCCATGTTGCCCATGCTGCCCGTGCCCGTGCTTTTCGTGCCTTGATCTTTTCCATGAGATCAGCTCTTTCTCCCTGCAGATGCGCCTCAGGTGCGGTCTTGATGGTCTTGAGCTCTGACGCCGTCCGGTCACTCCGTTTGACAATCTGTTTGACAATCTGTTTGACAATCTGTTTGACAATCTGTTTGATTCATTTTGATGAATCTTTTCCATTTTGATCCATCTTGATCCATCTTTATCACATGTGTTGTGTACCGATGTTTGACACCCAGTGTACCCAGTGTACCCTCCTGCTTGTTCTGGAGGACTCAGCATACTAAGGACAGATCAATGCGCTTTGCCAGGATGTTGACATTGTTGGCATCTGCCTCTGCTAAGATTCATCACACAATTGAAGTCAACACGAACCTAGAACGCTGACAATCCACGGATCTCAAACGTCTGTTTGTAGGAACGTTGTTTCAACATATTCTTCTCAAGCCCAAAATACAGAAGCAAAGCAGGCTAGCCTCATTTCTATTCATCATCAGAGCTCGCCTCGGGCTGAATTTGGTCTGACATACAAGTTACTGTCATCTTTTCAAATATTTTTAATCAACAACTACAGATCCAACAAACGAAACAACATTGATCAATGTGATTCCATATTGTCTTTGCGGCATTGTTCAACCAGGCCTGCGCGGAATGAAAAGAGACCCACGACGCAATGTATTCTTGGTTTTTGACTCGTATAGAGCCTTCCGCAATTCCAGATTGTTCAAATGCTGGTGAATGCAGGACGTGCAAGATACACCCTTACATCTGTCTATTGCCTCGCTTGCAAAGCGAGACTACCCATCGGGAATCGTTCATGATAGCCTCAGCTTGTAACGCCTTTGCACCTCAAATTTCCACCGGGATCAGTCTTCACTCACGACATGCCTGCAGCTCCAGCAATCGTCTCACTTGGTCCTTCAGCTCTTCAATCACCTGCAAGATCAGCAGAAACTATTCAAGAAACAAACATGGCTGATGCAAGTGCGACAAGACATGCAAGACTCAGGAGACTCAGGGTGAGACAGAACATGTTTTATCATGTTTTATCTACGTCAGGCGGATAGATTTGGACAGGTCCGCATTCGCGTGTCTCTTCGGGCACCGAACACATGAACACGACAACACCACAGCTGTTTATACTAATCTTCACATTCTCCCGCAATCGTCTCAGCTTTCAAGAAATCCGGAACTTAACAACTGATGCACAAGGTCTTCACCATATCCAGTATACAGAGACCCCACCTTTTGTTGTTCCTCAAAGTGTCTCAACGGCTAGGTTTCTTCTGCTAACGCTACCAGTACCCAGTAGATCCTACATGCAGTACAAAAAAAACACCTACAATAAAACAGATCTTGTAATTAAATTGTTCAAAGAGAGCCTCATCTGAAGACTTTTCAGACGGATCGGCAACTGAATGTCAAACGATGTTAAACCGGCAGTCTCTCCAGCACTCAAAAGTCGACCTTGTTGAGCCGCAAGTTGTCTCGAGCCAGAGTGTCATTCAGAGTCTGGCAAGGCGGCACAATGCAAATGCGAATGGCATGCGAAGCCAGTCAAATCATGTCAAACATTGTCGTCGCCTCGATCTTTAGTTCATGGTTTTTGTAGATCCGCTTCAGATGCCCAAATCTGCCAAGGCTTGGCTCGGGCACTAACGAAACTCGTTTTTCTCTCTGCAAATCTCGTTGAAAGCTCCAAAGTGCTCCAAAATGGGTCCTTATGATCATATGTATATAATGTATATAATGTATGTATGTATGTATATATAATTAATTATGTAATATTATATATATATAATTATATATATACCTGGTTGATGTATTTCAACTGTATTTTCTTCTTTTCTCTTCTGTCTACTTCAGCGTTCTAAATTGGATGCCGTCACCCATTGGGTGGAATGGTTGGAACAGTTCCTGAACATGTTCAAACAAAATGAAGGCGCACCTGGCATCATCGAATTTATTGATGTCGAACTCTCCTCGTCGGCGCTGCGAATGTTCGGGTGTTTGCCCGAAGTGGGTTGACGTGTATTGGGTGGAGGAGAGTTGTTCCATTGTTGCTACACAAGGCCACATGGTCGATCCATCATACTCTTCTCACGTGGTGTTTCCATGCCTCAAGCATGCAGAATTGACATACTTTCTCGGAAAGTTTTGATACAATATGAATATGCGCATGATGTAAAGATAGAGCCATTTTCATGCCATGTCTAATACATATTTGAGTATTTGAGTTGTGTATAAAAAAGGCAAATCAGAAAGACACAATTGTTCATTGCAACATATTGCAACAATAAAAATGGTGTAAAAAGACAAAATCCGAAGCAGCCGTGCAACGTAACTACCATTCTGCGACGGCTTCCACCCGCAATTTTCCACTTGTCACATCTGGGCACCGGTTTCCCAGGTTTCCCAGGTTTCCCGGATTCCCGTGCCTTGTCCATCTGATTGGTGACTGGGAGTTTCATCTGCCTAGACCATCGCCATCGAGTCAAATTCTGCGGTCTGACCATGGGTCAACTAGCCACAAGCTTGATCTGTTTCTTTTTATAATATATATATATACCTATCTATATATGTTTTGTTTCTGCGAATTAGCATCACCTTGATCGTTCTCGCTGGGCTCATGAAAACAACATGTAACGGCGACACTGAACAACCATGTCATGCGCGACCTGGGATTCACGAGCTTCGTCAGATTCCTGGTCCATTGAAGAACCAAAAGCAACGAAGCATTCTCTGAATTTTCTCTAAGGATCTTTACGGATCTTTACGGTATATCTTTCAATGATTTTCTATGTCGTCTTTGTTTGCCCGGGAGTAATTGTTGGAATGGAGTGGAATGTCTGCTCTGCGATCCGCAAAGGCTGAACACTTTTTAGATTCACTCGTATATGGCGACCAGCTGCAACTAGCATTGGATTTATACTGATTTTTACTTAGCAGTTTGCCGAAGATCAGGGACAGCAACAGTAAAATCAGAGTAGATAAGTATTTTCAAGATATCAAACGGATGGCGTTCTGTCCACAAAACAACATGCAACTTGCTCAAACATGCTGTTGCTCCATGCGCCAAATGCATGCGATCGCAATAGAGCAATTAGCTGCACCAACGATCTTGCTTGTTTGCTCGCCCTGCTTGAATTAATATTATTCAATAGATTGCCAAACAAAACCGAATATCCAGCATCAACACAAAATCAAACGAATGAATCAATAAACATTATGAACTGCTGAATCATCATTGCTGCACTGAACCCCCCTGGCACACTGAATGCGCACCGTGCTGATGGCTGATGGCGTTGCTGCCGACGATCCCCCGCGTTGGACACTGGAACGGCGGGACGAGCGTGGCGATGGGCTGCCCCGTGGACTGCGGGCCCTCAGAAAGGCTGAAGCATTTTGTGGAAAGATGTGGAAAGATGTGGAAAGATGTGGAAAGGTTCTGCGGCGAAATCAGAAGAGTCACAAGATGTCACACATGCGAGACCTGTGAGACCTGTGAGACAGTCTATCTGCACTTTCTTCAGCTAAGCCACCCAAGACCAATACTAGCGGTGAAGTGGCGTCGCAAGGAAATTCGGCCTGAAGACTACTTGGTCAGCATGAATGCTGTTTCCAACAGTGTGGCACACAAGCAGCTTGGGGAACAGCTTGCCCACACAGCTTACATATAAATGTTTCTACAGAACTTCTACATGCTTATGATACTTATGATCAGTGTTCATCTAAGGCTAAAATCTAAGGGCCGTTCGAATCTCAGCCTTCTTGTCATTTGCCTTTCTTTCCAGCGCTTGATCAAGCTTCCTGTAAAATGCACAATACGGTTTGTCAAAAAATCTTCTGCAGGAAATGCTAACGCACATCTATATGGAGTAGGCTACTTATTAGTCGTGGAACTTCAACAACTTCAATTTTTTTCTCGGCTGCAAGGCTTGTCGTTGCCTCTGTCACTATCGCTTTTGTCAAACAGAAAGGATAAACTACAAGCTCTCTGACGGCGACTGGGTCACGGGTCAGCCAAAGCCACTTTTTGCAACTTTTGGCGGGTAAAATTACGCACAAATTTGCAAAATTAAACGACAACCTTACACATATAGGAAAATGATGGAAAATTGTGTTGAGTAGCACAGAAATTCACCAAGACATCCTTAGGTTTATCTTAGGTTTAAGGCGCTAAGTGTTACAAGTTTCATCTGAACCTTTCTTCATGTTGAAATAACAAGCAGTAAAATCTTTGAACATGGACATGGATGTGAAAAAACCTAATACAAAACTTCTGTTAACTATTTTTGGCAACTGGTCAAGCGACGGGCAGGAACCCGTGCGCATCCTTTCAAAAACACCATTTTCGCCTTCTCAACAATCCAATTTTCATCAATTTTCACTTGGCCACTTGGCTTTTCCGTTCCCTCCAACCACCCAAATCATCCCAAACCCCCCCATCCTCTGGTCTTTGTCCAGCTTTGTTTCTCCTTTAGCCAGGTCCTCATACGGCATGCGGCGAAGCTGGACAGGGATCAGAATTGAATAAGTCTGGATCCTTGCTTTGCTACTGCTCGCGTCCAGGCAGCTGTTCAAATCTTATCAAATCTTCAAGATTCTTCAAGCCTGTGTCAGTGTCACCCTTTCTTTTCATTTTTTTCAATATTCGAACGATTTCGAACGCTTGATTGTCTACAGAATTCTACAGGTCTGTCTTGACAATCCTTTTTGGAGGGTCGCACTTCAACTGTGTCCTGCCCAGCATTCCGCATCTGCAGTTGGTAACGTCGTAGATTCTTCGTAAGCCTTGCATCGCGCGGTGTGGGAGTGTCCAATGTCTTCAATCGAAAAAAGAGGTTGAAAGTTGAAAGACTCAAAGATTCACATGATGACCTTGCTGCACTAGATCCTGCGAATAGCCAACTCTGAGTCGGTCTGGTTGCTCAAATCCTCTTGCTTTCGTGCTCTCCAGCAGAGGCTACTCTCTGACAGTTCAATTAAAATAGTCAAGCAGCCGCAGCTCGTGCTTGGTCATTGAAACGCAGACCTTAAACCACTGCCGTGCTTATTGCCCAAACGTCCAGCTACTGCTGGTTCGGACACATGACTTGCTCCTTCTCTTGACATCTCTAAGATAAGAGTGCCAGTACGTGACATTATGTAGTCTGATGGTCTGAAGTTTTTTCTTGTATCATCTTGTATCTACTGGTCACTAGTACATGTAATCTTCCCTGGAAAGATCCGCAAAGCAGCAGAAACGTAAGGATTCCGCATCATCACGAGAAAGGTCAATCTCATCAAATCGATCGAAATCCTGGCATGCAAATCATCACCTATTGAAATCACCTTGAATATGTGAGAATCATCTGCGAAGCATGTATGAAAAGCCTACACCGAAGAATCACCAAAACAACCTCTTGGGTTTCCGGCACAAGCATTCTAGTATTTCTAACTGCATCACATCGTAGCTTGCCTCCTCCATGCCTCGCAGAAAGTCCCGAACACCTACCTCGTAGCCTGTCGACAGAATCGCTATCAATTCTGGCAAAGCAAGGAAACAAGGTGAAACAAGTGTCATACAATTGACCGCGGTGTCTGAAGTTGGTTTGCGAAAGACTCAAACTGCAGGTCTCTCCTGCGGAGTTTCGGACCCACTTCAAGAACTCATGATGAAGATTTGGCCAATGCAAAGACTGCAACAAGCGACGAATCGTCCGCATCCTTGGCCGAAAGCGAAACCATAGAAAAAGTATGATGACGCATGATGTACAGCCGCATGTAAATATGGAACATCTATTACATGAAATCATATGAACACAATTTCTACACATAGATTGTGTTCAAAAAGTCCTCCAAATGCTCCTTGTTTAACCCGTAAACTCGTACGTTTTACTACGCTCCCTGGTCCCTTGACTACGCATTCATCGATGAGCTGCGTCCGGACTTGGTTTATCTTGGTTTCTCATTGAAGTTCGAGCGTCTTATCGCGTTTGACGAAGTGTTCCGATTTGAAATTTAAAAATTGAAAAAAGGATGCATTTTTTTTGATATATATATATAAAATACACTAAAATATATTAAAATACTGTATATTGATGCATATCATGTGCCTGGACATCATAAACATCTTGGACATCTTGCGCATCTTGGACTGGGGCTGGTTGGCCACCTGCTCTGACTTTGACGGTGGTGGTGCAGAGGGTGCTCCTCCGTGTAGAAGTCGAATCATATCTTGGGTGAGCAAAGCGAGCAAAAACGGATACAGTAAAGCTGTGACAAAACTAAAACTGTGATAAGACATGATAAGACTGTGATAAAACACACAGCGTAGATGGATGTAGAATGAATTAGAATGATGTAGATGGCCAACAGCCTGATCTGGTTCTCTGAGTGCGCGGCTCGCAATCGAACTCTGGCGGCGCCGTAGGACCTTTAAGTCGAATGTGTTTCGATGTGGTTTGCCTTTTGCACAGTACCCTCCTATCCAAGTTGTTGCATGCTTTAATCCTTAACGGACTCGCCTTGGGATTCTGCACCTTGTCCATGTTTTCAATCTCCTCGATGTACCCTTTGGCCTGCAACAGCGTCGCACGATTGGTCAATCATCTCAATAGTAGCAAACGAAGCGAATGTTGGCGATGAGCAAATTGTCGCCGTATCATTCAGAAGATTCAGCCACATAAGCACCGTGTGAGGGTTGTAAAATGTTGTAAAGTCAGGCCATCCGATCGCGCACGCGTCTTGTCACTCTCTGGTTACCCGGTTACCGCTGCAGCCTCCTTTAAGCGGCGTTGAACTTCCACCTCTCCAAAGACGGCCAGAGTGCGCAAAGTGAATGGCACAGTTGGAGCTGCATGACCATCACAGATCCACATGTGCTGCTTTCACTTCACTACACTTCTACCATCTTCTACCATCTTCGACCATCTTCTACCCCAAATCATCCTGGGGACACCTAAATTGTTGCTCTTGAGGTTGACTTGCCTGAATCTGCGACATGATTAAGAACTTCTGGCTGAAAGAGGAGTCAATAGCGCTGTCGTTGCCATCCACCAGTTTTCGAGCCTGAATGGAATTTCAAGACCCAAAAGAATTCAAACTCATCACGTGTCACTGTTGAAATCTTGAATTTGCTTTCTCTAACTGCGAAAATAATCTCGGACTGATGCGCTTTCCCTTGTTTATTTTCCACTGTATACTGTCATGAGCTTCCAGATTCAGGGAATAGAACCTCTGTGTCTGAAACCTACACCGAATATGTATGATATGAATGAAATGATATGTACGATACGAATATATGATGTTATATTCTATAACGCTTCACATTGCAAGATATTGCAAGCTGAATCGCGACGCTGAGATATCGCCAAGCTCGCGGCCAACATGCTGATTGCACTGCTTGATTCAAGGATATTCTGCAACACAATTTGGCGGTGGCAATATGTGTCAGTGCAAACGGAAGGGAACGACTGAAAAATACCGAGGCAAAGTAATCAAAGAATAAACGGAGTCATGAGTTCCAACCGGTTTTCATCGCATGTTGTCAATCTAAAAATCAAACTTGGACAGCAGAGTAGTTTCACCAAAGCACGTCCAGACTTGACTTTCCAAAAGGATAAGGAACACAGCAAAAAGCAGATTCCCAAACCAGTTGGCCACACCAGCTTCGAAATGCCTCCGGTGGCATCTGCATCAGAATGTTGGACACGGCATCTACGAGGTCCTTGGGTCAGCGGAGAGTCGTCCACAAGCATCAGTACTGAATTGATCATAATCGATCCATTTTTATCCATTTCTTGTATGACACCAAGGACTTGGCCTGACCATTGTCCCGTTCTGAAAACAGCTTTTCAAAACAGGCGCAAACTCATCAGGGAGCATAGTTTTTCATGAGATAATGCATCCTAGGCTGCACCTTTTCAGTGTACAGTGGATTAGCCTTACCGACGGCATTTGGCACTTTGTTTCTCCACCAGTGCTCATCCTGATGCAAATTCGGCTTCTAGAATGGGATGGCTTTGATGATTTTGATGCCAGTTGAGTGCTGGACAGCTTTGTCGAGAACTTTTCCTTCCTGGTACCATGGAACCCTTCCACATCCCGTGCATCCTCAAAGTGTCACAGAATCTGCCTGGGCTCTAAGAAATGCAGAATCACAAGGCAGCTCTTGTTCAATGCGACCGCCAGCAGAAAGCGACCTCATTCTTGTCAGCTATTCTGGGTGGAGGCGCGAAAGCCTTGCCGCAGGGCAATTGCTTCTTATACTTCTTCTTGCGCACTTTGCAAACCATTCAGCTGCTACTGCAGTTGTAATGCTAGTGACGTCTGGATCCTCCCAAAACCGAATGCAGGTGTGTATCAGTCTGTGGCTCCTTCTACAATGGTGAGGTTTGAAATGGAAAACACAAATGCCTCTTCACCACTTTCTTTCTAACTTATGATTTGCTTGGCTTGGCCCAGCTTGCCAGCTTGTCAGCTTGCCTCGTCGTTTCCGGGATAGTTGTCCAAGATGCTCTTCCTGGAAAGAGTCTCTGATTGGCAGCAAAGAATTGAGATTTTTCTATTGGGAATTGCAACAAAAGAACATGCCAAACGCATGGATGGATACTCTGATGGGAAACGAATGCATCTCAACCAAGGTCTTTTATTGAGGAGACAATGAATGCCACATTTCTAGCCCGTACTCGAGCCCAATATATCATGGAGGGAACTGATTCCGGCTACGCATCTAAGTCTCATTTTATACGCTATCTCTGCAGTACCTGCTTTTTTTTCTTCAATAGTGAGTTGAGTGCAACAAGGTGGAGCCATCGGTGATCTTCATCCCATAGACCATTTTGTAACCCATTTTGAAGCGGACGTTTCTAAGACCCGCGAGGCGTGGATGGGTGGCTTTTAAAAACGTGGATTTGGTGGCCAGGTTTCTCTCCCATCACTTCTCGATACTTCTCGCTGAGCTGTGCCAAGCTGCAAGTTGTCAGATTTGTCAGGTAGCCCACCTCGCCACAGCGATTTGCTTCACAAAACATCACAAAACACTGGTCGCCAAAACAGACCAACAATATCCAACAATTTAATGAAACCGGGTTTGAGGTGACTTGAAGCGTTGGCCATTCGCCTCGCTGACCTCGTCCAGATTTGTTCCTCTCACTGTTTTTGTCCTCCTTCTGCTTCCCGACCTTTACACGGTGAGGAGAACAGTGGGAGCCACATCATAACGCGCGTAAAAGAGCTATCAATCGTTAGACTCTTTCCAAACTGAATATTGAACAAACACACCTGCCTCAAGATCAGTGTCATTGGTTGAAACTTTCAAAAACTTTCTCGAACAAGAGCCTTGTGCGGTTGTTTTTAACCAGCCTGCAGCTCCTCTTTGTTTCCTCAGCTAAAGCGGTCGCCACAACCAGACTGACGCCATCTCAGGCAGGCGTCTAAGATCGTCTAAGCAGGCAGCATCTGCAGCATCTCTCTCGCGTTTTCCCGAGATCTCTGAGCCTTGTGCCGTTTGTGAGAGGAAAGTAGGTTGAGCCATCCTTCTTCCACTTGTGCATCGTGAGGCGCGCCTGCACTGTGAGATAGTGGAGGTTCCCATAAAAAGCATAAAATACAGAGGAAAGAATGACCTTGCCAGCCTTGCCAGGCTGTAATTCACATTCCAGGCATGTTCAAATGAATTGCTATATATATATACTATATATATATAATGTATATAAATATACATAATTGTGTGTATATATAATATCATATGATTATGTAACAATGTATATCAGTATATTTGTCTGTTCGGGAGGCCTTGCCCATGAAAACACAAATAATTTGACACAAGAATACAATCGATTTGAACAAGTCAGCGCCCGAAGGGCTAAAAAACAAGTCTTGACATCATATGACTCTTAACTTAAATCATATTAAAATATATTTAAATCTCTTAATTTCATCTGATCATTTTTTTGAGTCTCTTGAAGTCATATTGCGCAGTACATCCCGACCGCACCTTGAGCGCCAGAGCCTCATCCAACTTCTCCCGCGGCTTCGTTCTCAGCAACACACGGTCACCTCCACGACACACAAATCTTGACATATTTTGTTGAAACTTGTTGCATAACTGGCATAACTTGTTGCATCTTGTTGCCATGAAAAAGTTTGAACGTTCAGACATCAGACATATTCAGACATATTCAGACATGCCATTGAACAGGCACGTGACATAAATTCATGCCTGGCCGAACTGCTTTTGACATCTTTTGACCATTGAGAGCCAATGAGTCTTTCGAAATCAAGTTTTCAAGGACAACTCAAGGGACCCCTTCCATGAGCCAGCCACTGTAGACTAGGCAACACTGACTGACGCAACTTCAGCTTGTTGTTTGATTTGATAAATTTGGGCAAACCACGGCAAGCCAAATTCTGCAAGTTTGGCGTCTGAAATTGCACATCGCCAGCGCACCTTCGCTGGGTCTTTGTGGGGATGGCTGCGGCATCTTCTGCAAAAGCTTAATTCCTGCAGGACTGTAAATCATCGGTCTCTGCCATCCCACTGCTGGCGAGCTTCACATCTTTCTAACCATTTCCGGCACTGTCTTGGCACTGGAGAAACCATGAGAAACCGAGGACAGGACTCGCAAAATGTATTGAGAAATTGTGACCTGTTGCATTTCACATCTGATTTCCGAAAATACAAAGCGCCACGCCTGCTGCATCTCTCTGTGCTTCTTCTCGCGGGTTGCCATGGAAAGTCCTGGAGCACAGTGCAGGACAGTCTCATGGAAGAACGATCTTTCCCAATGTGGATCTGCCCTTGTCACACTTCATACCTCTGACAATTCAGCTGTTTATGTTGTACAGTGCTAAACGTCTCTCCACATGGCTTCTTTTGCATTCTGTTGAAATTGTTGAATGTATCCGTGGCCTTGGCCATGACATCGCCTCTTCAAAACATGATGCTTTGCCATTTTTGCCTTTTCAGACTGGAGAGGCTCAACCCATCTCGAACCACGCCTTCTACTAGGCGGTGCCATTTCCACCACCCTCACCTGCCCAAATGATCTCATTACAGGAGACAGACATCTGCAGGGTTTGCCCGTAAGATCCCGTAAGTAAATTAATTAAGTAAGTAACGGATGTAGCAAAGCTCTGAAAACCTTCGGTGCAATTCACCGTATTCACCTGTTCTGCTTGGACAAAAGCTCTAAGTTGTTGAAATCCCTTGGCCGAAGGAGTCGAAACAGTTCGTTGGCTTTTTGGCTGTCACCCGATGTCATGTGCGTTGCGAGGAGGGACATCCTTCCCATCCTTCCCATCCTTCTGCATCTGATTGGAATTCAAACAGGGAATCAAGATTGACCGCGACAAGATGCGACATGTGACCAGTGCATGATGCATCATGATGCAATGTCATGTCATGTCTCATGTCATGTCTCATGTCATGTCTCATGTCATGTCTCATGTCATGTCTCATGTCATGTCTCATGTCATGTCAAGCCGCAGCATGCCTCATCTCTACCAATCTGCCCCTGGCCATGCTGAGGCCTGGTTCAAAAACTTCGACAGTCTGCGCATGTCAGCGCTACAACTTGAAGCGTCACGACTGAAGAGTCCTCGCCTTTGGCCAGTGCATGGCTGTGTTCAGGGCAGAGCTCTGGCGCTTGAGCACAAAACAAAGGCAGTACAGCTCATTGTAGCAGTGCAGCATGCAGTAGCAGAACAGGACAGTTTAGCAATACATCATGGCAATTCTCTGATGCTGGCCTCTGTCCAAGAAGGGAAGTTTGATGTAACATATCAATCTAAATCATAACTATTCATTCCAGTGTAATTTAGATTAATTTAGTACTGCTATGCAACGATTACGTAGTTATGAGTGATATGAGTGGCCCATGTGCATGCCCACTTTGAGTGGTCTAAGGATCCAAGGATCTCAGGACACATTTTTTGCGAGTTCTCGCAGATCCAACGACGTACCTCAAACAAAGCTCCAGAAGGCAAAAGCAGGAGCCCGTTCAAAGCCCGTTCGCTCAAAGCAAAAGCTTTTCGAGTTCTTGACCCTTTCTGTCCGCAAGCCACAAAACACATAGAAAGACTGTGGTCATGAATAGCTGATGACTGATGACTCTTTGTGACTCTTTGTGAATCAGGGCCTCAGTTTCTCAGCCGCCACATCATCGGGTAGGGGAATTCAGTTGCCTGCAAGCAATCCATCTTTCAGATGCTCCCCGCAGCACACTTTCTGAGTTTCTGTCCTCCTGTTTTGCTCCAAAAACAATGCTGAAAGGAGTCATGAGCCTTGCCACCCCAAAGGTTCCACTTGTGAAGTCGAACGAAAAGCATGTGCCAATTGACCTCGCAAATGCAGGAAAACCAGTGCAAAATTTTTACAGACTTCAAGGGAAGGCAGTCTACCGTCATCAACCATCCACCAATTTTAAACAAGATTTAACAGCTTAACAATGTTTAACGCTGTCTAGATCTGTCTAGCATTAATGGTGCCGAATGCTCACCTTCTCGAAGAACTCGTCCACGTTGCTCTCTTTGATGAGAGCCAATGGGCGCTCCCTGATGTGTCACGGGAGATTGTGGCAAGTATCAGGCATCGTGACATGAATCAACCCACTTGCACAGGCCAGTGTGTGTCAGTGGCAGTGGTTGCCACTTGCATTTATTTATCTTATTTTATGTTTATACAGATTATACGTGCCAGCTTTGATCAATTTTGCCAGTTGGTTTGCCATGAGCCGCATCCGAGACACATGGTGACATGGCCACATCTCAGGACATCTCAGGACTCACACCGGGTCTCTCTTTGTGTATCCCGTTGTGTCATGTTGTGTCTCCCTTTAAGCGAGCCGGGACTGACCCAAAGGGAGGTGATTTCATGACGTAGAGATAAAGGCCTGGGGACGAGGCCAAAGTCCAAACCATGTCCCGAAGCAAAGTGCAACGCAAGCACGCTCCATATCTTCCATATCCTCCATAAGCACCCAAAGCCGCCATAGTCATAGAATGAACAACGATTGCATGTGCTTACAGGGTACGCCGGGTACGCTTTTTGATTTGGGCAGAACCCGACAGGCCAATGGCGACTGACTGCCTCCTGGATTCTGCCCTGCCACAAGCCAGAACCAGCCCTTGCCATCATCCTGGAGTCCAAGACTGTCAGCAACGTGACGGATGTGACACAGTGTTGACAAAGATTTGCCAACCAAAATAATTCAATCTTTGTTTCAAGTTCGTTCATTACGTTCATTCAAGTTGAATCCAGCCATGACCACTTCCCACCGGCTATCCGATCTGTCGCGAGATCCCATGAGTCATCTTGAAGTTTCTCCAGCTAGCTCTGCGAATGCAAAGGCTGTTCCATGCGTTGCACCAACAGTTGCCCACCACAAATCATGTCCGTTTCAAGTTGTATTTCAGCCATTTTCTGCGGCATTGGTGTTTTCTTACTTCAAGTCTAAGTAAGCTTTTGAATCTATCAAGAGGTCATCAAGATGTCCTGGCCGATCCAACGCTTGTTCTCCTTCAGGTTCTGCTTGAAGGTCTGACACACGCGGGGGCATTGACTTGCAGCGCAGACACGCAGAACAGAGAGTTGCCTACAATGGCCTAAAAAACGCTTGGCAACCATGGGGCTGTAGAGTTGTTTTGAAGGGGGGCCAAACAGGTGACACGAAGCAAAGGTACGTAAAAGTGGATACTGGCTTGACCCTCACAGGTCAACCATGTTTGGCAAACCGCTTTCTATTGCGGAATCTCGCCTCATAGGCAGTCATGTGGTCATTCTCGCAAGGCTGACAAACGTGCCAAGCTCAAGGCAAAACATGCCACATGGTGCAAATCCAAACTGTCCAAACTGTGCCAAAGACGGGTTCAACTTAAGAGCTTTCCAACAAACGTATCTAAACCTTACACAACTTGGCTTGTTTCCCGCACATGCAAGTGGTCTTCAATGTTTTTAATGACAAGAACATATCTTTTTGAATCTTTTGATATCTTTCTGATCGCATCAAATTTGATCAAATCTGAAGAGCTGGCCTGACCCTTGTGGCCAGTGTACTTCCGTGACATTTTGAACCATCCGTTCTCACGCCACGTTCCAAAGAAGCTCCTGCCCACAACTGGAGATGACTGCAGTGAAATGTGCCATTTCGACTTCAAGGGTCACATGTGTCAGTGTGCACTTCAGCGATGCGACAACAGTCCAGTCCTAAGAATGAGGTCCTTCATGAACCTGCATCTGTGATGACTTGAACATGCTCGCCGCTGGCATTCTATACATATATATATAATTATATATATATTATCCTAAAATAGTATCTTGATGTGCGTGCGGACACTTGACACCTATTTTGATAACCATATACATGGAATGATATGAATCAAATCTATTCAAATGTAGCGATATACTTGTGCAAATTCTTGTGCACATAGAATCACAAAATTGCGATAAGTCACACCTATCCATTCTACCAAATTCTACCCATCATGATCCAAGACTGCCTGTCGCAGGGCACCAGGCTCCCCCGTAGCTGAGGTCATGGCCCTGTTGGCGGGCCGCCACTTCCACTAATCGTGTCCTCGGCGGATCACGTGGAATGCTCGCCTAAATCTTGGCCACGACGACAATGTTGGGACAATATAGGGACACTATAGCCAGCTTGGAAGCATTCGAACGGCAAGTCGCATGTTGGTCAAGGGAACATCTCCACATGCTGATACCCAACAAATGGATACAAATGGGCCAATCAATGGTTGGAACTGTTGAAACGTTTTTCGAAGAAACTTCTTTAGTTGCAGGTCGCCTGTGCTGTCATTCCTTGTTGTGTTTTCACTGTACCCTCCACAATAAATCATCAACTTTCTACATCGCAATTTCACAAGAGCTATTTATATTTGGCATATCTTAATTGATTCCAGGTGTATCCTTTCTATACAATCTTGTGGAATCCTGAGGATATGATTAGATCGTATGAGTCAGTTTGGTTCGCGGTTCACCTGTCCCGTAGGCCGTCATATGCCGTCATGTAGGGCCCTGACGGCGTACCATTCGTCCAAATTGTCCAACTTGTCACCGTCCAAATCCACGCCACGGAAGGGTGAGGCCACCCTGGCGCAGTCGGCGCCGGGTGCATTTACAGAAGGCATCAGAAGGCTATCATTGCGACATGCCGTGGGACATGCCGTGCGACATGCCGTGTGACATGCCGTGTGACATAGTGCAACCATCTGCAACCAATGTTACACTCTTACACCCTACGTTTTGCATCGTTTTGCGGTGTACCAATATAATGTCGTGTTGGGGTCTATGCAGCAAACCATTTTCACTTCCTGCAACCTTCAAAATAAAAAAAGCAATGGAATCACTGCAGTCGGTTGAAGGTCTGCCGTTGAGTGATTGCCAAAGGATGCAGAGTTTGGTATGCAGAGTTTGCATGAAAATGGAGTTGTGAGTTGTCCTTTCTCAAATCCAAGCGCTGAGATGGGAACAGAAGCATGAAAATGCAGTCATCATGACACGTGCGCACAATAGTGGAGTATACATATACATATACATATAATAATCATAATAATGATGATGATAACAATAATAAATAACAATAAGAAAAATACAATAAAAATAATGCTAATAATAATGCATATACAATCGTATATATATATAACATTATGATTATTAGATAAATAAATTAAAACACATATGCAACCTGGAATTCAGAAACAGCTTGGGCACACAAGCCGGGACGACTTACAACAATATGGCACGACTTACAGCCGGAACCCTGAATGGCATCTCTGCCAAACAGTGTGGATCAACTACAGTAAGGGTTCTTCACCTTGTACTTGGCTTGATTGCTCATGCTGTGCTGCAAGTTGATATATTTAGAATTATTTAGATACAGTAGGATTTTTCCAATGACTTCTGCAGGAATTAAATGAATTACCCATCCAAACCTTTTCAAACCTGGTAACCTGTTCAAACCTACAGTCAGTGCCAGAATTATAGAACGGAGCCAGGAGTAAATTCAGATACGTTTTTTTTTCATACCTTCCGAGGAAAAAAGAATTATAGAACAACAGGGTACGGTAAATAACCGTACCTTCGTACTCCTCAACTTCCGTTCTATAATTCCGGCACTGACAGTATCCATCTACTATATCCTGTGATTGCACACGTTGCAAATCATGTCAGCGCGGCTTCTTCACGACCACCTCCTCGCCCTGGCTGTGTCAAGTTGAAAGGGTCATTGAGTCATTGAATGTCATTGATATCATCTTTGCTGAATGTTGCTGACATTCTGCCCTTCTCAGTTGGCAAGCTTTCTATCACAACATGTCTGACACAAGTTCTACGGTGTATCCTAAGAGTCACAAACCTATTTTCTTCTACATTGCGCTGGAAATCGTTGAAGTTCCATAGCTTTACTAAGTTACTATATTGCTCTAATGGTTTGCGCAATGTTACCGTGCCTCTTCACCTTCGCCCTCTTCTCCCTCTGCAAAGCGTGTCACTGGCGAGGCAGAAGGCCTACCATGGCACAGTTGGCACAAGGCCAAACAGGAACGACGGAAAGGACGGAATGACCGTTAGACAAAAAGGTTGACAAACAAAGTACAGAAACAATATCATACAAAAAACACAACATATAAAAATATAAAACATGACACTGAAATGCATCTGACATCTGCCATGAATGCCTGGCCTTCTGAGCAGAGATGCATGGGGTGAACCCAGTGAGCTGCCCACGAAGACCGTCACTTGGTACCAAGCCTGGAATTGACACAGGAGGAAACAGGCTTTGTGAAAAATCGCTTGTTACAATTAACAAATATTTGTTACAAACATCCGTGAAATTCAGCAACAAGGCTGAACAGGGTGGAGGCTATGGGAGGCTTGAGATTTGTTGAGCCATGGTCTGTCCATCCCTCTTTGCAACTGCCCGACCCAACAACTCATTTCACGATAGCTTAAGAGCCGATGCCCATACGTTTCCTTGACGATAAGAAACGTCTTCCTACACAGTTGCAACATTTTGCCTGGCACTTTGCATGGCCCTTGGCATGCTGTGTTTGAGTCGTCAACCATTATCCATTTCTCTTTGTTTCTCATCTTGATGCTTGCTGTTTCGCAACTGTATTGCAAATGTTTTACATGTGTGCTTTATTGATCTTTATCGTGCTTTCCATCTTTGCTTTATATAAACTTTAATAAACTTTATATCTTTGCCCTCTTTGCATCTCTTTGCATTTCTTTGCCCTATTTTGGCCTGGGCCAGCACAAGGAGAACTAGCGCCACCCCAAAGGGTCGTGGCGCTGCCATGGCCTGGACTCATGAGAGGTGACAAACACTGATTCAATCCATGAAGTAATTCAAACAATATATTAAACATATTCAAACATATTCAAACAATTTCATTTTATATATTTTATTATATTTTATGTTACTTCAAGATACTTCAAGCATTTACATTTCCAGCATTTCAAGTTATTTCAAGTTACTTCATGTTTCAAGGATTCAAATCCAGGTTCAATTGTTTTCATAAGATGTATCAGTCCATGTAATGCAAGACTGCAAAGTAAAAACACCATGCCTTCAATCTTGAAATGACATGCACCGACCCCATGAATACCCCAACGTGAATGACCAAACTCGAAAATGTTCAACGCCGCAAACAAGGGTCATATGAGTCATATATCTGCCTCTGCACTAGGGTGCGACACGGATGCTTCGTGGTCGCGCCCCGCTTGAGACATCAAACGAGACAAAGCATACGATTCACTATGCTTCACATCAAGACAGGTCTGTTAGAAAAAATGAAAAAAAAACAAAGACTCAAACCTTACAATGGTGGCAGTAGCCTTCACTGCGCAGGCATCGTGCTTCTACTAATCGTTTGCAAAGGGTGTAGTGCAATTTCGAATGAAATGGCAACTTTCAGTGGGATTGTGAAGCCAGGTCCTCACTGAACCATAGCATGCTCGGTGAATGCTCGGCGAATGCTCGGATGCTCCTACTTTTTCTATCTTTTTGATTCTTTTCGCCTTGGTTGGACCAACAAGCTCACATTCTCTCGTTGTAGTACTTCCCGTAATAGTCACGGATGGCTTTTAGGCGATCATCGAGCGGAGGGTGCGAATTGTTCAAGAAGACGTGGAATGGATGAGGCGTCCTGAGCAATTCACGACTTGCGCAAGTTATCGCTAGTTTCTCTGGCACACAGAGCTGGTGCCTTTGAGTGTACGCTCGAAGTAAAGGAACAAAGAGGGACACCTTCTGGCAAAAACATGTCTTCGTGGGCCCTGTTGTGTCATCGACTTCTGTTTTGCCGCTGCGTTCATGTGGAAAACCGGTTGGACTAGAAATTTGAACTTAGTTTGCATCTAAATGAGTCTAAATGCATCCAAGTTGCAGATTTACCTGGCCAAGGACAAATAGATACAAAATGATACAAATAGGACAATGAAATGGCACAGTTGTATTACAGTTGTATACAGTTGTGCCATCTCGGAATCTCTGAAATGGCCAGTGGAGCCGGTGCCATCCGGTGCCAATGTCGTGAATCCGTCTCCTCAGTATCACCTGGCCTTGCTCTTCCGCATCATCTTCTTCAGAGCATCGCCTGATTCGTCAATCTTTGAAATCGTAGCCACATGAGCCCTTGATTTTCTTCCGAAAGATGGTCTTGTGAGTCTTGTGTATTAATTAAGAACAAACCAAACCCATCCATACACCAACCTGTTAAACCATCCCAGGAATTGAACGGAAGCACTTTTGCGAAGCTCTTCACAGGACGAACACAAACGGAAGAGAAGGAATTCAGGAAATCCTCTCGCAGTGTCCCACATTCTCAGGCAAAGTGCCAAGGAAACGCCCGTACTGTCGATTTGCAGCAACACTGTACCGATCAGCTTGGTATTCATTGAAGCGCGAAAATATCTTCATCAACACCGACATCGGAAAGTCAACCTGAGATCTTGCCACAGCATGGATTGGCTCAAGAAAAGCGGAGCACGCACAAAATGTGTCGGAAATGGTCGGAATGTTTACAAATGCCCGCAAGCGCTATATGACCGCTGCCGAGTGGCAGGTTCCCAAATGATGGTGAAGAAGACCACGCTGAGATAGACCTGGTGAACGTCTGTGAACATCTGTGGATTAGGTGTATTCAGAATGTATTCAGTATCTACATCGCTGTAGACGCTGCGGACTGATTGAAGCTCGAAATTCTTTGCATCTCAGAGATATCTTCAACACCGTGGAGGTACTTGATTCACAGGCTGGGCCAATGTAGCCTGGTTGAATGGATGAACACAAAGTAAGTATAAGTAAGTGCCATTAGGGGAACTTTGAATTCAAAAGCATCCCCTCACCATACCAATCTTTGCACAAAATTAGTAAGGACAAAGTTGCCGAAACTAGTCACCGCAAAACTTTGCAGGGAACATCTTACAGCGTCGGTTGTAATCACGCTGGCCTGTATTTTGTTGCTCATATTTTGAACCAGCGGATCGCACGGAAATCAAGCTGTACATTTCCTTTGACTTTAAGCAGCGAATAAAGTGTAAGAGAAGTGGAAGGAAGCGGCTCTATTTACAGCTCCATTTCATAAGCAGTAGAGCGAAGCAGTCTAATGGACACTCTTTTAGAAGCTCAATTTCCCATCTTCATTTCCTAGCCGCTATCCAAAACTAGAAGGGAAAAGCAGCTTTCATGTATGCAAACTGAGCATTTTCGCAGTTCCGCCAATGTTTGTCAACGTTCCTTGCTTTCCTTTGGGTGCACTTTTCATCACTTTTCTACGTAACAGAACTTGCCTTAGCCCCTTTCCCTGCTGCTCTCACCTTGACAGCTGTTTGAAAGTGACATCTGATGACATCTACTTCAAAACCGCCCGAGGGCTTGCAGAGCACTTTGAGAAAGTTATTAACTACTCACAACATCTCATACAGTAACTACTCCTCACAGCATTCTACACTGCATCAGGCTCGGGCTATGAAGAAAGAGCGAGCAGTGGATGAGCAGTGGGCTTGTCAGAGCACAAACGATGCCAAGAAATGATGCATCGTCTCAGACTGTCTCACCATCAGCTGAGCAGCTTTGGGTTCACTGAAGAATGCTGCACTCAATGCTGGGGACGCGAGGAAGTGGCCCAGGGCATACATCATCACAAAGAAATATCTCAGGCAAAAGCACGAAGCAAAGATAAGCAAAGCACCACAACGCATTCGTTTCAAAAGTGTGATATGCCAGAAGGACAGTGCTCAACTGCCCGAGAATTGTTTCGCAGCAAATCAACAAGATAATCAAACTATGTATATACGTGACATACTCTATCTACAAATAATTCTTGAGCAGCATCACAAAAATCATGAAGAGCACGGATGAGCATGATTACGTGCACACTGTCCATGCCACTTCACAACGCAGCATCATTTGAGACGAAGAAAAACAAACTTGGGCGAGAGTGATGCTGAGGTACGCCAGGCTCATCACCAACCTGAGAGCAACAGCAAAATGCAGAGCAAGGGATCAAAATACCAAGATGAACGAAATTCGAATGCCATTAGATGCCATTAGATGCCATTAGATGCCATTAGATGCCATTAGATGCCATTAGATGCCATTAGATGCCATTAGATGCCATTTCCATTCCATTTCCATTCCATTTCCATGTCCATTCCATCTATTCCATTTCCATCCCATTTCCATTGGCATCTATTCCCACGGAACAGTCAGAAAATGACGGAGGCAAGTTCTGAAAGGAACTTGATAGACCTTGATTCCTGCCGAACCTCGAAAATTACATGTCAAGCGCTGGATTTTTTATGAACAGCTCTGAACACATGTCAGAATTTGCCGAGCTTCCTTTCGCTTCCCCATTTCTGCCCCTTTGCTAGGCTCAAATAGCTTTGGTCAGAAATCTTGGATTCCTGTTTGCATCTCCTCTGTACATTTCAATTGTACATTTCACATTAATTATTGATCATCATTAAAATATCATTAATCTGATTTAATCTGATGGATGCAATTTGATTTAATCTGTATTAATCTGTATGTTTATTCTCGCAGTTCTGCATATTTCAGATTTCTGTCTTCTGTAGATTTAGAGCAGAAATTGCTCCTGAAGACTTCTCGGGTCCCTCAGCTTCGTGCACCGTCTTTGCTCACCGTTCTGTGCGGATAAGCAACATAGTGTGGACATGGTACAGCCGATCGTGGCCAATTTCGTGTCCCAAAACAGCCAGGATCTCTCCCTGGCAGAAAAATATAGAAAAATAACGGAAAAACATCATGAAAACATGCTTGACATTGCTTGACACTGAAGCTGACACCGAAGCTGATGTCGCATTTGCTTGCCAAGCGCATGCACAAGAACTGCATCTAGCAGCTAGTGGTTTAAAATGGTTTAACGGTTTGACCCTCATCGGACTCGCCTCGCTCATGAGTGGAAGCAGTGTGTCGAAAAGACAAATTCGCCGAAAGCGCCCAAAGCCTGACAGGGCATGGGCCGCAGAAACTCGGGAACTACATGGAACTACATGGAACTACATGGAAACACATGGAAACACATGGAAACACATGGAAACACATGGAAACTAATGGAAACTACGGAATTCAGTGCCACTTTCAGCACCTGTGCAGAAGGCATTGCTGTGAGAGCTGCGAGCAGAGCCATCGATGACATAGATGTCTCAGTAGTTTTCCGTTCGTGAAATTTGCTATATGTCAGTCGAACAAAGAAACAACAAGGAACACTTGGACTTGGAATGACTTGGAATGACTTGGAATGACTTGGATACCTATGGGACAATTGCCAGCGAAATGGAACGAATGGCTAAATCCAAACAAACACACACACACACAAAAACTAACAGTTTTTTGCCATGTTTTGCCAACACCTTTTTTGAATGCAGGCTCATTGAATTTAGCGTTTAGGAGAGCTACTGGCGCCGTAGTACCCCAGTTGATTGGCCAGCTTCAGCAAAGAACTTCTTAGCAAGCCTGACAGCAAAAATATGAGGTCACATGCACGCACAAAAAATCCCTGAACATTCCTGACATTTCCTGACATTCTGAACTTCCAAAAAAACACCCATGAAAACCCGAGATACACTGAGTCACTGCGAGGCCTGCATCAACGCACACAGCGGTAACCGAATCGGCTGGTCCTCGAGGCACCAAAGGATCAGCAGAAGCCTGGCCTGCAAGTGACGATTAGTCAAGGGCAGTCTGGTCAAGGAGCAGTCAAGGATGGTCAAAGCATGTGAAGGCCACCCTTGGCGATGCGTGTAAGCCAGAGGTTGAGATCCATCAACTTCTAATTTGCCTCTGTCTCACCATGTCGGATCATGTTGCTACATACCACAGCAATGAACATGTGCATCCTTTCCACAAGTCTCATCTGCATCATGGATGGCCATTCAAGAAATCAGCATCTGCAATCCCACCAAATGTTTGAACTTGATTGAACCGGCAACTTTAGGTAAATATACTTGTTTGACGTTGTTTGATCCGTTTGCTTCTATTCTATGTTTCCTTCCGGCAATTTCTTTTGAGTTGTGATGAGATCTGCGTCGTCCTTCTTGGGCCAACTGCTTGATCTCCTCTGACAGCTTAAAGGTGAGTCGAGCTCCGGCATTCAGCTGCCCTGGCGGTTGATGAGGGACAGTGTGGTAGCCGGTGAAGGTCATGTTTTGACCAAGTGGCAGTAAATGTATTCTATCAAATAGTTAAATAGCATCAAGTAAATTCAGACAATATATTTCATGTGAAGAGGCGAAGGCCAGGCCACTCTAGGCCACATCTAGTGTTCCGGGACCTATGCACATGAAGATCAAGAAAAGCAGCAATGGCAACAGCAACTGACCACAACTATAACAGGAACACAGTAACAAGTAAGCCATCTGCAATCGAATTTGAGCGGTTCCAAGACTCCTATACAGTACTTCCAATCAGGCACACAGATTGGTGCCTTCAAAGCCAGACTTGGCCTCAATGGCGTACACGACGTGTTGTACAGGCAGTCATACAATTGATTGGCCAAACAACTTTGAATTTCAGACACGTCAGCAACATGTAGCTATCATCATCTGAAATCATCTGAGTCTCCCTGCATGGATTGCGGCAGATGCGGGCTGGGAATCAGAAGCAGCAATGACCCAAGAACCATCGCGTTGCACCATCTCGAGCTGATCTCCAACGGTTGCCCCTGCGCAGGTCTTTGAACTGATGTAATCAAATGTGGTGAAGAAACGGATGAACTAGAATTGAAATGGCACGAAATTGTCAATCTCTGCAAGTTGGACGACACCCAGTCAATTTGGCTATCGGTCCAGATAGTATCGTCCTGGGAAACGACGATCCCGAGTAGCATAAGTGCCGCCGTTGGTCGCGTAGAAAACCCTGGCCGAAACAGGATTTAGACTTGTAAATCTTGTAACATCTTGTAACCGTTGAAACCTCGCGAAATGGCATGAAACCACGCAAACGCATGGCATAGCGTGGCAAACTGGTGCTGGATACTTGGACCTGGCCTTCCAGAGAGAAACGGCGGAAGAACTTTGCCATCTTCACCTGCTTCCTGCGGGTACGGCACATTTTGGAACCAGTGCCACCCGCCCAAAAACAGTGTGAAGTTACAGCATGTTACAGCCATCTGCAACTTCCTCTGAAGATCTCTGAAGTTTCTCTGAAGAGAATTTGTCCTCTGTGATAATCGCTTGCCCATCTGGTAATGGAATCATTTCCTTGCAGCCGCTGCACTGGGAATCAACAACCTTGGCCATTTACTGCTCAACCAATAATCAGGTTCCGAATTGGAGTCAAAGGTCCATGAAGAGGGGCAGAATAAGGACCGGCATCAGAAAGAGCAAAATGACCTGAGGCGTTCTTTAGAACTTGACATGCTTTGGGACGACTCGAAACCAAAGAAAGGAAACTTCAAGAATTAGTCCTGATAGTGCAGGCTTTTGCACACTGATGCCAAACCAAACACAGTGGGCTTGCTGGCTCAAGGCAAACCAAACAACGCATCCAGTTCAGTCAAAGCAAATATCTTGCTCATATTCACCCTCCAAGCCTGGACTGAAGAGATAAAAACGAAAACCCAAAGCCAGGCGCCAGTTCCGAAGCTGCCCAAAAACCTTAGACATGTTCTTGTGAGCTCTCCAAACCACCGGCTGGCAAGGGCTTGATTTTTGTGTCGGGACATTGAAACTCCTGGAGCCACATTGGCAGGCTTTGGCAGGCAAGCTCGAACCAGAGTCCGATGCAGTTCAGCTAAAGTGCTTCAAATAATTCTTGGGTATACCGTATACCCCTATAATGGTTGGTTAGTGGAATGGTTCACTTACTTTGTTTGCCACATTATGAACATTGCATGCGTGGATAATCAGCCCCCAACCGCTCAATTGACAAAATGCTGCGAAGCAACCAAAGAACCACTGCCAGCACAGGGACTCCAAGAAGCACACCCAGCACCGCTGCCTCAAGCATCGCATAAAATCAAGATTATCTGAATATGCTTTGAATATACTGAAGATATCTGAAGATTCTGAACCGTGACAACCCACAGCATGAGCGGATAGCCCCCTGCCTTGACCCGATCTCGAATGAATGTGGCTACAGTCGTCTTATTGAAACCAAACTTCTCCTGTGGAGCAACAAATTGGAATATTGCGAACCGCATGAACAGAGACGGGCAACAATAATCAAAAATGCCAAGGTCTCAGACTGGCCTTTTTCCCCCAAACAGTGCGTCCACATTGAGGGGTTCTTACGGTAGGAGTTAAGGCCGGGGTTAGATCAGGGTACGCGCTCTGGTCCCCGGCATTTTTCAAAGTCGTGTGGTGCCAAGGGGGGTGGGGCCCCTAAAAAAATAAATTAAAATGCAGGGGCCTAAGAACAACATGCAAATAAAATGATACGGCATAAGGTAAGATAGGAAATAGCAACACACACACACACACTGACTGGACAGGCACTAAGAGAATATGGCGTCAGGCCCCGCCCAACTTGGCAACTGCTGGACGCGGGGCCCTGGCACATTTTTGTTCCCCTGGGCCCCTGGGTTGATTTTGTTTTCTTATTTGAATTGTTTTAATAATCTTTCGAATTTTTGTTTGCAATTATATCCATAAAATGTTGAACGTGTTTGAGGTTGTTGATTAAAAAGGATGTTGTTCAAAGAAATAATCTGAACAAACAAACGCATATTATCGTATATTTTTCATTTAAGTAACTTCTAGGATAAACTATTCAAATAAATAAATTATAGAAAAAAAATCAGTATATTGAAAAAATATATTTAGGATCATTTAGGCAAAAAAACAAACAACCTTGTCACGTACACGTCGAGGTTTTAAGTGTGGAATAAGAGTACAGCATCTAAACCAACGAAATGATCCTCAAAAAGAATGCACCCCCAGGGTATGCTGGCAGCCACAGGTGTTTTACCTCAGGCCATGTGATTTTATTTTATATACATACCGTTGCGTCCCCCTCAGATCACGTTTATAACTGCTGGTATTTGCCATGGCTGTCAGTTAAGTTTCTGGGCTAGGCCCCTCACAAAATAAAACGCGTCCCAAAATGGAATGTTGGGATCTGACCCCATTTTATCTCACAAATTCTTCGGATTTGCTTGATTTCTTTAATTTTCTAGGATCTTCTCATTGGGGACGGGGGTCACATTCGCCCCTACCCCAAAAGGGGTCACATTCGCCCCTACCCCACTATCCTTCCCATTGACTGTGTCATTCAACCTTTTAGGGTAAGACCTGGGGACAAGGGACTTTTAGGGGGGACTTGCAAACGGGGCTTAAGTCACTTCCCTCACTATTGAATATGTCACTCAACCTTTTAGGGTAAAACATGGGGACACGGGACTTTTAGGGGGGACTGGGGAACTTTTAGGGGGGACTTGCAAACGCAGCTTAAGTCACTACCCTCACTATTGAATATGTCACTCAACCTTTTAAGGTAAAACCTGGGACACGGGGCTTTTAGGGGGGACTGGGGAACATTTAGGGGGACTTGGGGACATAGCTTAAGTCACTTCCCTCACTATTGAATATATCACTCAACCTTTTAGGGTAAAACCTGGGGACATGGGACTTTTAGGGGGGCTGGGGAACATGAAGGGGGGACTTGGGGACAGAGCTTAAGACAATTCCCTCACTATTGAATATGACACTCAACCTCTTAGGGAAAGACCTGGGGACACGGAATGTTATATTGAAATGGATGTTACAACGTAGCATCCACAGCGTCTTGGAGTTGCTTGAAATGGATGTCACAACGTAGCATCGAGAGCGTCTTGGAGGTTGATTGAAATGGATGTTGGAACGTAGCATCCACAGCGACTTGGAGTTGATTGGAATGGTTGTTATGCTGCAACGTAGCATCCGGAGCGTCTTCGAAATGGATTCAAATGGATGTTACAACGTAGCATCCAGGGCGTCCGGGAAGTTATTGAAATGGATGTTGGAACGTCGCATCCACAGCGTCTTGGAGTTGCTTGAAATAGATGTTATGTTGCTACGTAGCATCCAGAACATCTTCAAAATTGATTAGAATGGATGTTACGACGTAGCATCCAGAGCGTCCGGGAAGTTGATTGAAATGGCTGTTACAACGTAGCATCCACAACGTCTTGGAGTTGCTTGAAATGGATGTTACAAAGTAGCATCCAGAGCGTCTGGGATGTTGATTGAAATGGATGTTGGAACGTAGCATCCAGAGCGTCTTCGAATTTGCTTAGAATGGATGTTACAACGTAGCATCCAGAGCGTCTTCGAAGTTGATTGAAATGGATGTTACAACGTAGCATCCAGAGCGTCCAGGAAGTTGCTTGAAATTTGTGTTGGAACGTAGCATGCAAAGCGTCTTGGAGTTTCTTGAAAAGGATGTTATGTTGCAACGTAGCATCCAGAGCGTCTGGAAAGTTGATTGAAATGGATGTTACAACGTAGCACCCAGGCCCAGAGCGTCTGGGAAGTTGATTGAATTTTATGTTGGAATGTAGCATGCGCAGTGTCTTGGAGTTTCTTGAAAAGGAGGTTATGTTGCAACGTAGCATCCAGAGCGTCTTCGAAGTTGCTTCAAACGGATGTTACAACGTAGCATCCAGAGAGTCTGGGAAGTTGATTGAAACGGATGTTGGAACGTAGCATCCACAGCGTTTTGGAGTTGATTGAAATGGATGTCGTGCTGCAACGTAGCATCCAGAGCGTCTTCGAAGTTGCTTCAGATGGATGTTACAACGTAGCATCCAGGGCGTCCGGGAAGTTGATTGAAATGGATGTTGGAACGTAGCATCCACAGCGTTTTGGAGTTGATTGAAATGGCTGTTGGAACGTAGCGTCCAGAGTGTCTTCGAAGCTGCTTCAAATGGATGCTATACAACTTAGCATCCAGGGCGTCCAGGAAGTTGATTCAAATGGATGTTGGAACGTTGCATGCACAGCGTCTTGGAGTTGCTTGAAATGGATGCTATGTTGCATTGTAGCATCCAGAGTGTCTTTGAAGTTGATTCCAACGGATGTTACAACGTAGCATCCAGAGAGTCTTGGAACTGACTTCCAGAGCATGTGGAAAGTTGATTGAAATGGATGTTACAACGTAGCATCCAGAGCGTCTGGGAAATTGATTGAAACGGATGTTGGAACGTAGCATCCACAGCGTTTTGGAGTTGATTGAAATGGATGTTGGAACGTCGCATGCACAGCGTCTTGGAGTTGCTTGAAATGGATGTTATGTTGCATTGTAGCATCCAGAGTGTCTTTGAAGTTGATTCCAACGGATGTTACAACGTAGCATCCAGAGCGTCTTGGAACTGACTTCCAGAGCATGTGGCAAGTTGATTGAAATGGATGTTACAACGAAAATTCCAGTGTCTTGAAGTTGCTTGAAAGCGAATTTCCAACATAACACGTGGAAATGACTCTCTGAGGTGGAAAAGATCATTTCGAGGCTCTGAAACTATTGCGCCTGCCACACAAAAGAAGGGGTCACATTCGCCGGTACCCTAGGGTCACATTCGCCCCCACCCCCAAATGAGGTAGGGGCTAATGTGACCCCACATGAGGTAGGAGCAAATGTGACCCCCGTGCCAGGACCTGCGCAAGATCCTGCAAGGACCTGTGACAGGATTTCATCAGGGTCTTCACAACATCTTCTCACAAGGATCTCCACAATACCTCGGTCAAGATCTTCATGTATCACTGGGACCTCCAAGAGTGCACCATGAAACTTTGGCAAGGTCGTGATAGAAGGGACCAGCGGGAGAACCGTTTTGTGCGAGCCTGCGTAGTCGACATGCACATGGGCATATCAAAAGAGCCATTTTCTGCTAGAATTTAGGGAAAATGCCGGGGCACAAGATCGGGACGCAGCGTTTGTGCGAGCCTGCGCAGTCAAAATGCACATGGACATCTCAGAAGAGCCATTTTACGCAGGATTGTACAGGAAAAATGCAAGGGCCCAAGATCGGGACGCACGTTTTGCGGGAGCCTGCGCAGTTCAAATGGACATGGGCATATCACAAGAGCGATTTTATGCGAGAATCTACGCACGTTTTGCACGAGCCTTCGCAGTCGAAATGCACATCTTGTGAAGACCTGGCTGACATCCTCTACACACTGATCATACAAGAACCTGTGGAGATCCTCAAAAATTCCTTTCTAAGAGGTCCTTGCAGGGTCCTTGTCAGAAGATCTTGTGGAGACCCTGGCCGGATCCTCTGTAATCTGTAAGAGGACATTGCCTGAAGATCCTGCAGATGCCATGTCTTAGACATGCTTGTATGAAAGCTCTTCTGGGATGCTCCTGGGAAGTTCTTGTATCAAGATCTTGTGAGATCCTCTCCAGCAGGTGGTCCTCTATGACGATCTTGTGAGCTTCTCTTAAGGGTCCTGGCATGAAGATCTTGGTCAAGGTCTCGTACGGGTCCTTGTGAGAAGATCTTGTGGAGATCCTAGTTGCATGCTGCTAGAGGCCTTTGCATGATCTTGTACAGGTCCCGTGAGAAGCTCTTGACGGGGTCCTGGTCAAATCTTCTAGGTGTCCTCACATGATCTCGTATAAGCCCTTGAGAGAAGATCTTGTGGAGATCCTGTTGTAATCCTCCTCAAGAGGTCCATGCATTAAGTTCTTGAAGATGCTCTGCGTTGGTGCTTGTCTGCAAGTTTTCTGGGATGCTCCTAGGAAATTCTTGTCTGCAGATCTGGTGAAATCCTCTACATAGATCTATAATATATATATAATTATATATAATTATATATATAATTATATATAATTATATATAATTATATATATATATAAGGTCCTGCTGCTGCGCTTACGATCATGTCTAACCTCATCTGTTGCAGTTTCATAGCTATTGTTGCTTGTATCTGGTATGTTGACTTCCTACCCCCAACACTGTTTGGGGTCTCTTGCCGATGTAATTATCTTTTCACGACTCTGCATGTCCTACCTGTGCCCATTGAATTGGTATGGGGCATGTTCAGTGGGATCCTTCTGTTGCACCCAATCACCATCGAATCTCCAATGCGCATCCCTCCTCCAGCACAAACGTGTGGTAAATGTCCCAAGGAATATCAACCGCCTGCGAGTCAAACCACTGCAAGGACCTCCGACCTCATACCCTCGAAAATATCACCCCTCTGAAGGCTGAGTTTGATTTGGAATTTCCCTTCTATCGTGCCCAAGGTGATACACGCACAAGGTTCGGAGCAGGCAAAATCTGAAACTGTCTGCATTTGAGTTATTCACTTAAAAATTGTTATATATTTGCACTCATTTACGTCGTCTTGACCAGATGTGCAGTTCACGTGTCAAATGTCTGCTTTCTTGCTTCGTCATGCTTCAGCCGATTCTCATTGTTCTCATTGAACCTCATTGCTCTCATTGTACCTCATTGATCTCACTGTATTGCTCTTTGGAAAGTCAACGAAGACCCCACCTGATCCAACACCATCAACAACAGAATGTAGACTACCCCTGCAGCGAAACCGCGCCACTTTCATCGCAGGTCTGTTGCAACCAGGAACCATGGAAACCAATGAAAGATTCTGGAAGATATTGGAAGATACTGGATATGTTTGAATTCACAGCGCGCTCCGGACCTGTCAAAATCTCTGAGAGGTGGAGCTGAAGGCAAACGCGGTCGATAGCAGGAAAGCCTGTAGGACGAATTCAATCTACGAGAATCCGACAGATTCCATAACAAACAAAGGCTCAGCAGGGCTGCGCGGAGAAGCAGCCGGTCTGGAGATTTAGTCAATTTAGTCAGTTTAAGTGATGTTCGAAGATGTTAGTTTGTATGTCTTTGCTGTCGCTTCAGGCAGTCGGAGCCTCCAAGCAGCCAGAAACCGAAGAAGATCACCATTTTGACCAGTGTATGCCAAAGACCAAAGGTGCTCTTGGCGAGGGTATAACCTGTTCGGCGCATTTGTTTCCGCCATGCTTGGCACACAGGCATGGCACACCATCTGGCTTCCTGACAATAGTAAAGAAGGCAAGCCCAAACAAGTCCAAGCATGTTCTTTCTGGGTAATTGAAATAATTGAAGCTGAAGAGGTGCATATCAAAACGAGTGCATGTACAATGTCAGATATCTCAGCTCAGCACAGAAGTGCCAGCGGTCCTTTTTTCACAGCTTGAATCCCAGTACATTGCAGCTCAGCCACTCAAGGAGGTTTCGTTCTCTTCCTGCAACCAGCCAAGACAATGAGACTAACATAGACTAACTACTCACATAAATCGTTACTGGTGTAGTCAAGTCCTGCTAACACGGACAGAATCATCAAAATCTGCGGTCTTCATGCTCTACTGAGTCTACTGCAAGAGGCGATGCCAAAGATTCGAGTTTGCAGCTGGACGAACATAACTTACTTAACTTACATAGCTTACATATTGATGCAGCATATCGAAGCATATTGATCGACACGTTCGTCAAATCAGCCTGGTCATAGATGCCAGCCAGCTCCTCTGATGACCAAATCACCGAAGACAGCAGGTGACGTGAAGTCACCCAAACACGAAGCAGCAAACGACGCAAAATGACATGGCAAGGTGCGGAAATTAAATAAAATCAGCACATGTTGAAATATGATATATTGAACACATTTGTTGAACGCATTTGTTGAACACAAAAGTCCTCAGGGACAGGACTGCCAATTCGTGATCGCTGCAGCAACGAGGCCAGGAGTTTCACAACTTCCGGCCTCATGGTGATGCCAGTGACATCTGGTGACATCCAGTGACATCTGGACATAACCGAGGCACCCAGCAAGTCAACTTTGCAGCTGACGCACTGAAATTCAGGTTGGTCGCACTGTCAAATTCACACCTTTAAGATCCTTTAAGATTATCATAGACTATTTTTACGACCATCATCATCTTCCTCATCACAACTGTGTCCAAGACAACCCAAACAAAATACGACAATGACACCCCTTGCAATTCGGGAAAGTGATTAAATGATTGTGATTTGGTTGCAGTATAATCTCTGATCTGATTAGCAAAGGGTTCCCAGGGAATGAGACGAACTTTGAACAAACCCTACTTACTTTCTGCTTGAGCAAACGGCGCAGCAACCACCGCAGCGACAATGTATGGCCAATTTTCTCCTGGTCATTTGAGTCGCTAACAAATTTTGTTTAGCAACCTGAATCTTCTGACTACCTATCATGAATCACGATGTTAGTTGAGCTTCAGAAACATTCGCAGTGAACCGCTCAGGATTTCTGACGCAATCTCTCTGAAAAGACATCAGGAAGACAGTGTCTCTTGGTGCTTTGAGGCTCTGAAACATGGAATTTGTTCTGTAATGCGCTGTCTCAACTTCCGGTCTCCTTGCCAAAGTTCATCTTGTGTCGCCATAGCTTTGATGTTTTTTGGCGCAACCTAAGGACACCTATTGTACAAATTGGAACAATTTGTGCATTCCGACCTCCAGGTCGATGTCCAAGACCACAAGATGTAAAAGAATTGTGTTCTTTACTGCCCGAAAATTGGCACCAAAACTACGAAGTTGGCACATTAAATTTTGAGCCAATGCTTCGAACAAAGCACAGCGCTTGAACTTGGAGGAAAGCTTTAAAATCGTTCAAAAACAAACCGAGCCAGCAACACGGCGCACAGTCGTGCACCAACAATTTTGAATTTCGGTGTGCTTATCGACGGAAGTTTAGAAGTCAAACTTCCGACAATATGGACGGATGAAACGCAGAGATGAGAAGAGTCAGAGAAGAGAAGAGAAGAGAAGAGAAGAGGAGAGGAGAGGAGAGGAGAGGAGAGGAGAGGAGA
>CAMXCT020003808.1:0-53344 GCA_947184155.2 Cladocopium goreaui
TTTATAACTCACTGAGATTTGCACTGCTTGGTATCATGCTAGCACTATGCTAGCCAAAGAATGCAGCCATCTTCTTTTGCATTAGAATTGCATTTGTCACGGTATTGACTCTATTGTGAAATGATTTCAGGAAATAATCGAGACGAGGACACTTGCAAGCTTTAAGCAGCTTGATGTTAATCTCACACCGAGACAGAGAGAGGGACCACAATCTCCGTGCTCTCTATCAGCATCCTGCCAGAGTTAGTTACCCTGCGAAGTGCGTGCTTTGCTTCTCCCAGGAATGCTGGGAACCTCATGCAAATTCAAGGAGAACCTTGAAAAATAGTCAATCCTTTCCAAAAGGGCGGGAGTGAATTTTTGTATCATTTGTACCATCTACAATTCCTGAGGGACAAAGCACACATTTTGCATACTACATTCGCACTCGCACCGGGTGCCTGCACAGCCTACCAGGCCGGGAATCGGGTTTGTGGATGTGAATTGACGTTGGATGATTTCTGACTGTTTTTTGGACGTGTCTTAATTGTTGTGGGTTCTATTCACCATTTGCCAACTGCGCTTCCTGCTTCATAGCATGTCCCCAGGCCTTCTGCCGAGCTTGTTCAGATGGGGAGGTTCATGCTGCTGGTGGTGGCCTTAGAAACACTTTCATCGATCAAAACGGCGGAAACACGTACTGTGTAGAAAGAGCTGATGCTTTGGGGTTTGGACACCAGATTAAATTTGTTGTTGACGTCTTGCAGCCTGATACCAGTACTTGCCGCTTGTGCAAAAAGCATCAAAAAGCAGCCACATGAATGGCTCATGGTGAGATTTCTTTCGCAGTTGCTACTCTCCATACAGCGCAGGTGGATGATGATGACAGCGACGAGGTCAGCCTTAGTCCATGGGTTTCACTGCAACGGCTGCAACGGCAGCATGTCTAGAGCTGACCGCAGCTGACCTTGTGACCTGATTCACAACTTGCAGTGGCATCTCATGTCATTTTGGACCTGTGGAGAGGCAATGTCAGTTCTCTCCTCAGACGACGATGGTTTCATGCCATGGGCAAAAACAATACACGTGCGAAGGCTCCAACCGCCATGGGCCTTGCTTCTGCGCCGTCGTTGTCATTGGATTGTCATTGGCACATTTGTGCAATTCAACGGTAGCATCGGAACGACAACACAACCTCCGAATTCACATAATTGACTTCCAAACTTCAAACTTCCAATCGATTTTCCGACAAACACTTCCAGCAGTTCCATTGGATCTGGAGGCGGCTGCTGCAAGAACTGCCCGTAGCCTCGGGTCTCTGGTGGTTGAAACGCACAGCACGGCGACGAACCTTGCTGCGCCTTGCAGAGGAGCTCTCGAAAACAGCGGATTTTATGCACATGGCATGCCATGAACTTCGCATGAACAATCAAGATACAATATATCGATGTATAATTAGATGTATAATGATGTATGTAATATACAATTTCAATCAATATCATATCACAGCATCTTCTTTGATTCGATGCCATGATGCCATGTAGTGGGAAATTAGCAAAATTGGACAGTCGCGGATCTGTTGCGTTTCTGCGAAAAGGAGTGCGCTGCCTACGGCCCCCAGTTGCGTCGACGTTGTGCAGAACTGCGTGCAGCAGCTGCAAAGCGTCGACTTGAACTGCTGCGGACTGGGCAAATGAAGGCAGGGATGGCACAAGAAATCGATGAGTTCGGATGAGATCGGATCAAATGGGATGAAACCATGATAAGTTGATATCCGGGACCAGGCCCCTCAAAGCAGGTGGAAAGCTATCACATTTGTCGCTGGAGAACTGATTCCCCTCGTGATGAGACTGCCGGAGCAAAACCATGGCCTGTTAGCACGTCCAGTTCCTCGTCCCAGGAGTATGCTGCAATGGTCCAAGAGACAAAGGCAAGGAGATGAACTGTGTACTAATGCGCACTCCCACACTACTTGTAATGTTTTGCGCAGTCTGGCTTGCATCTCATTTTGATGACCAAAGCAAAGAATCTAATCTAAATTAGATATTTTTCTAGAACCGCAGATTCTCCAGCTGCAAGTGCAAGGTGTAGCAAACGCATTGTCATGAATAGTATGAAAGCGTGGATTGAGTCCTGGACGAGACGAAACGAATCCTTGCTGAGCTGGGTGTCAGCAGCAGCGAGGAAAAGGATGTGACACAACCAAAAGCCTTAGCGCAGCTCCGACAAATCGTGGGTTCCACCCTCGAAAGTCCATCCCGCACTGGGAGACTAGTTGGGACTAGTTGAGACTAGTTGAGACTAGTTGGGCCTTAAGGACTTCGCACATAACAAATCTAACAAAGATCATGCATTTCGATGCGTTTCGCATTGACGGGTGGCCCCCTTAAGAATCTTTAAGAGAGGTGATTTGAAGTGTTGCTCCATGTTGCTTTAGCTCAACGCCAGGATTTCACGGAGATTTGTTTGGAACAAATCGTTCTGTTCTCGATGTTTTCTTTGCCAGTCCCTCTCGGAGAGCGAGTGCTTTCCTACTTGTTCAATCTTTTTCATGATGCAATGCTGTAACAATTCGTAGCATTTCCGTAACATGTTGTTCCAACTCATCCTATTGATTCAAGGCATGGCCAGCTGATGCCTCATCAAGCAAATGGACTTCGCTGGTTGGTGAGGCCTGGACCAAGGCCAAAAGGTTTACTGAATCGCAACAACGAGATCTCCACGGTTGCCCTCACTGTTTAGAGAAATTTCTCCATCTCTCTCTCTCTGAATTTCTCAAGGCAAATGCTGGTCATGGAATTCTGTACCTTGAGTGTCCAGACAACTGCTATCAAATGCTGTTGGAATGTTGATGGTTTTCCAAGGCTGACCGACAACCAAATGAGTGGCATTCTGGCAGATGACATGGGACTTGGAAAGACCGTCCAAACCTTGTCGCTTTTAGCCTTTTTGGCTGAAAGCCGTCAACAACGAGGCGTGCAGGGGATGCTTGTTTGTGTGTTGATGGTGTCAACACACAAGTAAACCGTGGATGATTTAGAATTTGACCTCCAGATCCAGTGCATGTCATTCATTGTCCCTCCAAGCATTTACACACTCATGCTACACCAAGGAGCTCTTAGCACAGCTGCGCTGTAGCCATTTTGGCTGAAGCGGGTTATTGGGTGCATGCCTGAAGCCATCCATGGCGGCATCCATGGCTCATGTACCCAAACGGGCGGTGCAGCATTGCCTCTACACGCCCCTGCAGGAAGTTCATCCTCCTTGCTTGAAGCCTGGGCAAGCAGAGCAGATTGCTGCAGCAGAAGCGGCTGAAGCGAAGAAGAAAGATGCTCCGTTGCCGCCCTTCGCCAAGCTCTTTGAGGATAGTCAGATTGAATCTGAGTATGTGAGGCGAATGTGTAAGCTCAGATGCCCCGATGACTTCAAAACACCACGTGGAGACAAAAAGGCAGACCATGCGGATGACCATTCTTGTCAGATTGGCGTTGCACATTGGCGTTCAGAGTATGCCCACAACTCAGCAGAAGGAGGATCTCGAAGAGTGCAACCTCAGATGACAGCGCAGCAGATCTTAGCCAGCCGGAAGGTGCCTACACCTCGCTGTTGTATCAGCAAGTTGCAAAGTTTCACTTGCAACCATGCAGAGTATGGCAGGAATGGTGACAATCCCAGAGACAAGGTCACACCACGGGACACTCAAATGCCAGTGTTGAAGAATTCTTTGACCGCAGGGAGCACCAGAGGTACAACACACATCCCAGGTTATCAAGGCGTCATCCCACGCTATGCTGGCAGCGAGAGTCATATGCGTGCATCTGCAACACCACGGTCAGTGGACAAAACCAATATCATTCCGAACTTTCACAAAGATATTGTGGGCTATGCAGGACACGTACCAGAAGCTGTCTGTAACGACTTGGGTGGGCGCAAGCCAACCGATCTCACCACCTTTGGTCATGACTTCAAACCACACAAGACTGGCGCACTTCGCTGACCGGACTAAAAGGGTCTAGGGAAGCGGGAAAAGCTGTGCATGAACACGAAGATTCGCAAAGATTGAAAAAGGTGCTAGCTGAGACCTTTGGGATCCTTTGGGGGTATAGTGCAAGGAACAAGTGAACTGGCAAGACATGGCAAGATATCGCAGGTATCAATCAGCCTTGGACCAAAGAGCTAAGCTGCCACCCGCTTTGTCACATCTCAGTTGATCATACAAGGCTTTGAAGAACGACTGATTATCATGGCTTGTACGTTGCAGCATTCTACAGCCTTAGATATTCATATCATCGAGCCGGTCTGACACAATTGATTTGCAGGCCCACACCTCGTGGTATCGCCTATGAGCACCTTGCAACACTGGCCGGGGCCCTCAGTGAGAAACACATGGGCTGGAGTATGGGAGTAACTTTTTTGTATCACACTGATCCTTTCTAATCGCATCTAATCGCTTAGTTTGTATGATTGGAAACTTTTCAAGAGGATTTCTTTGCCTGGGAATATCTAATCTGGGCTTGGGTACTTCCTTGGTGCAAGTGCTTTGGAATTGATTAGATAGTATTGAACTTCTGATCAGTCAATTGACATGAGGTGTGACGAGATTCTTCAATGGCTTCCCACGTTTCGCTTCCTAGTATATCGTGGGAATGCCTCCCAACTTGCAGCTGTTGAGAAGGAGACTATTGCTGTTGAGCGGTTTCGGAGTGTTGAAAAAAGATAAAGGGCCTGAGCTGGGGAGATTTTCGAACAAATCTTGTGTGATCCCCGGGATCCCCTCTACTTCTTGTTATCTTCTTGTTATTTCTTGATGGGTGTGCCACTGTGCCGTTGAAATATGTTGACATCATTCAGCGCCCGTCTCGATGAACTCGGCTAGGAGACGGTGAATGCCGGCAACAAGGTGAGCATTGTCCTGACGAACTATGAGGCATATGCGTCATATGGGTGTGGGCATGTGTGGACAGGCAGCGACAAAGAGTGTGCAAAGTTGATCCAACTTACATCAAAGCTGTTCAAAACTGATTCAACACCACAAAAGTGCATTGAGATACTGTATTTTTTTATATAAATTGTTGAAGCATGTTAAGGTCATTGAGGGTCTTGCAGGGCTATCGAGGCTGCATCTCACTGCATCTCGTTGACACACTTTGTTTAAGAAGAGTCAGTTGGGTTTCCTTTGTGTTTCCTACGCGGCAGACGATGGCAAGCCACGACGCCTTCCTCGGGAATTTCCCATGGTGCTGCCTGAAGCTGAGTTGGTTTGGATTTCTTACGAGATGTGGCTGCAAGTGGAGAGAGTGGATAGAGTCTGATCAATTTTGAATCACTGGAGAATCCATTCGTCCGATGGGATGGAAAGAGCCCAGGGACACTTGGGTGTCTTGAGCTTGGAACTGAGATTTTTGTCTTGAGCTGCCTTGAGGTCTTGTTGTAGATGAAGGTCACCGCATTAAGAACCACAAAGCTCACAGCAGCCAGGCAGAGCATGACCCCATCTGGAGCAGTTGCAAGACGCCGAAAACATCTAAGCAGAATGAGTGTCCTGCAGATTCCTTGCTTTTTGCACTGTTTTGCTTTGCCTCCACGTTGCGTCGCGTTGCACAAGCGTTTGCTCGGCAGTGTGCTACTCAGTGCGCTGCAGAAAATTGTAGCTTCGCAGCTCTGCAGGTGGTCCGACGCTTGCCCTGCCGACATCGCTTGTTGCTGACTGGCACGCCATCCTGGCAGATTTTGATGGTTGTGGCATTGGCCGCACCAGTGACTGGAAATGACTGGAAGAGACAGCACGCGAACCCACGAAAACCGAAAACCATCTAAAACGTTATAAAACCTTTCACTGCCAGGCCAATCCAAAACTCCCTGCGCGAATTATGGAGTCTTTTGTCCTTTGTCAATGCCTTAAAGATTTCGAACATCCAGACTCAAAAGAAATGCAGAGGCTGCATGCTGCTGGGGTTACGATGGTTTCAACTGGAAATGCCATAGCGTCAAGCAAGACAACCAGCTGGAGAGGTCTTGGCTATTCAATGTTTGCGCTTCAGTCTGTTTTATCTCCGAGGGAAGTATGTGGCATCTCCCTTTGCACAGAAAGTTGCACCATGCAATCATATTATATCCACTGTGCATCGCTCAGGTGGCACCTTCTGCTTTTAGTTCGCTGGAGAACTTTGAGCAATGGTTTGCAAAGAGCTCAGTGGTGATCACGGCTTTAAGGCCAACAGCTACGACCAGCTACGAGTCATGCATGTCTCATCACTTGTTGCACCATGATGTGATTCAGATTTCTCAATGACGAAGTTCTTGAGGCAATACAGTGTTGTAGTGTTTCAGAAGTTAAAGAGCAGCTTCGGTAAGAGAAGGTGTGCACCCATGGAAAGGTCAGGACATGCCGATATGTGATGACACAGTTCCTAGGCATTACCAGCTCCACCATCTCTGCACCTCAGCAAAGGGATGGATGAGGCCTGGAACCTGCACGCGGCACAGGCTGTCTCTGTTTTGGACAGGAAAGTATGGAACAAAACGGGACATGGGACAAGCCGGACAAGCTTTTTTTCATTGGAATGTGCCACTGCGTTCACTGCGTTCAAGTGGGTCGAGTGCGTTCAAGTGCGTCAAGGGATGGGGCATGGGAACAGAACCAGCACTGTCAGGATGAGGCCGGGGACACGGAGGCAGGGTGTAGCTGTGGCAGCGTGGTGGGACAAATTTGGATGGACAACTTGCAATCGAATAAGGAAACATGCAGCTGACCCTGACAGACTCTGTATTTGTGTGATCAGGCGATACACATCGATACACCATGGTGATGCCTACGGGCCTTCACATGCCATGGAAAAAGCTGATGTATATACAGTAGTATTATCAATATATATCTATATATTATATCCCCCTTTGAATTTCCTCTACGTTTTGAGGGGGCTTGGGCTACGTTTGAGGCTGACAAAAATAGTTGATTTATACAAAAAATGGGGTTGGTTCCCCAGACATTGTAGACACATAGTGGTATGTAAAGATCATGTTGGATGCACTAGCTTTTTGTAGAGAGGTCATTTTGAAGCAGTTTTTCCGTCATGTAAAAATGCAACCAGCTTTTTGTAGAGAGCTCCACTTTGAGGCTTGAGGGCGCCACTACAAGTAGCCGAAACGAGGGTTAAAAAAGGACTTCCACATGAAAGCTTTCTTTCTCCACAAAATGCTGAGAGTTCGGGGGACCCAACCTCCTGAGAGCACAGAAACCTCTACAAAAAGGATAGGGAAAAATCCAGCTGGATAATTAATTGATGGTTCTTTTAAGTTAACCATGTGGGTTGAGCAACCTTTTTGTAGAGCTGATTTAGCTCGGTTCTTGGCATGGTGCCTAGAGTTGGCACTAGCTTTTTGTAGTCCCAAGGTTTTTGCAGGTGAATGCTTCTTGTAGACACTGGGGGTTGGTCCCTAGTGATTTGTAACTACGCAGAGGGGGGTCCAACCCCTCCCCCCTAATTCTAACGAGGATTATATTATATATATTATAATATCAGCTTCTTCTTATGTATACACATACATAAATTTCCTTCGTCAAAACAAATCGTGTTTCAAGCTCTTTCCAACTTGATTGCCTTTGTGTCTCTTGCTAGCAGAGGATACCCTGCATGGTTGCGTGGTTGCGGGTTTTTGCCTTTTCACGCTCAAGACAACCAAGGGGAAGAATTGAAGGAAGGTATTTTAAAATCAACCGCTTGTTAGAACCATTCTGTCCCTCGCTTCACGAATGGATTGCCGAGTGGGACCGCGAGGCCAAGATCCTGTCGCAGGAGGAAGAGTTCCATGGCTGACATGAACAGATTGGACCCAACAAAACATCCATCGACGAAGCATCACCTGCAGACGACTGCAGGGCATTGGGGGATGGGATATTTCCAATAGGACATGGTTGTGAGATTTCTAATGAGGCTCTTGATCATCCAACGGCTGCATGGAGTGTCCGGAAGCCAATATCATGGATGATGAGCTTTCTGTGTTTCTGTGTCTCGGTCTTTGGTCTCGGTATCACAGCGAGGCTGCGACCATTCCTTCTGCGCAGAACAAAGGTACGATATGGTACGATAGCTATTCGATGGTTCAGGGAGCATGTGATTTTCTTTTGGTGTCCAAAAGTACACTGCTGACACTGCTGGCAGCAAAAGCTCAATGCCCAGGAGCAAGTTCTGGCAGATTTGCCACCGAAGACGGAGGTCGGGATGGTTGCTGGTGCATCCTCAACGGAATTTTGGTGTGTGCAGTGAAAGCATGCAATTTTGAGCATGCCAATCAGGGGCTTTTCGTAATCAGAACATATCAGAACTCTTTGAATGTGTGGTACCCTCTGGTAGTTTATAGTGAGTTTTCCCATTAAAAATGGTGATTTTCCATAGTTATGTTATATAATTTACCAGAGGGTAAAGGGCCAAGCTGGTCAACTTGTCATGGTTTCAAACCGGGTCCAGAGTGTCTTCCAGACTTCATGCAGGTTGTGCTGTGGCTACCACTGACCCGGTGGCAGAAGGTGCCCCAAGCAAGACCAGTGTTCAGTGACCAAGCTGAGTTAAGATCTTATTTTTTCTGAGGGAACTTTGTTGCAACTGAATTCTCAAGTGCGGCCACAACTTGCGAAGCTCCTGGCTCAAACGGTCTCGGAGATTTTTGCGAAGCTCCTCCTGTTCCTTGACAATGCAATAGCTGGCTGACATATCTCCAATTTCTACTGACTCAAAATCTTAGTGGGCCTCTTGTGCCTCACGGCACGTAGTGACCATTAGTATCCATTAGTGATCTAGATAAACATGCCTAGGTTGATAGATATTGAATGATATCTCAATGCCCCTCAGACGTGTGTGGGCTGTGCCAAGGACCAATGAGCTACTCATACAGCCCCCAGTTCTTTTTGTCCAGGACCCAGTTGTGAAGCCCGCATTTACACCCAGAAGGTTGACAACATTGAAGCCTCGCCAGATTTACACCCCTCGGGTTGCCAGTGCTCATGTCTATGGTGACAACCGGTTGGTTGTGCATTCTGTGCCTAGAGTATCTCCAGAAATCGTGCCGAAGATACACACTTATCATATGTATAACATATATATATATATACACATACATACACACACAATAAGTATATCATGTATGTATAACTCTCTTTTTCATTTGTCGTATTGCCAAGGCACTTCCCCAAATATCATGTTTTGGACTCAGCAAACTGAGCAGCGACATCTGCGACCCTCAGTGACGCCGAGTGACGTCGAGTGACACCCTCAGGCTCCGCACTTGAAGCCTGGTGAAGAGCACAAGGAGACCATGGGAAGGGTGGAGGTATCTGTGGTCACACATGTGGTTATCCTGAGTCATCCTGAGTCATCCTGAGTCATCCTGAGTCATCCTGAGTCATCCTGAGTCATCCTGAGTCATCCTGTATGGAATGTATTTGTTTCCGTTTATTTTATGGATGTACTTGTCCTCTCACCTCTTGCTGATATCTGAAATCAACCAAACACATACAATCCATACAGTGTATACAGTCTGATCAACTGTGCCAAAGCGTCCAGTGGAGGCATTTGTTCCGCCTCAGGATCCTTTGGACGAGATCAAACCAAAATGCCTGAGTAGTTGCCAAGACTGGTTGCCCGCTGGCTCAGATTTGACTCTGGCTGAGAGTCACAACAGGAGCTTTGTCGAAGCACTTCCACGGTCAAGGTAATCTGTTATTCACTAATGTACTTGATTCGAGATGCAATTTGTCAATCTAAACCTGCCAGAGGATTGTTGCATATTGTTTACCGCAGCCTCAACTTGGGACTGAAACGAGAGTTTTAAAAAAACTTCGGCAGTTGCTCTGAGGACGGAGTACAACAACTGTGTGACTCGCATCTCAATGCGCACTGATGGTAAAGGCGGGAGCGCTGAAACCACCAGAAAGCAGACAGAAAGCAAGGTGTGTTGGTGTATGTTGGCTGTGTTTTTCTATGTTTTTCTCTGATTTTCTCTGTTCGTCTGACTCTCGGAGCAATGTGTGTTTTCTGTGTTTTCTCTAATTTCACGGTATCTTCATGTGTCAAACTGAATTGAATAATGACAAGGGAGGCGCTTTGCCCAGCGATTCAAGTCACCAAACAACACTCATAGGGGAACCAGCCTGCAAGCATTCTCTCTGTGCTGAGGAGTCTTTGTTTGCGCTGGTAGAAACTGTAGGATGATGTGACGCCAGGTGACTGCAGGGGACAGTTTGAAGAGCTGACAATGTGCCAGGACTGTCGATTGACATTGGATTGGGGGCTGTGTCCTCCGTCTTTGATACGCTAGAATGCCAGCTACACCCAGTTCCAAGTAACATGCTGAGCGTAAAGTGATGAATGCTGAAATTCTCTTGTCGGAATTTGTCGGTAAAGTTGATTGAACATCTGGAGGGCCTGTGCAGCCAGGATCACTGCATTGCTCACGAGATCTTTCACCACGTGAAGTGACAATGAAGAGGGCAACTGCTTGGTGTTTGGCGGGACAGGACTGGATTCTGCTTGATATGACTCAGAGAGTGAGATGTACTACGGCTTTCATATCCAGGTTTCCGGTTTTCGAATACAGTTCTCTTGTTTTTTTTTGTTGTTGTTGTTGTGGTGGTGGTGGTGGTTTTAGTTTGGTAGTTGTAGTTGGCAGCAATATACAGTTGGTACCGAAAGCAGCATTGCTTCGCAACCTTCAGAGAAAAATCGCAAAGTGTGGAACCAGCGTGTGAGAGACGATTGTCGGAAGGATCCCTGCACGGCCGGAAGATCTCTTCGTTTCGGAAGTGAATTGGGGCCTGCAGATAGAAATTGATTGGGAAAGCTTAGTGGACGAATGACGAAGCATCAGAGACACTACAGTCAGGGCACTCTCCACCTATCTACCCGCTACTGTACCAAATCTTTGAACCTCCACAAGATATGCCAGTGAGTCAAACAGTATAAATAGTACAATATGGTACAGTATAATATGGTATACTACATCACTGTGACCACTTAGTCAATTTAGGTCACACCCACATTCTGCCCGCTGATGCGATTTGTGTCTTTGGACCACAATCAATTGCGGAAGGTCGTGTGAAAAAGTGTTTTTCCAACATCCAACTTTGGAGATCTCGACATGATGGTGGCTTCAGCTGGAAATTAATTCCTAGGATGAAGCTGCTAATCTGCCAATAGCCTACATGCTGCTGCATTGATGACGCTATCATCCTGGAGATTTAGGGTTGAACAACTCTAGATGGCAATCCCACACAACCTATGCTTGACATATCATTCTTCCCGAGCCCGCTTTGTCAGCTGATTTCTCAAGCACTGTTCGAGACTCCGCTGTCAGAGCTTCTCTTGCAGCTTGGCACAAAGATGTAAAACGAAGGGGAAATGCAGTAATGAGTAATGGATGCAATCGGCCTCCAGCTGGAGCATTTCAGAATTGCAGAGCAACGCAATCATGCAAATTCCATTAAATTCCACTTTACACTTAGTTTGAGTGCTTCTATTGACCTCAAAATGGATAAGGTGATGGGAGAAAAAATATTGTCCTTGCCAATCTTAAACTATCCTCATTTTGACATTATTCTGCTGCAGTCAAGTCCATTCAGGCCGCCATGAGTTACTCCTACAGCCCACAGTTCTTTCTGCCAAAAACTCAATCTTGGCGGTGAGTGAATAAAGTCCTACACAGCTACAGCATCAGCAGGGCGGAGTAGGGTTCACTTTCAGGTTCCATGTACTGAGACCGCCTGTTACATGTGGAAACTGTCAGATGACGCTAGATGGAATTCTGAATGTCCAACATTCAGAACGATCACCTAAGATCACCTAAGCTTTCTTTTGCAATCGACAACTTGAGCAGCGTGGTGAAGCTACCTACTTATCACACGCCACGTGTTTTTTGACCGACACGATGCGACAAGGCACTTTCCGAAGTACCATGTCCAAATCCCAGATCTGAGACAGGGGCGATGTCACGATGTTACGATGGATGACATCGACCATCACCCATACCTGCCACTGAGGCCCCACACTTGAAGCCTGGAGAGGAGCACAAGGCAACGACAATCAACGACGATCAACGACGAATTGTTTACGACAAATGTGTCTTTGCGGGCTTCGAAGGTCATGTTGATGATCTCTTTGCGAACAGCAGGAAGTGGTCTTCACATATCATTGGAGATGTGCAGAGCAAAACAGAAGTTTATAAACAAGTACAAACAAGAACCTCAAGAATAACAAAGAAAAGTGTTTGCGCAAAAAGCCTTGGCTGCACAGGATCCGCTGGACGAGATCAAGCCCAAATGCCTGAGCAGCTGCCAGGATTGGTTGCCCGATGCCCAAGACAATGCGCATTAAGCACGTGCCAAGAATGGGATAAAATGGGAGTGGGAGGCACTTGTCATCCAGACTTTAAGCTTCTAAAGTTATATACTATTATCTGTTGCCAGGGCTGTTGCCCAGGTGCCAGGTCACAACATATTCTACTTGTGAAATATGAGCAATTGCCAATTGCACGTGCTGGAAATGCTGCCCACCTTTTGCCTGAGGACCGAGTACAACAACTGTGTGACTCGCATCTCAATGCGCACCGATGGCAAAGGCAAACCCATCGAACAGTTCACAACACGTTGTGCAGAGGAAGTCAGGACATTTGCCAAGGGGGTGAAAGTTGCACTGCCAGGAGATTGCAGGGGCCAATTTGAGGAACTGACCATGTGCCAGGACCCGCCGTGCATTGGAAGCAAGTCACTACATGTACTATCAGTGATGAAACATGTGTTTGAAAAACTGACAAAATTACTAGGAACTAGGAACGCCTTCCACTTGCTTTGAGCCTCCAGCTTCATGCAACTGGAACATCTCTGAAGATGGTTTGAAGGTGGTTTGAAGATCCTGGTACAAAATCTCAGGATGTGAATATAATATATGTGTATATTTACCTATACATTATACATTATATATTTACACATACGCACGTAATGTAGGTATATCTAGGTATCATGTCCTCAGCCTTTCATTAGCACGATGGTGAGGATCACTGTATCGCCCATGAGATCTTTCACCATGTTAAGTGAGAGACGGAATTCCGCTGGAGGGGTGTGTTCAGTGCGGTCGTCCTCTAGCGTTGAGTAGACAATTGCACACTGCTCAGTGATGGCACAACGATGAAAGGTCGGCAACGTCAACAGCATTTGAGATCTGGACAGCGAAGACACATGAGCTTCGACATGTTTCGACATATTTCTTCCAGCCTTCTGATTATGCTGGCGACCTGGTGGCTGTCCATTTTTTGAATAGCGAATCGTTTCACGCAAAGAACCATGGTTGCCTATGTCTTGCGGTTTACGGACAATGCTTCATCCAATCTAAGCTTTCAAGCCCAAAATGAATGCTGACCAAATCCACAGAGACCAATTCTGTCCGTCAACTGTGAGCCGATATTCAAAAAGATAAAGCTGCCATGATCGTCAAGAACCAGTCTGCACCGGGGGATATTAAGAGGCGCAAGAGGCGCAACCAGTCTGCATCAATTAGTGAAATGATGTGAAATGGAATTTCCTGCGCAGAATGTTTCTAACAGTTCTCTGTGTGAGTTTTGGGTTTCAGGGAACCGGCTGAACAGGTGCTCTACCGGAGAGGCCTCCGAACTGTGCAACGCATGGCACCACGCCCAGAAATATGTTAACAACTTCTTCACAATATGTATTATCATGTTATGTATTCTGCAAATTTCTGGACGTAACATGACGTGACATGTTCATTTGCACTTCAACATTCCCAAGGCGCCGAAGCGGAGGCAGGTGAATGCCACAGTTTCTCGGTCAAAAGCCCGTCGGTGTCCTTTCAGAAACTCAGTAGTTGGTCACCTGGAGTCCTTCGATGGGAACCTGGTGCTGCGCATAAAAAAGCTCGTGCTTGAATGGCAGCATGCAGAACAATTGCGATTGATTTGTGATGCTGAATCGTTTTGAATCGAGACAAGCATCAAAATATGTCAAAATATGTCAAAATCCGCCCACACCGCTTTGGCGGTGAAGGCGTGCTTATTGGGGGGCAACAGCAACACTAAATGCTCAATGACATTTGTTAATATAGCAGTCGCTATATCAGCTTTAGCTGGGGGGGGGGGCCCAAAAACGGTTTCGCACCGAGACCAGAATACGGTGGTGTTTTCGACATTTTTCGAGGATTTTTGGGTGTCTGAGCGCAAGAGGGTATTGAAATGGAATTTTGGGTCATTTTGGTAGCTTTCCGGCAATGGAAAAACGGCCAAAAATGAAAAAAACATTGTACATAGCAAGATTTTGCAGGGTTTTTGGATGCCAGAGCATTGAAAACACTGCAAAAACAAGTGTTTTGGACTGACGTTATAGCAAAAAACGTGTAAATTACCGTATGCTTGACTGGAAACATTACAAAAACACTGTCAAAAGCACTGTTTTGGAAGGATTTACTGCCTTTATGGCAAAAAACGTGTAAATTACCGTCTGTTTGACTGGAAACATTGGAAAAACACTGTCAAAAACAATGTTTTGGAAGGATTTCTTATTGAAACTTCTTAGCTTGAAGAGCCCCCACGGGGGAAAACCACCCTTAGCCCCTCTCACGGACCGAAATAAACCTGCGGTGTGGGCGGCCACCCCACGCGAAGCGGGGTGAATATGTTGACAAATAATTTTAAAATAATTCAAAAACATGTAAAAAACAAGTTCAACACATGTTGAACATGAGCCTAAAAGAGGCAGTGGGCCAAAAAAAAATCCAGGTTTCGTCCTGCTTGGTGCTTCGTAAGGCAGTGCGGGAGGCTCAGATGTTGCAACTCTCCCTATGAATCCTATAAGAGACAGATCCTAGAGACAGAGACAGAGCCTAGAGATGAAGCTCCTTGTTTTCGTCGAAACTTTTGTTTTGGCAAGTGCTGTCCTTGGCAGTTTCATTGCAGTTTCAACATGTTTCAACTCATTTTTTTTGCAATATTTGCTCCGAGGAACCACCCGTATCACTACCTCAGTAAGAAGGACTGCAGACTTCGCTTCTATTTTCTCCAGCACAGATCCGCACTTTTCAGATGAGCCAAAATTATTTTATTGGCTTTTTATCGCAACGGCTTGGAGTTTCAAGTTCGCATGCCTGTAGTACGCGTACCCACATCCTCGTTCTCTTGTTTTTGGTTGTGGGTGTGTGATGAAGCAGTTTCAGTAGCACAAACTGACAGCCTGAATACTGCGATACTGTGTCATGCGCATTGCCATTGCATCTGTTTGATGGGAATCTACGAAAAGTTGACATGGTCGTAGGGCATTTCGATGTGTCTAGAATAGGAGATGCGCAAGAGCATCCCCTTGGGGTGCTCCAAAATAAAATCATGAGGCTTGAGCCTGAAATATGTTTGAAAAACAAATTGGAACACGGTGCGTTGAACCCCATAGATTTTATTTTCTTTGGGGGGTTGTGATGATCAGGATTTCAACATGTTCTGCTGTTCGATGAGCAATAGGTTGAGACCCTGCAATTTTGTTTGCCTGTTTCAGTTGCAAAACTTTGAGGAAATAACGTGTATATATTTATAGTATAAGTTTGAACAGTAACAGAGAGAGTCTGGCGTGCGATGCCCTTAACCAACGACAAAAACATAGGTTTCAAGCAACCCCCAAAAACTCCCATTTACAGTACATGTTGGGGCCATAGACTTAGACAACCAAATGTAAACAAATCCAAGCCTCGATCGACTGTCGTCCTCCCAAGTAAGGATTTGTTGACAGCCAAGAATGCAGCAATATCTACAATCATGGGTTTGCTGGGGGCAAAACAGGCAAAACAACCAGGCTCTAGTCAAACGGTTTGGCACCTGCAAAAACGCAGTCGAATATTTTCGAAAAAGGCATATATACCTTCACTATATACAAGTTTGCATATGTTTGTGTAAAACTAATACATCTTATCTCTCTCTCTCTCTCTATACCATCTAAACCAGAAACATCGAAATTTCAAGGATATCACAGATGTCCCAAGTCTCAGATGCAGAACCCGGTTTTACTCCATCGCCACAGCCGCTACGGCTCCCAACATCCTGCTGGTTATAAATATCCCGCTCCCAACATCGCGCTATCTTTAGACAACATACATATATATATATATATACACACATTTCTGTACAACATATATGTTCAGGTTCAATTCTTTTCCTTTAAATCGGTGGTCGGGCATGGGTCAGGAAATCAAACACCTGCAAATCAAAACCTTAAAACCATTTTCCCCATCCCAAGCAAAAGTCAACTGACTGCAAAACCCCAAAGCCATCATGGACTTGTTTGAAACAACCCCCTCCCAGCTAACTTGAACCACGCACTCAGTTTTTATAGGGATCGCAATATGATCAATGCAAAAAAAGAATGTGCGATGAGATAATGGATGGGGAGTAAGGGTATGAAAACAGGGAAAATTGGGAGATAGCCTTGGGACCTGTCCATTTGATTGTTGGCAATCTTTGATTCTATTTTGGGAACTGTCTGATGTTTTAAGGGGTTAGGTGGGGGTGGTCCCCTTCCAGGTTGAGGTCCTTGATTTTACTGCATTTTTTTCGGTCCAACCCCCCTGGCACAAGATCAAGAGCTGAGAAAGCGGAGGCACCTCATGTGCCCGTACATTTTCAGCCAGGAACGTGCACAACGAGCTTCGACAAAGGAGCAACTTCAAATCGCTTTGTCAATCCGTCGTTTCAAGTGTTCAATACACACTTCATAACCGACGAGAAATTTTGACATTCACATGTGTGCCCACAGACTTTGTGCCCTAAAGTACCTATTATATTCTTCCAAACACAGATTGTGATGCAGAAATCTGAGTTTAAGTATGTCTACGTGAAGTTTGCGGGATTCACGCCTGTGACGGTCTTTCATCTCTCTTGAAACCTTTGCAGAAGGAACACTCAAATCGACTATATAGCGTAACTCAGCATAAGATCGTGCTAGGTTTGCCATGTTGCGGCTTTGTTCTGCAGTTTCGTGCTCAAAACTCAAGTCTTTGTGGTCTGAAAAGATTTCATCAGCCTTGATCATGGCGCGCTTGCAGGCAGAATCTGCTTTTGTTGGGCACTGCTAGCAGAAGCTGAAACACCTTGAAACCTCTCGTCAATATACTCGGAGACCCCTAGATGTGTGACTAGAAGGGGAGGTCAAATGTGGGAAAGTTGTGTACAGGTTCTGGCAGCTGCTGTTCTTCTGATGCCATTTGCGCATGCCGTGTGACTTGGCCTCCACTCCAGGGATCGCAAGCTGGGCAAGCAACAGCCCCATCCATCTTGTTTGACTTTAGAAGCCTGTGTCATCCTGTGTCTCCAGAGTCTATTTTTACTTTAACTCCAAGTTAACACATCATGCATGGTTTGTTTCGCCGTGCATCTACTGTAGATGATCACAGTTTCATTCAGCCTTCTTGGATCGGTTTATCCTTTGTCACGATTTGAGGCGACAGACTGCAAACATGAAGGCTGAAGTGGCAAGCGACACCGAAGAGGAAGGCAGTGGCGTGCAGATCACCCAGGGCTGGGCAGATTCTCAAACACTGGACCTGACGAATGTGCCTTGACGAAAAGAACGATAAAGGAACTCATTTTTGTCGTCGGATCCCTGTTCTCTTGTCGGTGATCGAAAAGTCTGAAGTGTAGAACCGACAATGATGGCTTCAAAATTGCTTCACATATCTCCAACCAATTTCCAATCTCCTTTGCGCTGGTGTTCTAAGGCATTCCTTACGGTGTGGAAGGTGTCATGATTTGCATGGGAGGGGGCCAGATGTTGCAGATGGGATAAGCTGATAAGCTGCAGGAGAGGATTTCTTGTATAGTAGTTATAGTAGTTGCTGGACCTGTGCGCTGGAAAGAGGCCTTCAGATGTGTAAGTAACCATAGGTAACCATGTTGATTGACACATATTGAAGCTATTTTCTCATGTTTTGTCCATGTAGTTGGAACAACTTTGAGCTCTTGGGATCTGAGCAGATAGAGATTGTATCAGATCCCTGTGACCCCCTCCCATTGACTCTACAAAGAGAGCGCCTCCAAGAAATGCCAAATCCGCATCAGCAGAACATGCAGAACCTTGAAGCCTTTGAAGCCTTTGAAGCCTTGAGCACCTATCCACAATGCACTCAATCGAATCACTTGTCCTTGTGATCAATCTGTTGAGGCGATTCCTCTCACTTCGTCATCCGATTTCACGAGACTTGGTCGAAGTGCGGTAGACTGCATCGAGTTGGCTAATGTTCCAGGCCTGCGTGATGAACATATTGGGACCATTTGGGACCCCATAAATATCATAAATGACAATTAAATACTCTCGGAAAGCCAACAGCAGTACTGCGACCGTGACCCTCTGATCATTTTTGCGCAGCAGTACCAGATAGGATCAATGAGGGCACTGAGCTCTAGGGCTCAGTTTTGAGCTTCCTCCAAGAGTCTCTTGCTGCCTTTTGTTTGCAAGACAATTCCAAAACAGACAACAACTATGCCCATCCTGACATACAGAAAACAGACCCGTGCACCCTGACGCAAGGATCTCCGGTTACTTGACTTGCATAGAGACTTTTCTATAGAGTGCTTCACTCCTGAAGTTTGGCGCTGGCAAATGCTGTTTGTTACAGGTATGGAGGACACTAAGTGTCGTTTTGTAGAAATTTCAGCACGATAGGTAGAGAAACGTTCTACCTTGTGGACGTGAACACTATCAAGTGATATATTGCGGAGTTGCCAGTCGTACAAGAAGGGGCAGATTACGCAGATCTAGAGAAGCCTGGAACCATACTACATCTCCATTTAAGTAAATCCACCTCAAGGTATGAACGGACACATACATATTTTGGCTCTGCATGGAGTGGATCTTCCTTGTGTAGTTCAATTGTTCATACTGATTCATGCCTTGATTCTGCGCATGCTTTTCCATTGTGCCAGTTGAACCCAGCGTCCTGCCCCCGGGTGCATCCAACGCGGAGAGCAGCAGCTTTTAGCGTCCACCATCAGCAGCTCAGTGACGTTTGGCTTTCCCAATATTAAGGCGATCTTGTGCACATGGTCAAAGCGCTCCAAGAAAGGCACATGCTGTCAAGTACAATGCTTTTTGACGGAAACACTTTCTTGAATTGATTCTTTTGATTCTTTTGATTCTTTTGATTCTTGCTTTCGTGTTGTCTATGGACAAACTCAGATTCTGTGGGCCTGGGTCTACTAGAATTCTGAACGCAGGCCACACTTGCCAGTGGAGTGCGAGAGCATGTGGATTGGACAACCTGTCTCATTGGTTGTGACTCACCCTGGGGACAAGGTGCGTGCAGATCTTGAAATTGTTGTTTCCCACCCTGAAATGGCGGACCTGTAAACTAGCTCGCTTCCTGAGCTAGCGACAGTGTGGTTTGGATTACAATTTCCTGGCAGGTTTCTTGAATCTAAATGCAGTGAATGCAGTGAATCCAGTGAATGCAATGAATACAATGAATGCAATGAATGCAATGAATACTTCACTAGCGGTCCCTAGCGGCACTAGCGTTTTTTTTGCCGCGAACCAATCAAGCAATTGCAATCCTTTCTCGATAGGCTACTGATTTGTTCTTGAAAGCCTTCGTGGGGGGATATGCACAGATCGGAGGCAGGAGTCATACCGTTTCCCTGTAGTCCTTAAGTATCGCAGCTCTCTCTCACTTCTGGAATTATCTTTATTCCCTTCTTGGTGGCCAGATTGACAACGACAGAGGCATTTTTTTTGCGGAGAGTTGTACACACTGCATTACACAAATGTAATGCTGTTGCGTTTGATTTGATTTTACTTTTGCAACCATGCAACACAATCGCACGGGGCCTTTTTGAGACCCGTGGATTGGATTGCTCGACATGACCTGTTGTCTTGCCATGTAATTAACTCGTGTAAGTGCATTATTCATCATTTTTCGCCTATTCTTTGCTGAAATTATTGTAAGAGATTACCCCCTTGACGGGGAATTGCTATCATTGATTATCATCATAAAAAATATTTGTCTCTTTTGTGCTACACCGTGCTACACCCTGATTGTTGATGACTTCGACCTTCTCTTCAATGGGCAGCATCGCGTGTATCGTCACAGTCTGGCACATTGTCTATCGACAAATACCAGAGTTGCACTTCAGATTGATTGCCTAATTGTTCCATATTGTTCTATGTTTATCCACATTTATCCACAATTATATAGTCTTATATACATTTATCCTATTTTCTAATTGCACCTTCCCAGCTCAGCCTCGAAGTTCTTGTTCAGATTGAAAAACTTGTGCGAGGCGTTGCAACCTTGGCGGTCAGAATTGCTGACATGATCAAAACAACTGCTGTGCACCTCGTCAAACACCGTTTGTTTGCAATGTAACTCTGACATTTCAAGAGGTGTTGTAGGTGTCACACATTTTCTCGACCCAGCATTGAAGTGGCAGTGTTGATGTTTTTGATTCTGAGTTGAAAAAGTCACCTTTGAGGACTTCCATCGTTTCTTCTTTGGCTGCGAATCCATCTCGTGTGAACTTGGACAATGCCATTGATACCATCCTCCGCAGCGGCAAGATCAACGAAATTTCAAGAGACTATGCAGCAGATTGGGAACTGAAGAAAAAGGAAAAGGAATCAACTGATTTGCAGGGAAATCAGAGAAGTGGATTGGCCAGAAGAATTTTACCCATCATAGTGTTTGGTCCGAAATATATGGGGTTGCTGTTTGTGGTCTCTCACTTTTGGATACTTTTGGTTCATAGCAGGCAGCAAGCGTTGGACGCCGAAGTCGATTTGGTATTGGTTGACTGGCAAGAAGCGCCTCGCAAGCAGAGTTCATGACATGGCCAAAAGTTGAGTGCAGTTCAAAGGGAAAACATTGAAAGCATTGAATCAGAAAGCATTCTCAATAAGGTCAATAAGGCAATCTTTCGGTTCGTCCCTCTCGTTGTTTGAACCCGTGGTACACAACATTACACAACAACACGCCACAGCGAACCCAAACCTACTGCGCTGTGCAAGTCATTGGAACAATCCAAGGACCATCGCAACTTTGACCTTAAAGACCAAGTACGACCGACAGTACAATCCTCCCATGGTGAAATTTCAATGCGTCAAGAACGAACATCCGGGCAAATATGGTACCCGAGATCGCCCAGCCTATGTCGCAATGCTTGGCGAGCAAGGTGAGATGATTCCTTTGAATGCACACCGTTTGCAGCTTTTTCTTATGGCCCTCGCTTAAGGCCTTGCCAGGCCTTGCCTAAACTGGCACATGCAACGCTGCAATGTCTGCCAAGTGGCCAGCAAAAGTGGAGTCTTGTTCGATCTGGTGCGAATTTAGCTGCTTTAGCTTGCGTTGCTAGATGGAGAAGATGCAGATGCGCCGAAGCGTCACAGAGCAAGATCGTATGTAGATGATTGTAGATGTATGTAGTATGTCATAATATGTATTGATACAGCAAAGATTCTCTGCGGGTGCGTGCTTCGATATTGTGATCTCGACCAGTTGTGTATCTGGAGATATTCGGAGAGTTCAAAGCTATCTCCCATGGCACAAGATGGATCACAGGTCTGCTATGGTCTCGGTCTCTTGTGTGATCCATGCTGCCAATGCTTCACATTGCCAGGAAGTCATCACTGCCAAGATCCAAGCTGAACATTGCAATGGGGAGATGTGTGGTTTAAGTCAAAGCTATCCAAAGCCCAAATTATGTCTTCAGCTTCTGAAGATTACTCAAAGCAGAAACGGACAGAGACGGTGATTTGTAATTTGTAATGATGGTTTTTGTGACTGAAGGCCCGGTCTTTTATATGCTGCATGCTGCATGGTCTCTATTGTCTGAGGGCAGAACCTTTCACGCAAGCTTTCCTTGCATCTTCCTTTCCTTTCAAGCCTTTGTTATGCCATTCGTCGAAGATTCTCTCTGCGCTCTATCCTGAGGAAAAATTATAATGCTATCAATAGACTATATTATCCTATATATTTCAAACTGAATATCGTTGTCTTTGATCTGAGGCCTCCGGCAAGTTCGAATTTCTCGATCGCATCCTCCCAAGGCTTCTGATACATATGGCAAAATGTAGAAAGAAACTGAGGTCGGCCAGGTTTTGAATCGCTGTTGGTTGTAATGTTGGATGCAACACTGAATTCTGATCTGCGTCAAGACGCCTTCCAAAAATTGATGTATAATGATGTAATTATATAAGTATATACTACCTCCCAGCCCACAAGATTGAGACTAATGAATACTAATGATGTGTTCCACATAGTATATAACTAGAAGGACATAGAAGGACATAGAAGGACACATCCTCCTGCCCCACACTGACTGAATGGCTAGTTGTGTGTGTGCCAGGCTGGTAAAGTTTGATCATAAGATTTTGGCTGGATCCTGAGCAGCGGCTAAACCGGGCATGCAAACCATGCAAACCCAACCTAATAAGAATCTAATAAGATGATTTCATTTTGACATATTTGGATACAATCATATACTGTATATTTTCACTGAATTGCCTAATTCTGACAGTTGAAGAAGGCCGAGAACCATGCTCGCATACAACGCGGACTGGAATCCGCCGTTCTACTTGCGTGTGCAAAACATGTGACGTGCTAATCAAGGGTGGCTTGTTTTCAATTGCCCAACAGGAATTTAAATGCACCGCTTTGGTCGTGATCAAAGCCGCTTTCCAATAGGCTTCAAATTTCCAGTTTCTTGGGTAAGCCTTATTCAGCCAGTCGCTAAGATCTTTGCGCAGATGACGAGTTCCTTGGATCTTTTGGAGAAGCTGCTTCAGCGTTTAGGCAAGTTGTAGTGCTCTAGATAGGCAAGGTGTCTCAAGGTGTCTAAATGATTCCAAATGCAGATGGTGCAAGTGCAAGGGCGTTCCAATTGATGGGTGTCAGTTGCACGGGAACATCTCTTTGATTTCATTTTTGCAGCCGTGTCATGTTTTCTCATGTTTTCTCATGTTTTGCCATGTTTTTGTCTCGGAATCTTCTCCCGATTTGGTGTGCTAACTTGGAGCTCGGGAGGCCTCATATTCACACGCATCGATGGATCCAAGTCATTGAGGCGGCCATCAGATTCTCAAGTGTTTTGGATTGTCTTGGCTATGAACATATATGAAAATAAGAAAAACACTTTGAAAAACCAACATCCAGCCAACCCAGAAGTATCAAGAAAATGTTCCTAGGATCACTGGTTGAAAAAGACATTCTGATGCATTCACGTGCTTGCTAATCATTAATGAATGCGACAGCAAAGTTCAGCAAGCGTTCAGTCTAGCACTTGGGCAGAACCAGAATGCGAACCAAAACTTTGTTGTTTTCACACACACTGAAAGGAACATCTGTTTCACAAGGCATTCCATTTCCTTTGTTGAGCTTTCAATTTCAATCCTCGAAGAACATCGAAGAACATCGAAGAACATCGAAGAACATCGAAGAACATCGAAGAACATCAAAGAACATCGAAACATCGAAGCACATGATGCGGATGCTGCCAGTCAGGCAGAGGTCCCTTGCCATTGCGGCCTTCACACAAGAAGCAGTGCCAGTGATGCTGCTAGGAACTTAGCTGAAATCCTTGGGTGCAGATCGGTGCAGATTGGTGCAGACCGCTTCAATGGTTTGATGTTTCTTCCTATTCACGAAAGCTAGCGTCAGCTAGCTGGAGTCTTCTTGCTTTAGCAAGTATTCCGGGGGCTGCTCAAGGACATCACGTGATTTTTCACGCGAAAGGGGGGGACCCCCACCACCACCACCACCACCACCATCATCATCATCATCATCATCATCATCATCATCGTCCTCGCCATCGTCATCGTCATCGTCATCATCATCATCATCATCATCATCATCGTCATCATCATCGTCATCATCATCATCATCATCATCATCGTCATCGTCATCGTCCTCGCCATCGTCCTCGTCATCGTCATCATCATCATCACCACCATCATCATCATCGTCATCATCATCATCATCATCATCATCATCATCATCATCATCATCATCATCATCATCATTGTCATCGTCCTCGCCATCGTCCTCGTCATCGTCATCATCATCATCATCATCATCATCATCATCATCTCCTCGTCCTCGTCCTCGTCCTTGTCCTCGTCATCGTCCTCGTCCTCGTCATCGTCATCGTCATCATCATCATCATCATCATCATCATCATCATCGTCATCGTCATCGTCATCGTCATCATCATCATCATCATCATCATCATCATCGTCATCGTCATCGTCCTCGCCATTTTCCTCGTCATCGTCATCATCATCATCATCATCATCATCGTCATCGTCATCATCATCATCATCATCATCATCATCATCATCATCATCGTCATCGTCATCGTCATCGTCCTCGCCATGTTCCTCGTCATGTCATCATCATCATCATCACCACACATCATCACCGTCATCATCATCGTCATCGTCATCGTCCTCGTCATCGTCATCGTCATCATCATCATCATCATCACATCATCGTTAATCAATTACATTTTATCATTATTGGCAATTATTGGCATTATCACGAAAGCTAGCGTCAGCTCGCTAGAGTCTTCTTGCTTTAGCAAGTATTCCGGGGCTCCCCAAGGACATCACGTGCTTTTTCACGCGAAAGGGCCCCCCCCTGCCCCCTCCCCCATATATATCATTGTTATATATCATATATCATATATCATTGTTGCATCCTCGTTTGGACGAACAATGCCGCGACACGATGATGACAGTCCCTCCGCAACTCACCTCTTCCCTTCCTTCTTTCTCCTACCCCGCTAGCTTTCGTCATCCACCCCCGGCCTCAAGTTGTGCAGGCAACCCCATCTTCTGATCACAATAGCCCTCCCTGGCGTGTAAAACGCCGCTAGGAAGTCACTGCAAATGATTCAATGATTGTCAATGTGAAGTTAAGACTCTTCCAGCATGTCCTTTGTGATCACGTTGACCGAACAAGATTTTAGAGTTTGGAGAAATGGGTCAAGCTTGAGGCTGACCACTCGTGCCGGTGGATTGGGACTCAACCTCCAAGTTGCCACAGCCTTGGCTGCCAAGAACCGCTGACTCTACAGGACTTGGGTGTGAAGTTTGTCTAAGAGGCTCTTTTTGATCTTTCTTGAAGGGCCAGAATATGATCAACTTTGGTCGTTGCTGAAACTCTGCCTTACTGGGGCGGCAGCTGTCTGCTTTTCAGCAAATTCTTAGCAGCAGTCTTTCAAGCGCCGCTTCAGATTGAAATGCCAGAAGATGTGTTTTCTGTAAATCCAAGTTGTCAACATTTGACAACAGTTGACAACAGCTGACTCTGAACTGACAATCCAGCTGCCAAAGAGGGGTTCACCTCCTGCAGGCTCAGATACTCAGATACCTTCAGGATCCTTTCGGCTCTTTCTTTTTTCCACGAGGCTGACACCGTCATCCTCTTTGACAGCGACTGGAATCCACAGGCACAGATGTTGTAACTGTCAGATCTTTTGAACTCGCCGATCATCTATAGACATGTACTGCTCTAGACAGACACATGGAACAGATATTGGTACCGAATGAAGATCCATAGATAATAATAGATATGAAATGAAATAACATGATATAAAATCTGTGTTAAAATGACATAAAGACTGTGGACTTTTGACATTGGGGAAATTGGGGTCATGCAGGCAGACCTTCAGGCATCCGACCGAGCACATCGAATTGGGCAGACAAGGCCCAGCTGCTTAGCCTCAATGCAGAAACCAGATTTTCGGGTCTCAAGAGTCTCAACATGTCTCAACCCTCCTTTTTTCGAAGGATTTATCTGATTTAACACATATTTTCGAAATAGATTTAAACATTCCAAATTGCATTTAAATATTGATTAATACTTATCCTTTCTGGAATGGGTTGAAACAAGCAACAAGTTGTCCTTTGACTCTCGGAAAGAGAAGGAGTCTTTTTGGAGTGGAGATCTTAAAAAGCAGGAGAACCGACAAACTTTGGTCACCACCGCTGCAATTTGGGTTCGTTTGCAAACTTGCAGGAGACGCCATAGGCGCTTCTGGAATTGTCAGCAAGAGGATAAGACAAAGAGTGAAACTAGTCACAGAACGATAAATCTTCGTCAAGGCAGAACATTACAGAAATTCAGTGACATCAGAATATCTTTCTGGGGTGCAAACCATTCCTGATGCAAAGCATGGACAGGGCTATGGAGAGACAACGTGACACGAGAGCAGGAGACAAGTCTCAGCGGACCTTCGCAGACCGCATCGCCGCATCGCCATGCCCACGTTACCTGGGACGATCTTCAAACCACCTGGGTCCGGGTCCGGTCCCAGAAACTCGGCTGAGCCGCCCCGTGGCTCCGGCAGCTTCTCGTTGCTGACTCCGAAGCCGCCAAGTCCCACGGGCTCCCACTGCTCTTTCCAGGCTTCGACACCACCAGCCTCGATGCCACAGTCTCCTTCCGGTTGCTCGACTCATCTCGACTCCCTCAAAGCTGTCTGAAAAAATGAGCACATACCCTGACATACCCGCATGACAAATCATGACATGAAAGTTTTCATGAAAGACTGATTGGACATAGTATCAAGATATATGCCGCAGTGTATGAAGTAGTGATATCTTGTAATTAGAATGTCACACACACACACACGCACTGTATAATGCAGCATGCATTATTATGTGTAGGTATATTCGATCATAAACGGAAGCGGTGGCCAAAGCAAGTTGTTTGAAGCCTCAGATTGTGACTTTGAAAGCTTATGCGATGACATAGTCCAGTTTATCCTCCACTCTACAAATCACACCATCTTGGTTTGGACAGCAAGATCCGTTGAACCTGCGTCAGAGGTTCTTTCTCGATGCCGCCACCACCACAAATGGTCCCTCCATCGCCCAGTGCGTGGATGACGGCTCCTTCAGCACTGCAGGAGAAGGAGCAACTTGAATCCTGGAAGCATATCATTCAGATCATTGAAATCATGATATATGCTGCAGATGCTCGTCATACCTCATCATATTGCAAGCTCCTGCATCATTTGGATCAAGTTTCACAACCCACTAACCAGGACCCTGCTTCTTAAGCTTCAAGTTGTAAGATTTGTACGGTATTTCATCATTTTTGCGTTCCTGAGAGTTTCATATTCCAGTCAATGCAATCCTCGAATCCTGGGTCACCTGTGTGTGACCAGAAGCATGCTGTGTTGCTCAGACAATCAAACAGACTGCAATTTTCGCAAACTAAGGAGGTTATTTTGCAGTGCCCATTTTTTAAGAAGTTGGGGACATCAGTACAGCGGCGGCTCTCTGGAATCGTTCAGTGTTCCTGGGCACGATGTAGGTGATTATAAACTGAGTGAGCAAGTATGAAAGTCCGCATTGGGGTTGTTCTATTATGCTCTAAGATGTTTTGGTGAGCTTGGGCTTGGCCCGACAAATTCATAGATTGTTTGGATCCAGATATATAAATATATTGTGTAATCAGAACAAGTAAAGAAAGCTTCTTTGAGCTCTGAAACGCTCCCGCGTGGAAAGCGTAAGCACGTCAGTCATGTTACGTGATGATGTTCCGTCGCGCCCTAGCTCCCTGATTGAAGGACACGAATCAAGACTGGGCCACGACTGGTTCACCCGGATTTTCTTTTTGCATAAGAAAACCTGGCGTTTGCTTCCTTGGAATCGTGTGAGGCTTGAAATGTGAGCAAGATACGGTGCTGTTCCGGCAGGGAGATCCACCTGGCAGTTGCTATGTGCCACTTGGAATTGGCAATTTGCATGAGACGGCCTTTTGCAAAGTCAAGAATTGAAACTGGTGGTGCTATGGAGGCCTTCAGCATTGCCTAAAGAATCTTAAAGTCCTAAAGATTTAGAAATCTCAAGTGCAATTCGTAGGACGGCCGATGCCTATGAAGGTTGCACATGTTTTGCACACACATCTTTCGTGCACTACTCAGTGCACCATGCTTTAGTGCGGTCTTGCGCATAGAATGTTCTCAAGATCTAAGCTGAAAACCCCTGCCAGTACAGTAGACGCAGAAGTCCAAAATCAGCAGGGATTGGGTTTTGTCATCTTGCATCTGGCAAGGATTCTTGAAGGCTCAGTTGGCATCTTGGCGAAATTGGTTGGCTTCAGCTTCTTGATTTCATTTGTGCCAATTTTGAATGGAATACTCCCTGCCATGATTCATCCATGGACAGCCAAGGGATTCATGTCTCAGCCTCAGCAAGTTGAGAGTACAGAATCTGGGCACAACACTAATTAGGATATCTTAGGATACAAGGTGTCTCCCCTACTGGTTGCTCCAACTTTTGTTTGCCTAAATGCGTCCACAGATGCAAGCACTGCGTTTGACATCTGGGGTGAATGGCAATGCACGGGAAAGGATGCCAAGTAGAAGCACCAAACAAAAAGTGGTTCGGATCACTAAAAGTATAGATTTATCCCTGCCCTGTGGATACAACATTTGTTCTACCTTTGCCTTCGTACACGAATCGTGAGATAAGAAGGGAATTCGTGTATGCATCATGTGCGTGTATATCAATCAATCCTGATCTTGCTTCGAGGTCAAACCGGACGAAGAGACCCACCCTGACGTTGATTCACGTGAAGGCCACAAACCTGCAATGTCGTTGAGATGGTCTGACATCGTTTGGTAGATTGCCACTGGATTTGTACTGTCCCAAGCCAAGCTAGAGCCGACCCCAGACTATCTCGCATAGTCTGAAAACTCCCTTTGGCAAGGAATCCCCTGATGAATCCTCAATGTCAATGTCCTATGAATCCGCCGCGAAGTGCGATGGTTGTGTTGCGTTGAAGTTTGTCAGATATGACGTCATGACTTGCTAGGCACACCACGAGCGGGCCCTCCTTTAAGAGAGAGCCGGCGATCGAGCGAAGGTGTATGGCTAGGGCGTGCCTGTAGGTTGAAGATCACAACTTCTTTTCATGTGATTTCATGGGTTTACGATTGCTTGGATCATCTTGGATCCTACAGGACCCCCTGTTTCTGATGTTTCTGTCCGGACGAGTTTGCCAGTGATTTGAGAAAGTCTCTCTTTCCAGTCCTCTCAGTCTGACTGCTTTTTTCATTTTTTTTCCAACTTCCAACAGCTCTCATCCTAAAAGATAAGATTTTGCTTCGCGTGTTTGGCCAGGTCCTCTCACGGATGCCTTGTCCCTGAGCAGCAGACAGTGGAAGATCCTGCACGCCAAAAATAAATTCTTGGCACTTTTGCCTTTCACTCCTCAGATCCAAACACATCCAGACAATTCACATAGTTACACAGTTTACCCAGAACTGAACAGTGCGGACATGTGATTGATGATGTGATTGATGATGTGAGACGATGTGAGACGATGTGAGACGATGCGAGACGATGTGAGACGATGTGAGACGATGTGAGACGATGTGAGACGATGTGAGACGATGTGAGACGATGTGAGACGATGTGAGACGATGTGAGACGATGTGAGACGATGCGAGACGATGTGAGACGATGTGAGACGATGTGAGACGATGTGAGACGATGCGAGACGATGTGAGACGATGTGAGACGATGTGAGACGATGTGAGACGATGTGAGACGATGCGAGACGATGTGAGACGATGTGAGACGATGTGAGACGATGTGAGACGATGTGAGACGATGTGAGACGATGTGAGACGATGTGAGACGATGTGAGACGATGTGAGACGATGTGAGACGATGTGAGACGATGACGATGCGAGACGATGTGAGACGATGTGAGACGATGTGAGACGATGAGACGATGTGAGACGATGTGAGACGATGTGAGACGATGTGAGACGATGTGAGACGATGTGAGACGATGTGAGACGATGTGAGACGATGTGAGACGATGTGAGACGATGTGAGACGATGTGAGACGATGTGAGCTGATGTGAGATGATGTGAGATGATGTGAGATGATGTGAGATGATGTGAGACGATGTGAGATGATGTGAGACGATGTGAGACGATGTGAGACGATGTGAGACGATGTGAGACGATGTGAGACGATGTGAGACGATGTGAGATGATGTGAGATGATGTATATATATATATATATGTAATATGTGAGGGGGGTGGCACCTCTTGTGCAATGTGTTGCTTGTGACAATTCTCCAGGTCGGACTCTTCAGAGGATTCGCTCAGCCTTACGAGACTTGGAAAAACAGCATGCAGCATGATGCAGCGCATGCAGCATGGAGATAGTGATAGTGGCAGCAAAATTGAAATTACACAGATTTCAAAATATGTCAATTTTCGCATACTTTCTATACTTACAGAGATCTTTTGAGCGTGAATTGTAGACTCAATTCCAATCACAAGCATCGATTCCCTCGATTTAACTTTTTTTTTACAGCTTCTCAGTGACGGACGGCAGTGCCAAATCAAACCCTCTAGGAGGTGAAAGCCGCATTTAATGTTTTTGGCATCCCGGCTTCCATAGGAAACAACTTGTATCAAATGGAAACAGACTCGGTGAATTTGAGATGAATCTTGTCTTAGCAACACATCAAGCAGTGCCCGAATGATCCCGAATGCTTAGATTCTGATTTGATTGGTTCGAAGAGGGCTTTCCACTCACAGCAGGTGTTGGAGACCATATTTCCTGATATTTCCTGAACATGCTTCAAGGAAGCTGAAGCTCATCACCGCCGAAGATCCCGATTTGCCCAGGAACTCTTTGCCCCGAAAGGAAAGTGAATCACGGCGTAGCTCTGCAGCCAGGTCTGGCACCCTTGACAGACGACAGATCTAAGACAGACTTAAACAACAAACACCTTCACCACATATTCACACATATCATATATGGCGGACATTTGTGGACAAGTGCATGCTCAAGGACTTGTGAATGTTTTTCAATGGTTGACTATGTGGACTCAATGGTTCGTATATGTTCGTGTGGAGCTGCCATGAGCTGCGCCGGGCGAGGTCTGACTTGAACAGCTCCAAGGCGCCGGAGAGTGCAGCGCTTTTCAAATCTATCGCCATTCATCCGGTGTTCGACGCAGTGTACTTCGACGCAGGAGTTTCCGAGTCGGCGGAGCAGCTTGAAAGGTAGTAAAAACCGAGAAGCCAAAGATGGACGGCGGCAGAGCTACGAATCCAGCCATTTTGAGGTGCTGTACATGGGGGCCTGGGCACACTGATAGAAGAGTCCTGCGGAAACGGAGAATTGAATATGATATGGTATATTTCATATGATGTGAGTTGATATGATATTTTGTATATATATATATATGATATGTATATATATATATATATGTATAATTATATATACATATGTGACTGCCCTGGAAGGGTCAGCCAACTATCCTTGCCTCAAGGATGATTGTTTCACCTGATTGTCAACCAATACTTCCAATGATCACACCAAAGTATCTAACAGTTGAAGCCTCTCCAACTGAGAAACACCGACGAATCCTTCCACGCCATATGGCTGCACTTTCCCCTGAAGTCACCTGCGGTTGGCCTGAGCCAAATGTGATGGCATGAAGACAGCAATCATATGGCTGCTTCACTCCCCAACTGGCACAATCGAAGGAACACCGCCAATGGTTTCACACTGGCCTCTCTTTATTATTCGATTGTGAACCCATGTCACTCCAAACTTGCGGTTTGCATTTTGTTTAAGAGTGAGGCTTTCGTCTTTTATTCTGAGCTTACCAAGTTGCAAAACCTGGAATGTACTGCAGCGTATTGAAGGCTACCGCAAAGACCCCTCAAATTTTGAAGTTCACTACTGGTCACTGGACTAGTGCTGTCAGACCCCACCAATCCCATCATCTACATGGGTACCAAGGATGCCGTCCAAGATATCGGGATTGGTTGGAGTTCTAAGCAAAAATAGGCAGTTATCTAAGGGATGTGCACAAAAGCTAATTTTCTCAAGTTGTTTTCTGAACTCACGGTAGAACAAAAGGGGGGCATCCACCATCCCATATGCATTCCCTTGGAGTAAACAGACTTGGTTATCCTTCATGCCCATCATCTCTTTGAGTTCTTTGGGTGCTTCCATTGCAAGCTCTCTTTCATCGGAACGACCTCTTAAAAAGGCGTTTGTTATGTCAAAAAGTTGAACTACCCATTTCATACTCGAAATTGTTTGAAGCAAGGGCATACGTGAGTCACGGGTCAAAGTGGGGCTATCTGAGCAGAGATTATCTATATCGGGATCTTGAAACCCTTTTACAACAAGTCTCGCTTTGGCCTTGCGACTTGTAGGTTGATTCAAGTCCTGTTTCCAGGTTATATCCAGCTCCTGTCTCTGACTATAGCCTTCACAGTACTGGTGTCTAGCCAACACTTGAGTTCTTTCTGCTTGGCTTGTTTGAACAGCTCCTGTTCAGCTTTGGACAAGTCGCTGTAGACTACCTCGTTTTTGGACTTCTTGGCAGCTACAGTCAGACAAGGGAGATGCTCTCGGGGCCTACGCAGAAACTTCTGCAGCTGCTGTTGTGGAACATCGAATGCAAAACTGGCACATGCTAGTTCAGTTTCTTCTGGCTCATCCCATGTTACCCCATCATCTTCTATTGTTATATCACCAAAATTCCTAATTTTCTAGTTGGGTGACATTATACACGGGTTCCATGTTGTGATCTGTGTCATTGGCCTCATCATCGGTCTCTAAACTGGCAGTGGTGGGCGAATGTTCTGATGTTTCTGCGGCTGCGTCCTCAGGGACGTGGGACCTCGGGGTGTCAGGTACTGGTGTACCTTGAGCTTGCGCAAGGCAGTCATTCACATGTTGCAAGTTGACTGAGATCTGCCGGTTTGGTTCCTCTTCTGGTTGGATTTCATGTCTGTTTTCTGATGGAGCTACGCTCTCTTGATTTTCTGGTTCATTGGGTTCTTCCTGATTTTCAACTGGAATGTCACTCAAGTCTGAATATTGGAATAGCCCACTTCGTTCAACAAGTTGTCTTTGTAATTGATTGGCCATTTCTTGAAGTTGATCTTGTGATGATGTCTGAATGGTTAAGGAGGGCTGTTGGAATTCCCTGAGAGACACTGGTCGGATATTTTCGGTGGCACACCTAAGAAGACGATTGAAGTGGGTTATCCATACTGTGGGCCTAGACTCTGGGATGACTATCTGAGCTGGCCCGCTCCAGCGACCCTTTTCTAACATGTTAGGGGATTTCCGTCTATCCCAATACATGCAGAACTGTCCACAGGGCCATGTCTGGCTGATCCCTCGGGACTGCCGCGACAGGGCTCTTCGGAGAGCGTCGCGAAAGCAGCACGGGCTGCGGTTCTCAGCTCCAGTCTACGTCGGAAACGGTCCGACGCCAGGTCTGTTCCATGGCTGGCAAGGTGAGCACTTAGGTCTTCATCATCAACTATGATGGATGCAGGCAATTTAGTGGCTTTACCTAAAGCCGCTTGTTGGGGACTATAGCCATCAACTACCGACATTGTGTCTCTGGCATGGAAACGCTGTCGCAATGCTTCGTCAAATTGGTTCAGACCTTCGACGGGCTTTTTATTGTCAATCCGGCTGAGCATTTCTTTGACATACCTCCATGTCTTTCGATGCGGCCTCGTTGCCATGGAGCAGCTGACAAAATGGGTCTTATGCCATTTTCTTGCAACATGTTCTTCCACTCTTCGGCCATGAATCACTGCACGCGTCATCGTGAACAGCATGTAAAACAGAACGCGAAGACTCTCGAGAACCTCTTCGGAGAGAATCCTCAGCGCATCCAGAACTTCCTGTCGATTCGGCATGATTCCCTTGAACGTCTAAATGAAGACCGGGCGGCACTGAAATCTGGGATCTTGGCGCGGCAAAAGCTGCTTCATGTGGCTCAGCTGGCAAACGACACAAATCGGAGATATCAATCACAAACAAACCACTGTTGCTCTCCTTGAGTGGGAGTGAACGTTAAAGATTCTTGAGATAGCATGTGTTGTTTGAAAGGTCAATGTTTGCGCCAAGGCGTTTCATGGCCTTGATGGACAGGAGAAATGGAGTAGCTCTTGGGACAACTTCCACTAAGAACCAAATTCGCTGACGACCATGAATCAAAGGGATTTGCAAGTGCTTGAAACTATACAGCACTGGATTATTACCAAAGCGAAAACCGGTATTGCTGTGTTGTTCACGGACCATCTGTCGGATGCTAGCAGGCAATTTTCGCAGGACTGCGGGCACATGATCACTTCCAGTCACGCTACGGCTGGCTCCGGTGTCTACGATCGCCATGCCAGTGGTTGTCACAGTTTTGGCGGCCATTTGGGTTGTGTTGCATTCTGCAACTTCACTGATGCTGGAAACAATCGGCTCCTTGGCCAATGTCAACGGCCTGGGAGGATCATGGGACACCACTGTGGAGTGGGGCTTGATCTGGTTCGGAGACTGCTGGGCTTTATCCCCTTACCTCTTTGCATATTTATCGATACGACTGGACCAAAACTTTATGGCTTGATGCTGGACGGCGTCTCGGGTGCTGGACGGATGTTCGGAGAACGCTGAAAAACACACCTTTGACATCCACCTGGCCTCGAAGTCCTTGGGGCACTGGAAAGCAGAGTGCCCGAACAAGCGAGATGCAGCCCGTGAACAAGCGAACGTGGTGCATGTGGAGGAGCTTAGCCCTCATGACCAGCCCCAAGTGATCATCGAGGAGCGTACGTCCCGCACGCACTGTAAGCGGCTGATGCGAGCCAAAAGTTCTTCTTTGGCTCCCTTGCCGCCTCCTTTGCAACCACCACAGGAGAAACCTTTGCCACGAGACTTTGACAGCCAGAAACCTCTTGACCTTCGCCTGTCATTGATCCTTGGGCGCGCCTCCTGGTATGACGCCATGACGCCAGTACGCTTTGTAAGTCCGGAATGCTTTACATCATCTCTTCAAATTCACTCTCAAACTGCTGCACAACGAGGGCGTCTTCATCGCCTGCCTGGACAAGTGAGCCAAGGGCCTCTGCTGTCAGCACATCGTCTTCTTCATGCGATACCTGATAGGTCCGGTACTATGTGGAGTGGCATCATCCTCTGGAGGACCTTGAACGTCACTGGATTCCACATAGTTGGCTGCGTACACCTTCTTGCGAACATCACCCGTTCCAAACAGCCCTTTTGTTGACAGAGTTCTCATCGCTTTCTCAATCTTGGTCACTGAAAGAAACCATCCATCATGGAAAGAATCCTCTTTTTGTCCTCATCGGACAAGCACGACTGCTTCAACAGCATGAATGCTTGCATTTCCTGAACTGTGACCTTAAGACCAAGGTCATTGAATGCCGCTTGACGCCTCAGAGTGTAGCCTCATCAGACTTTTGCGACGCACGATACATGGCTTTGTCAAGCAGTTCATAGGTCTTGAGCTCGGATGTCTCCTCCCAAGACGACAGGGCCTGGATGAGATGTTCCACACCATGCTCGGCATCAATGAGTTTCTCAGGATCTAACATGCGGACTTGACTCCATGCAGTCCCTTTGCACAACATGGCTAGACAAACCAAACTTGGCCCCTTGTCTAGCGGCTAGACGAGGGGCCAAGTTTGGTTTGTCTTCCTTCGGAAAGACCCCATGTAGAAAACGAGCTTTCTGAATAAACTTTCTCACATCATCAGTGCTAGGATCAAAACTGGGCAATTGATTCCATAGTCCATTGGACTTGTCGTCGCCAGCGGATGAACTTGACATCACCAACGTCACAGCACCTGTCAGTCCAAGATACCGGCTTTGCACGCTGGTATGCGTAAGCCTTTCGGCTCCGCTACCAGTGTGACTGCCTTGGAAGGTCAGCTAACTGGTAGCCACCTGAGATATCCTTGCCTCAAGGATGATTGTTTCACCTGATTGTCAACCAATACTTCCAATGATCACACCAAAGTATCTAACAGTTGAAGCCTCTCCAACTGAGAAACACCGACGAATCCTGCCACGCCATATGGCTGCACTTTCCCCTGAAGTCACATGCGGTTGGCCTTGAGCCAAATTTGATGTCACGAAGACAGCAATCATATGGCTGCTTCACTCCCCAACTGGCACAATCGAAGGAACATCGCCAACGGTTTCACATACATATATATATGTATTTGTAGTATACTTACACAGAACCTATCGTAATACGGCAGCTATATATATATATATATAAATGATGCTATCATGGAAAACACAGAACACGTGCCATGACCAGTAAAAAAAATGGACGTGTGATATGTGTGGTCAGTTTCCAGGATGATGCAACTAGCCGCCGTACCTCGATTGAGTGGTGCGATTCCAAGGGCAGCGTGGACTTGTACGATTCCATCCAAGAGGCTGATGGCTGCACCAGGTTGCACTATTGGAACGCCACATACACAGACTCAAAATGACTTGGAATGATTCGGAAGAGTGATGATAAGTGGAAATGTCAAGTATTTTTACACATCCAAAGAGATGCAACTCATTTTCAATGTGATTGAAACGCAACTCTATCCACTTTGGAATGTGAAACTGAAAACCATTTGGTCATATTTGGTCGATCTTTAAGTTTCTCACAAATTTTACCATTACTTTAACTTGGCGACAGTTTCCTGACTTCACCAGCTCCGTTGGGAGCTTCGCGAGGAACAGGGAACGGACGGGCCACCAAGCCGCCGGTCGTCCCAGAGTTTGCGCCGCTGCTCTACTGAAAGCCGTTTCAGTGAGCAAGAAGAGCGGCAAGATTCCAAGAAGAGTTTGCGCGAGGATTTTTTTTTTGAGTGCAGTTTGTTTTACACCAACTCATCACCACCTGCTAGAACATGATAGAAGATGCGACGCAGAACATAATTTAGTGAGTCCGGTAGTTCCAGCAAATTTAGGCAAATGTTCAATGTTTGTTGGCGGTGCCTTCTCGAAACCTGTTGCAATTTGGTTCATTGGACCTGCTCCTATCCTCAGCAGGGAAAGCAAAGAACCTCCGATACCATGTAGCACTTCGATTGAAGAGATCGAAGGTGTTTCCATTGCTTCAATCGGTACAATTAGATACGATTAGTATTTGAAAATACTTCGCATAACAATAAACTAAACAAATCTAAACTAATATTTCAATTTTTGGTCCAGAGACATCCGCAGACGCAACCACTCTGAAAGCACTGTTGGCCCCAGGAGGACCTCCACGGCAGCCGCCGGTCGTCCCAACAGAGTTTGCGTCGCTCCTCCACCGAAAGTCGCTTCAGTGAGCGACAAGACTCCAAAAAACTGAACCGAGAGGTGGACTGGGCGATGGCAGGAGTGTAACAGGGGCAGTGTAGCCAGTTTCACTGAAGCTTGCGTAGTTCTGAACAGTTGGGGCACTTCCAGTCGATTCAGCCCCAGCAGAAAGCCAGTAGAAAGCCAGCAGAGCCAATCATGATTAACACTGGCCATGCCGATTTGCTGCGTGTCAGGGGCGAAGTGGGTCAAAAAGTTCGCTGGGCCGAAGCCGAAGCGGTTTGGTCATCAACATTCCAGAGGAAAGCGTTGTGTGTGTCGTTGCTTGCGGTGGAGTTGAAACATTGTGGCTGGATCCGCATAGACTATACCGATCTATACCGTATAGACTATGCTCCGACTCTCCGACAAGGCTACATTGACATAGTACTTCATAGTAGCACTAAGTAGCACTATGCAGCACTTGCAAATTGCTCGTGGGAATCGATCCTTTCTCTCCTTCGAAAGCTGAAAAGCTTCGACTTCTCTGCTGAATCATCCCACAGCGCAGAGTCTAGAGACTCGGCAAGGACCAAGAATCCACAGCGCAGCTGTCCAACAAGAGCAGCAATGAGAGCAGGCGGCAAAGAGAGTACGTTCATGTACATTCTTACACTTTCTATGCTATACAATTCAATGTGATTTCTCCAGTGTGTAGGCTGTGTAGGTGCCAAGATGATCCAAGATGTACCAAAGGCCTTTAGGAAGCATTGAATCTGTTGATGGACTCAAACTGTTTGGGTTGTTCGACCTCATTCTGAGGCGGCTGCCGCATGACCAGTCAGAGGGTCTCTGGGATTCAAAGTGAGCACAGCCAGATCAGAAAGCAAATGTGGTGCAACGATGCATGGAATTCAATTCGCGGCCGCAGAAAAACAAGTATACACCGTGCGCCACATATATTCACGTATGCCAGTGCACCGCGTTCTAAGGAGAGCCAATTATGCGATCCAGGACACACGAAGGTTCATGCCTCAGTGATGTCATTCACCTCAATTCACCTCAATTCACCTCAAGCTCGGGGCAGAACGAAGGCATGACATCTCGAATGTGCCCCCCGGAAAAAGATAGCCTAGGTGAACGAGCCACACTTTCATAACCGGTCAATCGCTTTTATTCAAATCTGCTTATGTCTGCTTCCTTCTTGATCTTCTTGGGCAGGTTCTCGGAGTTGACTCGTGCTTGTGCTTTGTGCAGGTTTCAGCTGGTACCATCCCAAGTCTCACTTGGGTGCTCAGGCATGGTGTGGGACCATGTGGGACCTGCGGGAATGGGATGTTGCCTCCGTTGCGTTTGCAAAGCAAGCGGTGCAGGTTGTGCGACTCAGTCGTGGGCAGCTCTTTGGGGAGTTGGCATTGCTGGGAGACCAACCAAGAGCTGCCAGTGCCAGATGTGCCTCACTTGCACTGATTGCACTGGTGCTTTAAGTCGTTTTCATAGAGACGGCAGTGCTGCGATGCATCTTCCTAGCCATATGATTATGCTAGAAGCAGGGATCCTAGAGAAGTGCTAGGCGTGATAGCTCACTGCTAGAGGAAGGACTGGATGGAGATTGAATTTGCATGAATTTGCAACTTCCTTTAATAATTCACAAATTCAAGGACCTGCAGAAGCTGAGGTCTGGAAGATTCACAACTTCTTGTGATTTCTCGCCAGGAAAGAGGGATTTGGCATGATCTGGCTGTGAAGTTCTAGACAGCCCTGCTGTGCCATGAACATATCCATGGAATTCTGTTGATGAGTTATATATTTATGATTTATGTATGTGATTAGATATCATGCAATGTCATGTGACGAGACATTTGAGTTGGCCAAAGATTCGACTGTGGACTTGTCTACCGGTATGTCAGTCATTCCTCAATTGTTTTCGAGCTACTTCCTTGCGTCTGTTGAAATATGAGGACTTTGACAGCCTGTTGAAGTCTGACTTGGGAAAGCAGAAGGACGAGACGACAGGCTGCGGTGAAATTAAGATCTGTGAATGCTCAATGCTGTGTGTAGAGCAATGCGTGGACGGGTAGTCTTCGACAGGTTTCCTTCGGCGGCATGTTCCAGGGATGTCTGACCTTCCTGAGTTCTTTGGCAGGGGATTGAGCGGCTGACTGGGTGGTGTAGTGTTCAAAGCATGTCAAACAACACTACAGTTAGAAGACAATTAGCAAGTCTCTGAACCAGCCTGTTGGCAAGAAATTGGTTGTTGAAGGAAGGAAGCAGCGATGAAGTGCTTTAAAATATGTGCATAAGACTGTCTACACTGAGTCTGCCCCTGTCAAGTTTAATGTATCAGAGAAAAAATGAGGAGCAGATTAGTGAACGGTTTGCAGTTCACTTCGTTCACGGCACATCTCAGATGTGTGCACACGATGATGACACATGGGTAAAAACACATTTTTTTGCACGTTACATGCCATGGGTTGTAGACAAATGTAGCCGTGCCAGGCAATCCCGCTTCGGGAAGCCCCATGCATCTTATTACTTCAAGCAGCAGTCTGTGCCGAAGGGCTTTGTCTTCATTAAGCAAGGGGAGAAGACCAGCGAGCCTTGGAGCAGAACTTGTAAGTCGACAAAAGATGACAAAAGTCCATCCGGTGTCGCATGGTGTTACTTGACGGAGATGACGGAGATGACGGAGCAACCGAACCCAAAACCAAAGAAATAGCAGTGCATCAGCATTGTAGCAATACGCATGGCTGTTTGCTCGCCTCTCATTTCATTGCACACAGTCTGCATCATAGGTGATGACGTAAAACCACAACTGCATATTCGCAGCATTCAGAAGCAATCTGATTTCATCATACTTCATCCATGTTGGTGGATGTTGGCGGCATTTGTTTAGTGTAATGACAAATGGGATTCTCTGTTGAGCACTTTGGCAACTTGAAAGCAAAATTAAATGAAGCAAGATGAAGCAAGTGCAGCAAGAACGGCTCAGGAGCGCTTTTGGGTACTTCGAAAAGGCGTCGTGGAGTTCTGGCACGTGGATCCTGGGCAGGCAAGATATGGCAAGATGTCAATACTGAAGAAGTGTCGTCTGGAGGTTGAATTCTGTTTGACTCTTTGAGAGCCGCTCCAACGGCTCTCAAAGCATTGAAACCTTCAACAGGTTGATTCTTACACTCTTACACAACGAAGAAATCGCACGTCTAAAATGATCTCGCGAATTCTAGTATGTTTTCCCTTTTGCCCTGGGTTTCTTCACGCTCACTATTTGCTCTGTTTGGGCCAGGTTGTACCAGACGACTCTGGAGTGAGCAGGCCGGGATGCCACTCCAACTTCATAGATCTTAGGGATAGCTACAGCGACGAGACCTGCTTCCCCAAAAAATGACAACCGCTTCGAAATCCTCGAATTCGTATCCTACTTGTATAAAGCAGCCCAGCGGGAATGGGGTTGCAATTTCTCAACGTCAGTGCCAAGAAGCTGTACCAATTTTTCCATGAAGGTCGATGATGTACAGAAGTTGTGTAGAAGTTGTGTAGATGCCACGCATTTACTTACTGTACATGTGTAAAGCTTTGAGATAGGTGCCATCCACCAACGTAGTTCCAAAGGCAATCTGGAGGCATGTGCTTTTCCAATCTTTTCCACCCTTGCGACCTTTGTACCTGCCATTGTATTTTTGACCTGTTTGTCAAGAAAGAGCCATGCCAAACACTGTGGAGGCCCTCTTCATCCGCAGCAAAGCGGAGAGGGCGGCAGAGCACTCGAGGCATGGAAGAGAGAAGATTCTGAAGATAGGTTCAAGATTTGAATTTCACAACATCTGAGTTTTGCAACACTTATATTAGACTTATGTAACTGTATAACCATGTTTGCTGCTTCGGCTGAGAAGGATTTGCAGTGCAAACTCTGTCACTTGTTTTGGTTCAGGAGTCAGACATCCCTTCGCATCCTTAGCTAACTTTCTCAAAGTGATACGGAAGTAGAATGAAATAGATATATGTTCATTGGCTTGAATTAAATGATCGTTCCATCGACGGTTTCTCTTAAAATCGAGTAATTGATAATGGTTGATATATACACACTATATAAACATACATATATATATATATGTATTGCAATATATTGCACCATTGATACATTACATATCATCCGATGTGTAAGTGGCGTCAAGTGCGCAGGCCGACGCATTGCACTGCTGGTTGAGGGCGGCCTTTTCAGCACTGTGCCGACAAATGATCCAGAGCCCTTCACAGTGATCGCGCAGAGCCTATGCGAGGCCAGAGTCGATGGATGTCGATGACAAGGTAAGAGGAATCATGAGGCATGATGTCACCGACGCCTGGATGGAACATGGAACAAAATGGAAGAGTCTCCAACCTGGTTGTATCAATGCAGGTTTTAGAATACTATGAATACTGCACTGCATGTAGAGATTGAAAACACATCCCACTCAATCACCTGCCAGTTGTTTGTTCAGGATCGAAGGGAATTTCTGTTTTCGAGAGAAGGTAAAGTCTCAGAGTTCTTTAAGTTCAGCTCTCTTGACTCTTGCCAAGTCTACTCTTGACATTTGCGCTTCAACAGCATTAGATAAAATTAGGATATATGCCGTCCATGCGCACGTTTGTCAAGAATTTGTTACCATTGGTATAACATGTCTGCATACATCCATATTCTTCTACGCACCTCGCACCTACCTATCCACCTACTTCACATACAACATATATAGTCTTGTTATGTCTTGTTGCATTGTGTTGCATGGCTCTGATTGCAGTACTGGAATGACACTACTTCATAGGCCGACCTGTGACAAGCCGACATCAGTTGACCTTCCTCAGCTCTTGCCTTGCGCAGGTTTTTTGCGTCTCGAAAAGCGATTTCATGCGCTTGCCTTACAGAGTGATTTGCGCTGTCCAGGACTCCGCATGGTTTGAGAAATCGGTGCAACTACTATGGAAAGGGTATGAAAGGGTTTAATGATGTTTAATGATGTTTAATGATGTTTAATGATGTTTAATGATGTTTAATGATGTTTAATGATGTTTAATGATGTTTAATGATGTTTAATGATGTTTAATGATGTTTAATGATGTTTAATGATGTTTAATGGCATTGAATCATTTCACTGGCTTTGAGCTGGACCTCGTGCTGCTGGGACGTGCTGCCAAATGGCAGGATCACTTGATGGCGGCGGCCATGTGGCGCCTAACTCGCTGCATCGATGGTCGAACTTTCTTGCAGCCGCAGAAGGAAGTGAAGGACCAGAATCATCAGAATCATCGGAATCAATGGGCCAGGATCAGAAGTGATGGGAACTTACCATCCTCTCGTGCAAACTCGGAAGGTTTCATTTTTTTAGCCGGTGCAAGTGTATGGCATTGTGTGGTACTGTTACATGTTGATCATGACTGATCCTGACTGATCCTACCTGATGCTAAGTATGGAGGTCTACAGATCGGATTGGAATTGGGGAAGGATCAAGGCTTCAAGCCAATCACAGACTAGCAACTAGCAAGAACGCCCACACGCACACGCACACACACTCACACACACACTCTGTTCTTCCAATCTAAACAACTCCTAAGACTTCTAGAACAGTTCTCTGAGGTTCTCTCATGATCCGCAATGTCAGTTCCAAATCAGGGCCAAATTTGGATCCCATCAGGGCAATTTGATGCATGTTCTCAGGGGGTCATTGCAGCAAACTCGGCAAACGACGTCAATCCACAGTGGAAGACAGTCCAAACTCGGGTCGTCCCACTGACTTGGCGAGGAAGCTGCGCCTCTTCAAGAAACGAAGCGCAAAGTCTTGGTTCCTCATTTGTAATCAGTGAATCAGTGCCTTGAAGCCGTCAGTTTGGGGTATCACAACACTATCGTAGCACTATTATGGCTATTCGAAATGCAACAAGAGTAACAAAAGCAGCGCTTTGATTGTTGTAGGGAAGGGTGGTCAAAATACCGAAAAGCACCGCGTGACATTCTGCATCCACTCAGGCAGAATTGCTGCACTGTGATGTGAATGCTGAGCGGCGAGGCACTGGGGTCAGTGTGCAAGTTTGGATGACACCGTTCTCGTCTTGTATTGTCTTCTTGTGATTATTACTGATTAGTTGATAGGATTTCTGATCGGATTCTTCATCCAAAAACAGTGACAGAAACAAAGAACCGCTCCAGGTCCCGAAAGCACAGCTTTGCAACTTGACTTCAAAACGCGTTCAGTGGGTCTTATGATGTTTTATGGCTTTCACCCCTCAGAGCTTGGCAAGTTTGGAGATGCAAATCATGTGGACATGGATTCGGCAGAGCGCACGAAGTTGTCCACAGCATGTTAAAGAAACTTTCAGCATGCTTTGTTGATGACACTAAACCATACCAAATCACTTCGAACCAGAACCTTAGGCGATTGTTGCAAGAAGGTCACCTGGCTGACTTGAGCAGTGAGTCTTGCCAATGACAGAACGATTTACAGTACTGCAATCATGCCTCGAATATTTCCCTGGTGCCTGATGCATCCTAAGAGCACATTGCTGTGAGTCAGAGGATGTCAGAGGTAGATTGTACTGACATTGTACTGACATTGTACTGACATTGTACTGACATTGTACTGGTTGTAGCAAGATGTAGCAAGCTTTGACAGTGGTACAATGTGGATCAATGTGGTACATGATGGATATTTGATGGATCATCTTGGTACATCTTGGTACATCCTATTCGCAGAGGCATGAAGCAAAAAGCTGCAACGGGTGCTGAACTACGCGCGTCATCTCCAACGTCTCCAACTACAGGTGCCATTGGTGCCATGCTCATGAACTCCTCAACCTTCTGAAAGCATCTGCATCAGACAGCATATTCCACACTTGCAGCAAGCTCAACCAAGATGAACCAATGTCTTCACGCTCTTCACGGGTGCATAGTTTTGCTGACTTTTGCTATCTGCCTTTGTATCTGCCAATCGATTTTCACGGTTTCGATCGGTTTCGGTTGAACCACGAAATGCTCATCGACTCATCGATACTCTGATCATTCTGCCAGCTGGCTCTCCTTCTCCGGAACGCCGGCCGCAACCAACCCGTCCAAGCTCCTCAGCCCACACAGGGGCCAGGAGGGCCAGGCGCATTCGAATTTTTGTTCGGAAAATTGTGACATCTTGTCTAATCATAGTCTAATATACTATATATATATATATATATTCTACTCTACTTAATAGCCTAATTGGCATGTATTTAGCATATTAAGCATTATTAAGCATCTGTGAGCATTGCCTTTCGGAATACTTCGGGTACCTTTGAAGTTCGGCCATGGTCATGCTGTATCATGACGAGCTTGTGGCTTTCACTTGGGGCAACAAATCCATTTTTGTTCCCTTCAAACATGTTCAAACATCATGAAGGAAGGTGTGGATGGTGTGGGACCGTCTCTGCAAGACCAACAAGTCTTGCTTTCTGTCGCTGTCGCTACATTTGACCAGTTTCTGTTACAGTCCCAGCTTCAAGATGACTATGGTCCCCAAATCAAACCAACGCAAACTTCACCATGTCTTTTGCCCCAAGGCAGTGCTGTTGCCAAGTTCTACAAGCTGAAATCGAGTCGCCTGGCAGTGGGGTTGCGGCAGCGTCATACACTTCTGAAAAGCCTGGTGTATGATGTCACTGTGTCACATTGTGATGATGAACTCAGCTAAATTTAGTTGGATCATTGTCTTTTTTTGTATAGAGCTGGTGCCACACTTTAAGATCAATAAGTAGTGCAAGCCCAGCCGCATGGCCAAACCTCAAGCTAATTTTCACAGTAGGACACGGTTTCAAGTCAAGACTTTTGGAAAGGTCCCACATGACCGAGACAATCACTGGCAGAAATTGTTCGCGATATACATCGAACATATTCAAACATCAAGATGCCTCAAGATCATCAAGTATTTTTCCGCATCTTTCAGAACTTTTCAGAACTTTTCAGCACCTTCCGGTAGTACCGTTTGCGCCAAGGCTACGTCAACATCGGCCTGCGCCGCAGCGATGGCACCGTGCGCACGGTGACCCGTGCGATGTCGGCCTCGCAGCTGGCGCGGCGGAGCGAGCCCAAAGGAGTCCCAAGGCGGTGAAGTGAAGTGGTTGAATCGGTATGAAATGGTATGATACTGCGCAGATACAGTACCATACAGTACCATGTTGTTGAGCATTTCTGAAAATAAATGATTATAAAATATTATAAATAAATAGGTAAATAAATAAATATTATATATATATATCTATATATATATATATTTACATTCATTCAACACAGGCTCCAAAAAAGGCATCGAAATTGGTAGCTGGAGCTACACAGAACAACATAGAAACATGGAGGACATATACTTGTAGAACTCTGAAACAATCCCTGAATCGAGATAATCACTGAATCTAAATCATGCAGCATGGCATGTGCCTGTTGCATGCCATTTTTTTGATTTTGATCAATTGGTGCAAGATCTTCGTCACACAAGAGAGTACCATGATTAGTATGAGCTACTATAAGATGTTTTCTGCAGGAAAAGATGCTGCTAGTGTGTTGGTGCTGGTGAGACATGTGGACTTCGAGTCCACCAGGCAAAGCACCGAGAAAGGTGAGGGCCCGGCAATGTGAAACTGAAGCGTTGAAGCAGTAGAAGCATGCAAAGTCCCATGCGTGTGATGTGTAGTACAGTAGGACTCAGTAGGACTCAGTAGGACTCAGTAGGACTCAGTAGGATTGGATCAACTCTTGAGAGTCAGCATCCATTGCCGTCGATTCAGTTTCTTAATGTTTCTTTGATATCAAACCACAAGATACCCTGGAGTGAACTTCTCAAGTCTTTTACAAAGAGATGTAGAGAGGTTTGCTTCTGCGTCATTCCAATTGCATTATGTACACACTCGTCTGCTTCCTCACAAGCATTTTCCTCAGGCAAGTTGTCCAAGTTTCTTTCAGAAGTTCTAGATTGTCAAATCACGGCAAATCAAGATGATTACTATCAAGTGTCGATCCGGTTGTTGGATTTTCAATTTCAGGGAACAGTCTAGAAATTGGCTGATCCGCAGGCCCAAACGATGGCCTTCTAAAATTGTTCCAGATGTTGGCTGTCGTGATGTTGTGTTGACCACTGACAAGTGAAGGGTGCTGGCCAATCTAGGCAGGAGCTAAGCTGAGCAAGAATAAGACAGAACAAGCAATCCACGATAAGTGTTGGCATCGCATGACAGACCATCTGGCGTGGCGTTGAACCGTCGACTCGGAGGTTTAGCAAACTTCTTTCACCGAAAAGCGGCTGAAAGCATCAGCTGCTCTCCCCAAAGGGAGGCGAAGAATCCTTCCCTGCAGGGCTCCCACGAAGAGCACATGGGAAAGACATGGAAGGCAAAGATGCCAAAGATGCCAAAGATGCCAAAGCGATTCAGTTTGCAGTTGGGAAAGTAATGTTGAGTCGCTGAAAAGTGCGAAAGAAGCGCAAGCTGTTGCAGGTTGTTGTTCGGAGGGGAAGAGTGGTTTCAGTTGATCCCTGAAAGTGCGAAAGCAAAGTGCAGATGGGTCTGAGAGGTGAGAGCAAATAGATTCTATAGATTTCTACAGATCAGAATGACTCAGAATGACAGAATGGGACGATGTCACGATGTCTCAATGTTTTGCAGGCCCGTGAAGGTGATCCGCCTTATGACTCCCACTGTGTCGGGCTAAAAGCAACAGCCGTATAAAGCGAGTGCATGGAGTGCAGACACTTTGCAGTAGATGTGTTTGGACATGTTTGGACATAGGCTTGTTTATGTTTGTTTTTCTGAGGCACTGGATCGTGGTTTGCTGGAACGAAATGGGCGCAAACTGGAGATGGAGCGCAAGGTGGATCGTGAAAGGGCAGTTTCTGAGAGAGAATTCATGCTAGATGTGAATTGTTTCTCTGTGAATTGTAGGAACATTGCAGAATGTGTGATGTTCATCTGATAAACATCGACAACGATATACTATTATACACATTTACAGGTTGATCAGGTTGAAAAATGTTGGACAATATATAGTTGAAATATGCTGAATTCAATCAAAGCCCCGTCAGGTGATCAGGGCTGGCAACTTTTCGCAGGCTGTTGGGATCTGTTGGGCACGGAACTGCTTCTGTTCGAGGGACACCGGGGACACCTCCTGTGCAGAATTCCATTGCTGGAGCTCCTTGATTTATCATTTCAGAGCTGCAGAATGCTGAGACATGCTGGGACATGCTGAGACTGTAAAGCAGAGGGTGTTGAAGCTCGCAAAATAGGACGTGCTCGTACATGGACGTACAACCTTCTGTCTTCTAGGCTTGCAATTGACTTTGGCTAGTGAAGGTTCTCAAAGAATATCAGGTGTGATGGGTAATGTATGGTAATGTACAGTAGCATGGGAATATGGGGGAATGAAGGGCAAATGCAGTAGCGTTGCTTCCTGTGAGGATGCAGGGCCACAGAATCTGCTGAAAGATTTGTTGCGAGAGGTGCCCAAGGGCTCTCGGGTTTTCGGCCACAAAGAACCTATGACTCGCGTGGGTTGTGCTGGTTGCAATATGTTGCACTATTTTCTCAACTTGGTATACAGGGGGCCGCAAAGCTTTTTAGAAAGTCAGCTGCAATTGCGCGACAACAATTTAGCATACTTTAACTCACTATGCATTGCAGAGACTAAGTCGGTCATTTCACATCAGACCCAAGGCCTGCATAATTTCCAGAGGTCTGCTGATTTCCGCTGATTTCCGCTGATTTGGTGTTGAAGGGGCGGACTTCCCAGGCCCGCAACTCCACACCGAGCGGACTCCGGGCGACCAACTTTAACGAGGCATTCAGGATACTGAAGTCACTGACATGATTTCAGACTTGATAAACATTGGGGAAGTAAATATATATATATATTAAAAAAGACGTGTTTTGAGGCTCTCCTGGAATTCTATTTCTCCCCTGGTGCCTATCTATCGTCGCATGACTACCGAGCTGTTTATCATATTTATTCATATCTATTCACTGTCTAGAACTCTGCATCAACAACAGCATAGACACAATATCTGCATCAGTGCACATCTCATATCCAGACAAACGTACTCAGAGCTAGCAGTGTTCCTGTGTATTTAGCGTTGTTTAGGCACGTGCATGTGCACGTGCCTAAACAGAATCGCTGCCACTGGCTTCAAAGCACTAGGTGAATCGCCTCCTGGCGCGAAGTGAAGAGGAACGACTTGCATTTGAAGAGTTGGATCGAGAACAGCCCGGCATCTCGGGTGCTTTCTGGCGATGTAAATGGGAACGGCAAACTGCAACAAAATGCAACAAGGAAAACCAAGGAAAGCTATGCAACCGAAAGGTGTGTACGACCCCAGGAGTGTATCATTTGGTCGACTTCAACTTTGCATGCAACCACGTTATATGAGTTGATGCAGAAAGGTTCTCACTATTTTGTCATGATCTTTATGATTCTTTATGCATATTTATGCAACAAGATCCTGTTTCTTGTATTTTCTTGTTGACCTTATTTTCTTCTTGCCCCGTTGGCATCGAGCTCTAAGGTTTGGGTTTAGTCCCAAGGACGGCAGCGTGGAAGAGCAGTTGGAGAGGCCGGCAGTCGGTCATCAGATCTGACTATGGCCTCGTTATTTCAGAGCTGACATGGCAGAAGTTTTGGCTCTGGTACCAGAAACATGTTTTTTTCTGTTTCGACGAAGTAAGCTACAAACTGAGTCTTTGATCGCTGTCAAGTTTACACAATGCCTGCATAAGAAAAGCTTAGGCAGTTGTCCGTCTCACAACAAAGACGCTACGTTTGCCGTAAAACTCTGTATATATATATATATATAGTCTGTCTGTCTGTCTGTCTGTCTGTCTGTCTGTCGGTCGGTCGGTCGGTCGGTCGGTCGGTCGGTCTGTCGGTCTGTCGGTCTGTCGGTCTGTCGGTCTGTCGGTCTGTCGGTCGGTCGGTCGGTCTGTCTGTCTGTCTGTCTGTCTGTCTCTGTCTCCGGCGCAGTCTTCTCCGGCGCGCTCCCCCAGCATCCGGCTGGGGTCGGCGGATATTACACATTATTATACACTTATATTATATAATGTGTACAGTATATATATATAAAGAGAGAGAGATAGATTCATTATCGCCACATTCCCATGACTTCCAAGCATTTTGTCAAAAGGCCAGCAAGCATCTCTTTTCAAAATCAGCAGGATCTAGCAGGAAGTCTAGTCAGCATTTTTTGGAATGTTGTAGGGAAGTCAGAAGGACATCTAACTCAAGTCACATGCACCTCTAGATCCAGAAACTCTAAGTTGCAGTTTTTGAGTACGCCAGGGCTGGTCGGCTGACCCGAGGTGGAGAAGGCCATCCCATTATGACTACAATTCAGCAGATGTCAACTGTTTGTCAACACATTGGCTACATGTTGGAAAAAAACATGAAACACCCAAATTCCGATTTGTGTACCCCATGGCCCAATCTAGATGTTCTGTATTTGTTTGTGATTTGGCTGGCACGGGTCCTTTGTGTCAGCCTGCCAAGGCCGGACATATGCGAAGTCTGCCAGGGCAGTTGCCACAAACTCAGCACAACATGGCGCAGTGTAGCCCAAGCTGGCAAATCATGCGTCCAAAAACCGAAAAAATGTCAAACATAGAAATATCACATAATATAATATATATATACATATTCATATATGAGAATGATTTTGCCAAGAGTCTTCGCACCTGGTTCTTGTGTGAAGCCATGACAGCTGCTGGTTGAAAGGCTGAAAGTCTCGTCAAGCAAAGGCGAGGAGCCCGTGAGTGAAGGAGGAATCAGTTGCATCAACCAATTAGCAGTTGAAACAGCCCATGATGGCATTTGATCCTTCCGATCCTTCCGGTTAGGAACACTGACCGCGGAACAATGACACACCTTTTTGGACACTAGTTGGGATGCCGTAGCCACAAGAGGCTTGTGAGCATTTGATGTTTTTTTCGAAAAAGCGCGCTACAATTTGTGGGAACTCAGTGAACTTCAGGGCGTTCTTGCACAGATCCAGCTTCTCACGGCACCAGGCGTGCGAAGGATAAGAAAGACGGTAAAGTGAAAGGCAGTGATGCAAAGGCGACAAAGGCGACAAAGGCGACAAAGGTCGCAAAAGTGAGGAGATCGGCTTGACTTTGGAAGAAAGTTCGGATAAAGGTAGTTTTTTGGGCCTTTTTGGACCTGCAGTCAGAACACCAAGAGAATATGTAATACTGCAATCAAATGCTTTTCCTTTCTGACCAAGTGTTTGTTGCCATTCATGTTACAGGAAGTTGCCAAAGGAGTCTACTCCGCAAAGTTATTTTACGGGTAGTCCATACTGGGTGTAGTTTGCGCCTGTTCAGCAACAGCCAAGACCAGAAGTTCGTGATGAAAAAAACTGTAAATTGGTGGTGTTCCTGACTACATGTGACTAATCACCGACCAAGGAATAGACACATCAGCAAACTGTTGTTTTTTGCCGAACAGGATGAACAAAGGTCGCGCCTTAGTATGAGCATTTCTACTTGCCACAAGTCTTGGCAAGACAGCATTAGCAGCTTAGCAACCATATGCGCAGAAAAGCAAGCCTGATGCACAGCTGTTCAGGCCCGACACAGTTTGCACAATTGTTTATGTCCAACATCGTTGAGAGGAAATAGAAGTATCTTTCAAGCTGTAAGGGTACTTTGGCGAGATTGGACAGAATATTCAGGAATGATATTCTGTACACCATGTACTATTATGCCTGCCGGGAAACAGCTTGCAATAGTTCTCTGATGGTTTGCTGAGTTTCTTTCCCAGATTCAGGTCATTTGATCTTTCTTCCAATCTTGGAAGGCCGCTGCTTGGGCGAGACAAAGGCTATTTCTATCTATTCCTTTTCCGGCCAAGTTTTCGGTTCCAAGATTGCCCAAATAGAAGCAGCAATTTGCTAGGCACCAGCACCAGTTTGGCACCACGCTCACCTCACTTTTCATTGAACAAAGCTCACTGCAGCCATTCTAGCCATTGTCACTGCCATGGCGTTGCCAAAGGCGAGCTACGCTGTGTCTGGGTTTCTTCTCGGAGCTGGAGTGGGATGGTACTATGATTACGTCGTCGTTGGTGCAGCTGTCGGAGCCACTTGTGGCATTTGGTGGGCCATCCTGCTGCATTTGATCGATCTCCCTTCCAAACCTTCAGCAAGATCCAAGCCTTTGGTACAGACTCCGGAGCAAGGACTGGTGAAGCAGTGGACAAAGGATGACAAACAGACACAAAGCAATGGGCAACTTGGTTTGTTTTAGATTGTTTTAGCCTTTGCATTCGTCAAGTCCGCTCTTCATACTTTTCTTTCTGTTCGATCCATAGGGGGCCAATATCACGGAGAACTTTTTTTTGGGGGTAGAAAATTGATTCCGCTGTGTGAGGCAAGATCAAGTAGCTCCAACGCAAGAGCGCCCGACTCATATCCAGCGTCTCAAGAACAACAGAAAATATTTGGACAAGTCGAATCACTTGGTGCATAAGCATGACCGACATGAAAAGCATTGACGTGAGAACGGGGCAACATCCTCGGGAACCTGTTTCCATGAGTTCCTTTGAGCTCCATCCTGGTGCTCAACAAAGACAACAAAGATTGTAGTTCTCTCCATTTGAAAGGTTTCTGTGGATCTGGTCCACTGACAAGCCTACCATCTCGGACCGAAGAAGTGGGACCAATGTGCCCTTTCATTTGATACCGGGTGTTCCATCCAATTCACGTTTGAAATGAAAATATGATTGAAAGAAGAAACATTATTATTAGTTTATTGTTTAAAGATTGCCAACCTTAATCATAGATGAATTATAAATTATAAGTCAAATCCGCACAAGGCGGTTCCTATAAGAATAAGACTATCATTATACTGTGTATATATATATGTCATGTTTTATTCATAATGGATGGGATATTATGTATATATATAGTGGTTTCCTTGACGGTGGTGATTGGGATGAATTTGCAGAAATCAAAATATTATGCAAATTGCCTTCTACCAGATTTAACATGCATAATGAGGATTAGTTGAAGCACGCAAGTGAAGACAGTATAAAACAAATCATTTTGCAGATTGAAAAAGCGTGAAGCAACAAAATCAAACCTTAAAATATCTTAAAATAACATTTAGAACATTCTTTTAATAAGCATTCACTAAGGATAAATATGACCCAACCAGAGCTGGTAAGTACATTGATTTGCCCAGATTTATTCAGTTGAAAAAGGTATGCACCAATATCATAAATGAAGATAATAGATATTACTACTGCTAATCTTACTGGAAGGTATGGCACGGCACGCGCGCGTTATGTGGCAGCTCGAAAATCCCCCCCCAAAAAATAAACTTGGAAAATTTCCAGAAGACATACTCAGTAAGTCTTAGTATTTGCCAATCTTTCGCGAAAACTAATTTCCGTTTGTTTTTTGCGCTTTCAAAATCAGTCGAACATTTTGGGATTTTACATTTTCGCGGTTCCAAAAAAAGTCGATTATTTTGGCATGTTTTTTTCGTGCTTCTAGATGGTCCTAGCACTTGTACCGCTTCGCTATTCAGTGAGAATGCGCGATTGCTCAAGCTGTGGTGCTGCACAATTATGTGCTCTCAGAGGACGGACGAAGATGAAAGACGGAGGACAGAGGACGACGGAAGACGGCTGACAGAAGATGGAAGATGAGCGACGAAGGACGAAGCATTGAAGACGAAGGACGAAGGACGAAGGACGAAGGACGAAGGACGAAGGACGAAGGACCGAGTACGTAGTGGAGGCCGGAAGACGAAGGATGGAGGACGGAAAACGAAAAAAGAAGAAGAAGAAGAAGAAGAAGATGAAGAAGACGAAGAAGAAGAAGAAGAAGACGAAGAAGAAGAAGAAGACGAGGAGGAGGAGGAAGAAGAAGAAGAATGAAGGACGGAGGACGGAGGAAAGAGGACAGGACAGAGCGCACAGGACGGAGGACAGAATATACGAAGGATGAAGTCTGGAATACGAAGGACGGATGGAGGATGGAGGAGAGGAGGCAGGACGGAGGTTGGAGGGCAGAGGATGGAGGACAAAGGATGGAGGAGGGAGGACGGAGGACAGAGGACGGATGATAGAAGATGAAGGCCGAAGGATGAAGGACGAAGGGCGAAGCATGGAATATGAAGGGCGAAGGACGGAGGCTGGAACAAGAAGAGTAGAGAATAGAGGATGGAGGACGAAGGGCGGAGGGCGGGGGACGGAGATGGACGGA
>CAMXCT020003809.1:0-53303 GCA_947184155.2 Cladocopium goreaui
TATATTATATACTAATTATATCATATTATATCATATTATATATTATATATATTATTAGGTCTTATTTGAAAACCTATCATATCATATTATAAGGGGAAACATGCTACCGATCTTTTCCCATTGAAATAGGCCATATCCATGATGGACTGCGCCGGGCCTTCTTCGATAGTCCAGTTCGCAAAGCCTTCCAGTAAGATCGGTAGATGTGGACCTCTTGCAACGCGCGTGATGAAGCTTGCGGATTTAACGAACAGTGGGATGATGTCCCAAAACTAAAGTGGCTTTAACCAAACAAGGAGTTTAGAACCGCCAAACTCGTGTATCCCATGCTCTTAAGACAAAGGAAACCTGCGACTTTAAACTGAACAAGTCTAGAAATGTCAAGCTGCATATCACAGAATGATACCTGAATGAGCTGCTCTATCACCTTCTATTTTCACAGACTATGCATGCCTAGGCAATGTCGTGCAATCAAAAATGAAATAACAACCGGGGCATACTGTTCTTGAAGGATATTTCAAGGGGGAAACCACAGCCTCCAGCCTCCAGCACTTCAGGGTCTTCTTCTGACCCTTTTTCCAAAGGCTGGCCGCATTCGTGTGCGCATTTTTGGCGCCCAATTCCTGGGGCAGCTGCAGACAGCAAAGTTCACTGGGTATCACTGGGTCATTGGTGAAGGATGTGAGGCACAAACAAAGCAACGCTGCGCTCTTTGCCGCGTTTGCGGACTGAAGCTCTGACACTTGCGTTTGCAAGACTGGCCAAATGCAACGAAACGTTTGCCAAATACCCGGCAAAGAATTGAATTCGGCTCACACATATTTCAAACAACTTGGGCACAAAGAGGCTCCGAACGTTGGTCGGAGACGGTGTTCGCATCTGCTTCTTCTGGTTCATGCTGGTTCTCCACCACTTCTCCCACTTCTCGTGATGCCACTCCTTCATCACTGGTGTGGTAGTGAATCAATGGTACCGTGCTGAGTTTCTCGATGTGACACAGCCATTGGCATATAGGAGCTTCTTCAACACCAAACTCTTCGATCAGTGCCCGGGCTGAAAGCAATGGGAAGCCGCTGTTGTTTTCTGCTCCTTTCTCAGCAGAGTTGTAGGATTTCAAAGCTTCAGTGAAGTATTTCACCAGCTTCTTCCTGGGAGGCAGCTTGTACCTCAAAGTGGCAAAGGAGAGCTTGAGAATATTGGCAAACTTGGAGAAGACTTGAACTCAAAGTGCAAGATCAAGAATTACAGTATTCTTTCTTCAAATAAACAGCATGAATCTAAAATGACAAATGACAAATCTATTGTTTGCACGTAATTCAACGTAAATCAACCATAAATCCTTAATCAAGAGATTCAAGAGTGAAACATAATTTAACTAACGGCAACTAACAGCAACTAACGATTGTGACTGAAGCTTGAGCCCGTGAACTTCCTGTGGAGGTATGCGCTCCAGGGCATCCAGCAAAGGTCGCTAAAGAAACTCTGCGTGACCCGCAACTCCCCGGTGTAATTCTTGACATCCACAAAGGCATCCACAATGATTGCCAAGAAAAAGTTCAGCAAAGTGAAGAAGACAATCAACCTCAGACTCAACACACATCAAAGCATATCAAAACACACAGAAAAGGAACAAAAAGAAACAAGAACATTCAAGTGCAGAACGATACTGCAAACAGCATTTCAGCTGTAAGTGACTTCTACAATCTTCTGCATATCATTATGATTCATTATGCATCTCCACATGCTACGCAGTTAATATGTTTGAATCCCAGCAGCATGAATGAGATGGCGTAGAGCCAATACATCACAAGAGCTGTTCCTGAGAGCACCTCCACACCATCCGCGTATATGAACTCTCCGAAGAGCATTCGAACCTGTGCGGAACATGCTTCCCCAAAGGTGCCAAATAGATGGATCCTCCCGCCGAGCAAGAAGTTTGCCATGAAGGCGAGCATTAAAAACAGGATGGCGAAGACGAAGAAGAAATGCATCATGTTGTGCAAGGCCTTCCTTGGTGAGCTCCAGAGCTCCAAAAATCTGCGATGAAGTGACAAGAAAAGACTCAGATTCAACATGATTCAACAAGGCAAGCAAAAACACCTCCTAGCTCCCGCCAGGTGTCTGAATAGTAGATGTCAGCATTGCAACCCTAGGGTGCACATTGAAAGCAAGCACCATTTGCAGAAACTGCACATAGAGAACAATGTAAGCGGCGATGCGATGACGTTCCAGCCAGTCGGCTTCTTCATAGATCACAGTCTTCACCTGCGACGAAGGCCCACTGGGCCCCCTGGACACATTGCGTGAGATTGGATTCTCCGGTTTCAGCATATAAGGTTGGATATTGCTGGAAAGTTGATTAATGTTGATTAGCTTTTGAATTTTGGGGGGTTGTTTGAACTTGTTGGGCCACATCAGCACGAGGATCACTGGAGGCAGCTCATACTATGACCTGTCGCAGCACCCTGAGATATGACCTGGATCTGTTTGGTATGGGTTGGTCATGGTCCAAGTGATTTCTTCGTGAGTCTTCGTGATGCCCGGCCTTGAAATATTCCGCCACGCTGTGCTTCACATGCTCAGCATCCATTCCTTCATTATGCATGAAGGCTTGCATCAGGAGGTCATACTCATGGGACATCAGTTGCTGTTGCGTCCAAGAGATGAGCAAGATCAAGGGGTAGATGAACAGAACCAAGCGCGAGATGATCTCATAGAGCATCAGCCCCAAGTTGTATTGCTCTGGATGGCAGCACAAATAGGCCACCAGGGACACAATGCTAATGAAAGCACCAACACATGTTGTGATCAAACAGCCAGCAAAGTCCGAGGCCGCTTCCCGGGTCAGGTCCCGATAGGTAATCATGTGCACTGCTCCCTCCACATTGCCAGCTTCATCAAAACTGAACTCAACTGTCAGTGAAGTGAACATCTCCACACCTTCCGTGTAGACCATGGTACTGACGCAAACCCGATCTGTTTGGATGTCAATCCATCCTACCTTCTGCATTCCCGTCAAGAGCTTGCTGCTTTCAATGAGCATCTCTGCATATACTGTCTCTCCATGAAAACTTTGCTTGGTACCGATGCCAACCTTTCCGTCAACGCAACGGTGTGAAGGGGTATGGTCTGGACAGTCAAGATACAAGGCATACTCTGACGTCTGTTGTTGATTGCGGTCAATGCATTTCAAGATGTTGCCTTTTTTCTTTCCATCCAGTGCGGGTAAGAGGGAAAGCAAAGGATTGTAGTTCTGAACCTGAATGGTTGCTGCAAAGCCATGGCACGCTGTCTCTTCCAGACGGGTCTGGAAAAGGACAGAAGGAAGCAGTGTAAGCTGCGGCTTTCCGAACCTCTTCAAACTCTCATACTCAAAGGGAGCACAATATCCACACGTCTTTGGGCAAAGCAAGATGCCGAGATCAATGCCGCATGCGTGGCTTGAATCCTCTTCACATGTAATGTTGGGTTTGTCTTCTTCAAGTGCGTAGGCCGTGTCATTGTCCTCACAAGGTGGATTGTCATGTGTTGCCGTTGGACCATCTGTGTCTGTGTGAGATCCTGCCAACCGCCTGTGGCCGGAACTTGAAGTCCCACTACCGTTGGTCCAAACTGGGGCACTTTGTAAACCAAGTGCTGTGTACCTGGGGCTGTTGCAGGTAGAGGTTGGAATCTGGTAGTGATCATTCCAAGCATATTGGTAATATCGATGTTCACACCAATAGTCTGCAGAAGTTGGCATCATCTCCAAGTTTTTCTGCTCAAAGGCCGTCACAAAGGCATAGATTCCCGCCACATCTTTGATGTTCCCTACATCCCCAAGGCCGAAGTGCGCCTCCAAGTGTTGATGGATCGCAGAAGTCTCTTCTGCTGGACTTAGGATACTGATGGCAACCAGGAAGCAAATGAGGCACAGCAAAAAGAGCGGCATCCTGGTGGTGGGAAAGCCCAGTGACATGAACGAAAAACTGCAGTATCTATACCAATTAATTATACTTACAATATATCAATATCATAGAATCAGTGATCAATATTATATCATCTACTAATCTACTGAGCTATCCGTAATGTCCATGTTCTCATGTTTCTAATACTTCTATTTTTTTCTATGCCGAGTATCTGTTGGATGAATCCAAGTAGTCCATCTTCCAATTTCATCCGCTCCAGCATGATGTCTGCCCGCATGTGGATACCCCCGAAGTCCAACATCAACTCATCCGGCGAGATGTTGCCATCGTTATCAGCATCTAGCTCCATCGTGCCTCAGCTCGTGAGATGCTAGGCATGGTGCTAGCTTTCAGCCATGCGGTGCCATGGGATGCCATGGGATGCCATGGGATGCCATGGGATGCCATGCGGAATCATCATCTGGAGGCTTCATCTTTACCATCTTTACCTCTCACCTACACTGCATCAAGACATTTTATACTGCCAAATTTAGCAAGAGACCTGATCCAACTATGAGGGTGTGCCATTGGGGTCGCAAAAGACAACTTGTCTCGCCAATTTAGGGCCATGTTGCCTGACTCCCCCTTAAGTTGCGACTTTCTCCTTGTCTTCCTCCTTTTCTCATTTGCCACGATCACAATAGTAGCAGCCATGATCAAATCGGGTGTTTGACTGGCTGAAAGAGGGTCGCTTTGCGAGCCTTCAAGCTTGGCGAGTTCGCGTCGAAACAAATGCTAAGGTTTGAGCCAAAGCGGATCACTACCCAACAAAATACATGAGTAATGAGGTCAAACATGGGTTACCAATGTTACCAATGTCAAAATATGTCAATGGACCTGCAAAAGACAAAGAAAAGAGGTTGAGAGATTCTGTGGAACTACCAGCAATTATAGCAATTTGGCAGCAGCTGTCTGCAGGGAACATGCAAGCCGAAAGCACAACCAATGCTGCTGATCAGCACTTGGCTATGCTGATCAACGCTTTTGAAGGTGAACGGACATGATGGGCTAAGATGGAGAACTGCCTGACCCCTTTCTAAAGAGTTGCCGTATCAACACCCTTACTGTCCACCCCGCAGTGACTGCTTCCAATACGGCCATTGCTTGGAGTCACTGTTTCAAATCTTGCTTGGCGTTTTGTTGTAGACCCAATTGGTGCGTGAGGTATTGTGCTAAGACTGCTAAGACAAGAAAGAAGGCAAGCACTGGTTGCAAGGAAAGGCTAAATTGGAATGGAAATACTGCTGCAAAAAGCAAGAATATGCAAAAATAATGAAAAGCGTCACAAGCTGTTGTGCTGCTGAGCGAGTCTTGCAAAGCGTTGAATCGTATTCTTCGGCCCCATCCAGGTAGACATCCGTGTATGTGTGCCATGGACAAACAAAAACACTCAGAACCTCTGTGAAAGACCCGGCAAAGAACCTGGACAGATCTCGTCCATCAAGTCCAATGTCCGTCAAGCATTGCCAAGATTCTGAAAGAAGTGCGAAGCTGATCAAGGCACCCTCTTCATCACCACTGTCAAAGGCATGTCGAGCACGACCATGCAGCTGGAGGACTTCCTAGCAATATTCATCAATATTCAATATTTGCAATACAGAGACATCTGGAGACCTCTGAAAATAGATGTTACTATGTTACTGACCCATCAGGCCTTCACTGGTAAAAATCACAGTGACGGCCGCAACTGGCCATTGCCAACCAGCTTCAGTTGCTGGAAATACTATAACACAACAACATCATCAGCACACATCCTACAAAATCATACGAGCAGCGGTCAATACACCATTCAAAGTCAAATTCCACAAATATACCTACAACATCCATCAACATCCTATACAACCGCAAGCAACTCACAACTTCGAAGGCCCCCGTAGCTAGATCCCAAGGCACTGGGTGATATGCCAGGGCCACATCTCGCAACGTCTCTACAGCTCCCCGGCAGCGATCATCTGCCGTAGAGCGTTGACCTCACCGCAGCAGTCGCACATCAATTGCTCTTGATGTCAGAAAAGCAAAAGGAGAGACATGTAGGGATATATGGGTATGGCTCAAAAAACGGGTATGGATGGTTCCGCGGTGATCCGGACGTATGGAACGAGGAGTTGTCAGCAAGCGTTTTGATCCGGACCTTGTCATAAGGGCTTACATGGATAAGAATATCAATAATAATATTATTCAGATATAACTATAAATAAAGAAATAAATACATATACATTATACATATATAGTAGAAATACATATGCACATATCTATATAATGATTTCATCAGACCCGTGGGGCACGAAGAGCAAGTACGGACCCGCTTTCGTTTTCAATCATCACTATCTGAGTCAGAGGGAGAGCTCGAAGAAGAGCTCGTTGAATACACTTGAATACCAACAAATGGTGGTGATGGGGGATGGGTCCTACATGGCATGATTCGGGTATGGAACGGGTATGGAACGGGTATGGATCGGGGTATGGAACGTAATGGACCTGAATTTCTAAATTTTCTGGCTGATTGTTTTGGTGGTAGATTCAAAATCTAATTCAATCCTTTTGTTGGAACGGAAACCAATTGTGAATAACCCTTGGCTGATTTGGTGGATATTGTGGTGTTCATAACCCCTCACAACCCCAAGTATACTTTAAACTGCAGATTGCGAGCCATCATACCAACACAAACATAAAATCCTTTATGGTAGCAATAGCGAGCAAGCAGGATCGGGTACAGGCAAAGGGTTAGATACTTTATGTACATATCCCCTGGTTTCAAAATTCTGCCTCGTTAATTCGGGGGCGACGTCGTGACGTCGAATTAAATCGTAGAGATCAAATAGCTGGCCCTGACCCCTCACTCAAAACGCAATGCGTGAAACAGAAACTGAAGAATCCCATAGGTACAACTCAGAAACAAACCAATACAATACATGCCCAGGATTTGCAATTACTGTATGGATCAGGGGTATGGATCATAGGTATGGATCATGTCCTCTGAAGGGGTATGGATCACAGGTATGGATCATGAGGATCGCATGTGGTCCCGGGGTATGGATCAGCCTTACATAGCTATAGCCATAATATATACATTATATGATTATATATATAAAATTATAAAATAAATATAATAAGTATATGATATAATATCATCGTTGCGGAGAATGAGAATAAACACATCCATGGGATGAATAGAGGCTTCAACTTATGTTGAGTGTTCTCTCAATGTCATAAAGAATCTGCGGCAAAATGGTCGACCAGGTTTGTAGCTTTGCAAAATTGCAATCTGCCGCAACTAGGACATAGCTTTGGCATGCTTCGGCTATGCTAAAATTTGAAATGAGGCATCCCAAAACAATACGGAAAAAAATGCTGTCTGAAGGAATATATTGAATATATCAGTAATCAAACGCTGGCTCCCCCCAAGGCTCCCGGCCCGGCCTTCTGGGTTACGCAACATCAGAGAGACGGCATTCACGGCTGAGACGGGCCTCAGTAATGCCACCAGTTGATGCCACCTGCAGAATATGCGACATACAGTAATACACGACAGCTATTCTTTGCAATCACCAAATTGGTGAAAACCGATCATCACTTGAACAAGTAGTAATTACCTGTCAAGCACACCCAAAACAATATAAAGGTACGTAGTACGGAGTATCAAGAAAGAGAAAGCCCAATGAAACATGAAAGGTACGCATGTACTTCAGGGCAAAAGAAGCTCCAAGAATTGATGTCCAAACCTTCCAAATCAAATGCAGTTCCGAGCAAAATCTGTCCATCTCAGGGATCGATCCAGTTGCTTGGGCACAGATAAATTCGACTTTCACCGAGCAGCCTTCCCTGCTTGGCGGCTTTCATGTAGAAATGCATGGCCCGCTTTGTATTGGGAGCACCAGGGATTTTGACATTCTCCAACTCCGGGAGCTCTAGCCCTGCATAGGCATGAGCAATCCTGGAAGATCTGGAAGATCTGGAAGTGGCCAGGGATCACTGGGTCACTGGATGTCACTGGGTAATCTTTGGTTTTGGCTCACAAACTCAAGGACCCTTAAGATCTGAGCATGTCGAACGCAAAAATGAAATGAAAGAACATGTCAAAACCAAGCGAGTTGCTTGTGCGATGATTGTCCAAATCATCAAACTGAGTAGGACAGTTTAATGCATCTGTTTATATCATTTATATCTGTCTTCTTTCAAGGTATTTATGGAAAATCTCCACTTCAGGGCATCCATAGCGCTGAAAGAAGTCATCCATCTCCACAGTCCAGCACAGCGGCATCCAACAACAACTATTGCACACTGTCGCATACTGTAGGACGGTAGTCCGCTTGATGACTCAAGGGTGACCCATTGTCTCTCTCTGTTGAAGATTTGTTCATGTCATATATATATACAATTATATATATATATATACATTAACAAACCCACAGGCCTTTGGATAAAACATGATAAAACAACTACTACTACTCCCAGAAGGGCTTTTTTACACTTCCAAAGATTGACTTTCTTGAGATGACTATTACGCATTGCAGAAATTTGTTGCGAGTATGAACGTTTCCCCATCATGATCAACATGCTTTCAACTAGCCACTCATTCATTTTGGGTGTCAAGCCATCCAAAACCACACCCAGATGTGTCCTCAGAGGTGCTAGGCGTTTCTTGTAAGCAGCCATGTTCCATGCCACCAAGCATCATCTGCTGAGCATTGGAGTCTCCTAATTCAGCGGCTGCCAACAAGTACACCCCTGCGCGCGTGCTGTTGGGTCGTGTGTCGTCAGCGCCAAAACGATGGAGGTAATGCTGCGCCATGGTCTTCTGCAGTGCTGTTGCGTCTGGATCCTGCGGCCGTACCGTGATGTGCAAAACCGGAAAGGATCAGAGTCTTGTCTGTATTTATTGAGATATATTGTAATATGTACAGTAACTTCAAAATTTTGAAGGATCTGGAATCAACTTCGCAAGTTTCAGGCTCAGGTGTTCTCGGTCCTGAATAATGTTCTGCGCATGTTGGATAATCTTTGACTCATGCCCTTCACGCGCATGCAACCTAAGACACCAGAGGAAACCAGCCACTGGTCAAAAAATGACGCAGATGCAAAAATGTGTCGCTTTGGCGAGTCTGACGCCTATGCTGCAAAGCTAAAGGCCACACTAAGTAAAGCATTATACTTTAACTTTCAAAAAAGTCACTATATTTCCGTACAGTAATTATAAAAAATGAGTCATCATGCGTGCAATGCGTCTCGAACATTCTCGAACTACCTTCTTACTTTTCTGGTGCCAAGCAACAGCATAGAATTCCAGGCAGCTTCTGTGGTTGTACTCGCAGCAGCATCAAACAATTCGAGAGCTCGTGAGACGTTTCGGGTGAGGTTCAAATCTGCATCACCGGGAAACAAATACCTGACAAGGGAGCCACAAGGCAGTACTGAATCTATCTCGTGGGGGAACTCTGCACTGAAGAAATTCAGACTCCTATCCAAAGCTTGCATGATTTGGCTGGACTCATAGGCAGGTCAGTTTACCAATCCTTGTGACAGTGTTTTTGTTTGAGCCTTCAGTGATCCATAGTGTTGTTGGCACTATGGATGTTGGCTGTCTCGGCAATGAGATTAAACCCAGATCTGTGACTGGTTAAATGCTCGAATGAGCACAGCACAACATTCAACCTTATGGATCAATTGAAAAAAGACCAATTCATCCAAAATTGTGGTTCCTGTATGTTCCTGTATGTTCCTGTGGTACCAGATGCCAGATCTCTCCCTCAACCAAAGGACGCGGCTTCGACAACCTCAGCTTCCTTGTAGCCATCCTTCGAACGAGCTCGAATCCAGTCCTGAGCAGCAGTCCGTTGCATTGGCTAAGCATGGGGATCTCTGATGTCTTGCTGTTTTTCTTCCAGTCGGTGACAGATTGTGACAGATGACAAAGGGGAGACAACTTTTGGAGACTGTGATCTGAAGTTTCGATTCGAACGGTGTTGCTCCAGTCTATATAATCAGCTGCAGCTCCAGAAAGCGGCTGGCTTGGCCTTGAAGGTCAAGACTCTGCATGCTCCTTTTTGGCACGTTGTACTTCGCTAGCATTTTGCACAAAGAAGTGAAGATCACTTGAATCTGTGGCCCCGTCCTGCAAAAGTGCAGCCAAGAACAAGATCTATCCCGCAGGACATGATCAAGAGTCAAGACGTCTGTCGTTGGAGACGAGCCAACAAACTCCACTTTGTTGAATTCATGCACCCCGCAAGATTTTGAAGGCTGCTGGATGTGGTTCTATGATGTTCCATGGGTTTGCTGCACTTGGCACATGCTAACATACCATTCATACATGAAAGATTATGAGAGTATTCAATCAGGTACTTGAGGAATAGACATGATATACAGGTCCAAAGACAAACTAAACAGGTCTGAATGCCTTGGATGAAGTTGCTTCAAAACATTACACACACATGTACTCTCTCCATGACATCGACATCGACCAAGTCCTCATTTCGAGCGGCGGTTTCTGCCACATTTTCCAAAGTACGTAGAATCAATTGGCAGAGCCTCAGCAACGCTGAGCAGCGGCGCATTGTTTGCACAATCATTGCACACAGCCATCGAATAAAATCGTCATCACCATCATCACCATCATCACCATCATCACCATCCTGCCATGAGGGATTGCCACATCATGCTACATCCCCATATGGAAATTGCTGTTTGATGGATTGGAAATAGGACTTACTTAGTTAAGATCATTCTTAGACAATCCTTTCTCGCTATTACTAAACCTCCCCTAAAAATTAAAAACAATCCCAGATTCTTTGTTTTGGGAAATTTCAGATTGGCCAATTTGACTTTAATTGATGCCCTTTAGAAAACAACTTAAAAATCAAGGTCCATTTGAAGGTATTCTACCCTCTTAATAAAAACTAGTTAGCCCCGGTGTGTTTTTTATTAGGGTCCGTTTGTTAAAATAAAAAACAACAGTTTTTTTCAATCGTTTTAAATTTGATATTAAAGCTTCGAAAACCATTTTTTTGGCAATATGTTAATTACATTTTAAAAAGGAAATTAATTGATTTTGAAATCGCACAATTTAGTTTTTTTGATTAAGGTTCTCCCCCGAATATTGAATCCCCCCCAACAATAAAAACTACCCCTAGGCTTTATTATTTGCGAGGTGTGGGGACGTTTAATGTTAGGGGTCGAGGGATTATTCTTAGTTTCAATGAGTTTCCCAAGATCTGTCCATTTTGATGGCTTAGATCTGGTGAGATCCTCATTTTTCCTGGTTCCCAGTCCCACTTCCGCCCAGCTACGCAGGTGTCGCCTCTTCTCTCCATGGCTTGCGGCGCAAGGCATGGGTGGCTTGCGGCCGCTCGCCGGCGATCCACCAGGCGGCTCCGGGGGATCCCAGGGTCAAACGATTTAGGACGTAGTACCTGGAAATATCTGGAGATGTCTGGAGATATCTAGAAATAGCTGGAGATATAATGAAGATATAATGAAAATGGGGTTGGCGTTGCCATGTGGAAAAGAACTTCTTCAAAACAGATCAAAAGATGGGTATTACTCGTGGTTGCTGTTAAAAGTCAGGAGACTTCACAAATAATTCTTCAGAATTCTCCAGAAATATCCCAAGTCATTCACCTTTCAAACTGTGTGTATCTTTGTGTCAAACGGTGGCGTTGCCAAGGCGCGAGAACGCGAGAACTGCCAAGGGATCCCCCTTCTGTGCACCCACGTAGTATGCGATGGCTGGTCGGTCCAACATGGAGCTGGAAGCTAAGCCTTCGGCTCGAGCCAGTCCACGTGCCCACCTGGGTAAACGCCCAACGGGTGCACCACGTTGTATCCATGTACCAAATTTCATAATAGTAATACAACTATAGTCATACTTTATGTTATAATTATGTTATACAAGCTAGCAATTATAATATATATATATCATTCATATGTATATGTAGACAAATATGAACAAAATAAAGATCATTACCATGGTTTATCGACTTAATCTTGTGATTTCTCACTTCATCATCTCTTTCTCCTGACTGTATCGATTCGTATCAAGGCACCGAAATTCGATGTTCCCGTCCGATAAGACCTTGAAGCGAGCCGAGACATTTGTCTCTGGCTCACCCAAGGCGAGCATCGCACCCAGGTAGAAAAAGCAACGGCCACAGCCCTTCTCTGCAGCCAGTGCCATGTACTTTGCAGCTTCGCTGAGATTTCGATCATGGCCAAATAGCAAGGACCTGAAGCTGTCAACGCTGCATCAAGCATCAACATTCGACTCATCATTAGACATGATTAAAAGCGAAAACAATACTTTGTACGTACTAGGCCGGTTATGGTTAATTCATGGAGTTTGGCTCTGTGGTCCATTTGTGTTTATTCATGTTTGCTTTTCTAAAGCGATCCTGAAAGTGTCTATTGTTGTTGCATCTCTCACCACAGGCTCCTACGATGAGTGGTGCCGAGCAAACCCTGGCCACTGCTCTGGTCGCAGTGAGGACACGGTCAGACCATGACTTAGTGCAAGAGTATGACGAAAGACATGGAATGACAAGAAAAATCAAACACCTCGGCTCAATGGCTAAGCTAGTATACAGATATATAATTTTTTTATAAATTCATCAAGGCTCATATGTGAATCGACATCAATCGGAGCAGTTCTTGCCAAGCTCAAGCAGAGAACGGCAAAGAGTCGGAGCAACATGGCTTGGTGCTGTGCCAGAAGTCCTACCTTCAAATGAAGCACCGTGAGGACCACCACACAACAAAGGTCACAAGCTACCAAATAATCCAAATATCGTCCATCTTTGGTTCAAGCTCTGCTATGGAAGATTCTGGAAGTATGAAGAGTTATCACCAATTGTGTGTTTCCAGAGTCCACTTTTGCCACCTATGTCTACTATCATTGAATCAATTTGTAGCCCCCTTCAAAACCAGATATCCACCAGGGCCAGTTGTGGCATCTCAGCCAAAATATAGACCTCATGCTGCCACATTGGGCCAAATCAGCACCAGTCGATACCATTTGGCCAGAGGCCTCCATCCTTTGCTCATTGGAACGACGGCACAACCACAGAGAAACATCATGACATGAAAGATGAACATTTCATGGAGGTGATTCAGTCTTCAATAAACGGTTTAAAGATGTTTAAACTGATGAATATACTGCCGCACTGTGACATGGTGGTAGGAAGGATCAGCAGAGTAAGCAATCGGTGACAGGATGTGACAGGAGAGGCTCGAGGGCTCGAGGGGCTCAGGGTGATCTGTGCCATGCCGCCATGGCCCTTGGGCCCTTGGGCGGCCCAAGGTTCCAAGGTCCCCTCTGATTTCCCGCACCTATGGCTGTCTCGCTGTGCTTCTGTACGAAGCTCATGACCTTCAGGGCGCATGCGCAATGGTAGATCTATGGATTGATCACGGTAGATCTATGGGGCATACTTGGGCTGGACAAGGCAACCACACAACAACCATATCCACCATATCCACCATATCCACCAGCATATCTCACCCATCATCGAGGCCTTGGTGAAGTCAGGATCCAACTTTTTGAGTCGTTGCAGCTTTCGACCTCTTTGCCTGGAGGAACTAAGAAACATCTGGATGGTGATGCTCTCTCACCAGTAGAATGGCAACTTGTTGGATGTTACGACTGGACCCAGGCTCAAAATGTTGGCGCAACAGGATGGGTGCACTCTGCACTATTGATTGATTTGTTTCTGTGATTGAAACGTCGCGCGAGATTTGCACAAACCACGCAATTTTAAGTTTGTGAGACTGGTCCTCTTCAGCACAATTTTGCCACTGAGGTAAGGAGGTGAAAATGCGAGCGAAGCCATCCAAAAGATGATTCAATCAATGGTTGCTGAACATGATGTCCGGGTAGTTGCATGCAAGTGATATGATATTGACAATACAATACAATACACAATGGTGCGTTGAAGGCACTTTGGTCAGGAATTAGAGAGAATATACTTTGCAAATGTTTGCAACATATGCATACATATATGCTTCATTATGCTTCAATTCACAGGCTGCCAAGCGAGAATCGTCTGGAGTTGAAACCTGTTGCATTCCACGGTGTGTTCAAAATCTACCAATCTACCGTTATAAAATCCACCACATCCGAATCCTTCATCTTATCACCTTATGTCTCACAGTGGTGAAAGCATATCCATGAGTTTCTTCGGAGAATCAGTGGAATAAGGCCAACGCTTGGATCAGTTCTGCACATGTTTTGCAGCGCTACTTGTAGCTTTATGTTCCAAGTTCCAACATCATCTGGAGGCAAGACTTCGGCCCAACTAGGCACTATCACAGATTGCTGATTGCTGCCGGTGGGCAGGCTGGCAACCGAACAAGAGGTTGACTCTTAGCTGGTTGATTAAACAATGTCATCCAAACATCTCCATGATTCCATGCCAATCTGCACCAGCACTCCAGTTCTACAATTGTTGCCACTGGATTGACTTAAATTGGTTCAGCGTATTTCAGCGTCGTATTTCACATATTTCACATATTTCACGTCGTGTTTCAGCGTCTGGAATGCGTTTCCAGGATTTGAGCTCCTGCAAAAGGCGATCCACAGATGCAGCACGGCACAGCTCCTTCAGTTCGGCATTGCAAACTGCAATGTACGCCTGGCCATGGCGGTGTCAGCTTTGAGGCGCATCCCAAACAGATCCAAACAGCTTCAACGGATTTTTTTAGGTTCAACATGGTTCAACGTTATCTACAACAGCTCTGCACATTCTACCAGCATCCTATCAATCCCAAAAAATACCTCACAAATAATTGATGACTCCATTTTTCACATATTGAAACTCAAGATCTATCATAGTGTTTCAACAGATAACTCATTATTGAATCCCATCATCTTAAATCTCGATATATCTCGATGATTCACTGATGATTCCTTGATCAATTGATATTCATCTTGTTTCAATCCGAACCTCGGAGCCCATCTCCATGATGACAGACACTGGAGCCTTGGCTCCCAGCACTTCCAGCTGTTCCCGCAGAGGCGCCAAGGCCAATGGCAGCTGCCAGTCACTGCGTGTGGTGACGGCGCGTAGAATCACCTGGAATTTAAATGAAACCCTGATAACATCTGATAGCATCTGATAACATCTGATAACCCTGGATCATGAGACTGCTTGAGACTAAAGTTGATGAATTTGATATAATTTCATATTATGATTTCTTATTGTGAGTTCAAACAGTATCTTTGGATTTGGTGGAACGTTGCCAACACTGTCGTTGTACGTCGTTGTATGTCGTTGTCATCTGCACAGGCACTATACACTCCAAACATGTGGCATGCAGAAACCAATTCTCCTTTGCAAGCCTGTCAGAGCAATTACCGCAGCGGTTCGTGTTTTTTGTGCGATTGTTCATTCAACATGTGGCTTTGCCGGCGATTTTATCCCGCTATCGAAGAACTTGCAGTCCATATCGCTTGTGATGGCTTCATGTCCAAGGAAAAGAAACTATATAAGAGGTTTCCTAAAATGCGGGTACCCCAAAAAATGGATGATTTGGGTACCACAAAAACAGCAGAGCCCCAACCTCCGATGGCAACTTCGTCTCTGGACCTGGATCAGCCTGCAAAGGAATCAGGATTGAATCCTTTCTTGCCAGACAGCAAATATGTTGACACATGTTGACAACATAATTCTATGAATGTATTTTAATGTGATTTAAAATGTCTCCAGGATCCCTTATACCCAAATGTTGAATTTGAACATCGCCTGCTGACACCTTTGTGCGAATATGGCATCGACGAAAACATCATACTCGATTGAAGGAGCAGTGCCCAAGAGCTTGGAAAACAGGATCTCTACCTGTCTCCTCAGTAGATCCCACGGCAAAAATATTCAAAACTGTGCTGTCCTGCTGTCTAAAAACTTGAAATGTTCATTCACAAAAGAAAGAACTGATCAAGATCATCAAGTTGTGTTTATGAAGCATGTCCAAGACGTAGTCATTTAATTAAAATGGTGTCAAAGAATGGAACGAACATGAGTCAAATGTGTCTGTAAATAGGGCCGGCACCCCGGAATTAATCCTAATTGCACTTTTTCCACATTTAAAATGAGGTTCGAAATGGTTTCAAACTTCTTTCTATGGTGGTTTTCCATTAATTGGTTTTCCATGGTCTTCCCCCCAAAAAATCCGACAAATCTCAGAGATGTCCAAGCCACGCAGAAAGCATTGGTGCCACTCCACAAACCACCCGCAGCAGCCAGGCACGTTCCACCAGGCCACGATGGTCTGCGAACTTCCCAAAAAGTCGTTTCACATCTGCCGACGTCGCCATGGCCACGATTCTGGCAAGAATTTCCGGAAATTCCGCAGGAAAATCCCGTTCGAATCTGTTCCAATTGCCTCTCCTTTGGCTGGAAAAAAAAGAACACATGTTGGCAGAAATCATGGAGGAAGAAAAGGAGCCTTTGCTATCTCAGAGATCTTGTTGTGGATGCTAAGTCTTTAAGATGTTCTAGTTTTTGCTGCTGGATGAAAAAGGAAACCTTGCCTTGGAAACATTGCCTTGGGCTGTGGATAAGTTCTCTCGTCAGCAAAGTTGTCAAGTGGAAACTGTCAGCTTGTCAGGAAGAAGAAACTGGTTTGGCACTTTTTCCCAGCAGGTGTTTGAGTCAATCTGTCTGATTACTCTAGAGAGAGAATGCGAACCATGAGGAAACAAAAACGTACACAAATACATCAAGAAAGCCACACTCACCAGACTCTTTCGGGAAAACATGTTTCTCAACTCCCTCAGCCTTGTGCATATCCTGATATGTAATGCAATCCGGAAGCCTCTGCAGCTTTTTGCATGAGCAATGAAAACAGTGCGCAGATAGCGATATGTTTCTTTCTGAGGTGCCTGCTGACTCTGTTCTAGCCCTGCCCGCTGTTCAGACACAACCAGCAGCACTTGAAGGCACACGGAAAAAGGGGCCTACATCGAAGCAGGCTCAAGCCATGAGTTGCTTTGATGGAATCACATTCCATTTCATTGAAGTGGATAAAAATGGATATAAACGCATATGCATATTATAGTAAATTATAGTCATTGTAGAATTGCACAGGATATGAAAGGCAGACTCAGGGCGGCTTGCAGCGGCTTGCAGCGGCTTGCACAAAGATCACCCTACTCAGCGGATCAGTCTCGGAGGTTCCATCTAAAGCGCCACAAGGTACTCTCAGCACGACGGCAGCATCCCAGACCTTGGGTCACCACGATCTGAACCGAAGGCCTCGAACAAAATCGAAATGGAAGAATCCATCGAAGTAATACCAGAATACCAATGAATACCATAGAAATCCATAGCATACCTACATCATCCTACGTCCATCTATAGTATAGTATAGATTATTGTATAGCTCTATAGATATATCAGTTATATCATCTTATATCATTTTCTCCTCTTGAATCAACCAAACTGTTCACATCATTCACATCATCGCTAGACAACGAACGCGGGCCCAAAGGTTATAAACATGGGTGCAACCCACGACACCATACGACACCAAAATCGTCAGCCCTGGGTGAAGAAGCCAGTGCTGAAGCGGTTTGACAAAAGCCAATCTACGTGTCACCAAGAAACGGAAAACACGGCGCCAGCCCTTTGTCGCCTCGGACTCGCGATAGACGAAGACGAAGTGACGAAGTCAGTTCTATCAGAATTTGTGATGACATTGAGCTGCTTTAGCCACTGGACTCATGGAACATGTGGGAGAATGCAAGGAGTATCTCATCCTCCTTGTGTACATCAAGGAATCACGCATACAAAAGGGGTTCATCCAAGTTCCCAACGTGTTGTTGCATGATGCTCACCTCAGCAATGTGCAAGAATCACGTAGAAAATGCCAACTGCCAACCCTTGTGACTTTCCAATTCCTCCATATCCTTGTGCAAGTGTCTTCACATGATACGAGTACTGAGTACTGCTTCCAAAGCTATGCGTCCAAGGATGCATCTGCAAATGTGCAGAGAAGGGGTACTTGAATATTCATGGAGTGCCTGTGTCTGTGTGTATGTTGATGTGCTCGAGCGCATCCGTGTCTTCGTTCTTTGTTTTCCTGTCTGCGTCTTTGAATGGCTCAACCAGACCACTTCACTCAGAAACAAGTACTCCCGGACGAAAACAAAGTTCACTTGATTAATGCCTGTCAGCCTTACCACCTTGTTTCGTCAAGTCCATATCCTCTTGACATATATCATATATACATTACATACATACATACATACATACATACATACATACATACATACATACATACATACATACATACATACATACATACATACATACATACATACATACATACATACATAATTAATCACAATTATACATATAACATATTCATTTAATCGAATATATATATAATTATATATATATATATATAATTATATATATATAATTATATATATATATTATATATATATATATATTATATATATATATATATTATATATATATGATTATATATATGATTATATATATGATTATATATGTATATACGAATAATAATATTGAATATCATTGAATAATGTATTCATGTATTACACAGATCATATCTGTGGATCATCAATCTTCATCATTCCACTGAGGTACAATTTCTTGAAGCTCCAGTATCTCCGCAGCAAACCTTGGTGCGGGTGTCATGGCCCCTGGGAACATCACCAACGGGGATGACCAATCGGAATCACCAATGACAACGTGTGCGAAATATATGGTAAGACTTAAGACTTGCTTAAGGTAAGACATTAAAATGTTCCGGATTATGGGAACGGAATAATGCTACAAACCTGGATGTTCAAATTGTACCGTGCATCAGGAAAAACCAAAAGCAGAAGGCTCTGAGTGGTGAAGTATTGCAATAAGGTGATCGAAACGTACAAAGTCAAAAGCAAACCAATGTGTGGGAAACATATCAGATATTTAAAACGCATAAGGCCTTTGGACTCTGAACTGCGGAGCATCACTCTGCTACGTCCCCAGGCAAAGGTGTTGCTCCGTTTGCAGCAGGATAGAGAGGATTTGCCTGGCATTGGTCAGATTGGTTCTCCGGAATTCCACAATCAACAAACTATCATAAACTATCCACCGGCGAATCGGACACCGGATGGATGAAATCGTAATCCGGCAGCTCTGAGAACGCGATGGTCGAGAGATGTCGAGAGTGTATGTCATGTCTATCCCCAATCCGGGTATCGCGGCAGGGGTTCAAAAAGTCGGAGAGACGCCAGCATCACACAGAGCCCGTACGACCTGTGCAGATTTGGGGGAACCTTGGCCTTGGAGGGGCTGAGTCAGAACCACAAATTGACTTGTCGTTTCAAGACATCCCAAAATCGCATAATTTACGCATCATGTGGCATCATCATCATCGCAGGTAGGATGGAAATAGATGGAAATGGTAAGAACCACCAAGCAGCTTCGCTATGGATATCGCTTCTGTTGCCTATCCCATTGCGAGTCTCTATCCCGGGACCTCCACGTGATTTCGCAAAACAGCGGACATCAAACAGGTCTCACCTTGGTTTCCAATGAATTCTGCTGGCAGGAACATTCCATGTTCGGTTTCATATGGTTTCATAGGATGCGTTAGAACCACTGGAAAGAGTCAAACATATCTTGTAAATCCTTGTTTTCGGTTGTCATCCGAGAGAAGTCAATTTGATGTTCCACGCCTGGAATGACTGTGGCTGTAATAATTACTGCAATTCATGTTACTATTTGTTAGCAGCTAGTCATGGGAGTAAACATGAATAAACACATCATGGGAAGTTTGAGCAAGAGGATTGGTTGATATTGGTTGCAAATCATTTTATTCTCACTCCAGTGCAGTGATGCATGTTGATTGTGTGTTTCGTGCTTGGTCCCTGAGTGGGCGACGCTCTTGGGTGACACAGTTCTTCTCGAATTGTGCCTGGTACGTCAATTAGAGCAGTCGCACAAGCTGTAGAACGCTATAGGAATGCGCTCACGTAAGAGACAAAATGAATCAGAAGCTGAACCAGGTCGCCACACCTTCGCCTCGCAGAGGTATCTCACCTCACATGGCAAGAGGAATACAGGAGAGTATGAGTCATTTCGATGTGGTCTCACATGGCTTCAAGTTGGTCTACAAGCAACTTCTACTTAATCTTTGTCCCTTAGGGGAAAAACATCTCAAAATAGACTGACGCTACAATTTGTGCCAACTTTTTGGCTTGTGGTGGATTCAGGGAAGCTACTCCGGGTAGTTTGATTTTCAAACACGCTGGTCCTTCCTTTCACATCAACTGGTTCAGCCTAAATCAACATCTGACGGTTGCTTGCTTGGCAGAAGCTGAAACTGACATGGCTGTTCAAGGGACCATGTGATGCATTTGATTACAAGTCATGGCCTTGCTGAAAGGCTGAGGCATACTTATAATCCCATCCCCCTAATATTATAAACACCCCCCTAAATGGTCCCAAATATGTGTAAATCCCCTAGTAAAGCATGGTTTCTGGGGTGTGTTTAATATCAACAGGGCAAGGGATTCTATTCATTCCAGCACGCTTGCATCATCCCTGGTAACACTTCAGCATTCCATCGAGATGCAACTGCAGCATGTCCTGCTTGAACGGCACCCAACAGAGGGGTCGAGCCAACCTTGGCCGCTGGTGCGATTTTGAACAAAACCTCTTGGGTGGATTCATTTGCTGTTCTTGCCGGTTCTTGCTGTAAAAAATGATCGATTGAATCATTGAATCTATACGATATAATATATATATATATATGTGTGTGTGTGTGTCATCTACCCATATTGTGGCACAGAATTGATGATCAAACCGCAGCTCATGGCGTTCAGCAAGTGGAAAATGAATTGCAATTTCCAACACCTTGCTCCGATTTCTTGTTGCCTATGTGGAACAAGACTCCTGGCTGCATGGAAAGTACATGAACAGAATGAGACTTTTCATCATGAGATGGGTAGTACGCAAAGTACAGCATGTTGCAGTTTTTTGAATATGTTTTTTTTTCTAGCTGTATCATAGATACTGGATGATACTAATGGTTTTGCTGGATGTGGTTCACTGCTGTTTTTCCACAGTCTGAAGCCACAGCACTTTGGCTGTAGAGTGCTCAGTGTGTAGTAGACCAAGGATGCGGCAAGATTCTCGGCAAGCTAAATGCAGCAAGATTGTCGGCAAGCCAAGACCACGCAAACATAGAACAAAACACAGTACAGGCAATGTGAATTTCGTTCGTCAGAACCTTAGACAAACATTCAATATGAAAGATATGGAGGATCAGGACATTCCGCTCAAGATAATTCATTCTATAGTCTTTCTTTTCAGTCTTGCTTCTTTTGATTCAGAGGGGAAGGTCTGCAGAAAAACACAGGACTAACTCCAATTGTTAGATTACAGTTATATAAATTGGTGTTTTCCCCTTGTCTCTTGTAGCTTGCCAGCAACCAGAATTGGCGCGTGGCGAGCCTTGAATCTGCTGGTCAAGCGATGTGGGTAGGTGCTCACAAAGCTGCGATCAAATCACCTGCTAAGTCCGCCTCAGCATCTCAGGTTGAGGGCAATAAGTGTGTGAAATACCAGCGAAGTCATGACGCCAAAGCCAGCAAGGTCACATAGCATTATTGACATAGCATCCCAAAACGTCCCCAAAACAAATAGTGATGGACAGCCTTGGGAAGTGGCTCAACATGTGAGGCGCTATGAGGCACCATTGCTTCGCAATCTCTCCTAGACGGCTTTGTCAGTCTCTTTGACCCTTCACAATGTCCGTTTGATCGTGCCATGTTTGGTTGACCATGGCGGTCCTGGATCAATCTACTGTAAGTCAAGACACCAATGACTCCGCGTCAGAACCCTCCAGCTGAAGAATTCGACCATCGGAAAGTTTTAGACGCTGCTGATGTGCCCCAACACCGCATTGGAAATACATAATTCGACACATGTTCCTTAGGCAACTCTGGCAGTTGCCAACCCAAAACAACACATTCAAAACAGACATCAAAACGGACATCTACCGCCGTCATTTTTTTCTGTGGTCTTGGTGGGACCCCCTCAACGCTGTGGAAATGCAGCCCCAACTGCCAAAAAAATCCAAGGAGTTTCCACCCTTTGAGCCACGCTTCTCAATGGCATTTGGATCCCTGAGGACCACCTGAGATGTGGCGCCACCGGGTGGCTTCAATGTTGGAAACCCTGTGTTTCTTTAACCATGGAATCTCATATATCATGTGTACATATATATATATTGTAACCAAGTGTGGTCTCTTTGTCTGTGGGCATTTTTGGCAGTTGAGACTATATGGGAACCATATGGAATTTTATAGAAACTATATAGAAACTATATGGAGATTTCAGGGGGAAAATAGGCCACTTGTATTAAGAGATCATATTATAATCATGTTGTTTTCATAGTATGGTATGGGATGGTGATGATTGTGAAAGGTTACAAATAGTATAATTAAACATAGGCATAAAATCAAATTCACATTCATGATTCATGATTCGTGACTGCAATGCACACCCCGAAAACAATGTGAAAAACAATGAAAAAACAATATATATATATGTATGTATGTATGTATGTATGTATGTATGTATGTATGTATGTATGTATGTATTATCAATGTCACGAAAATGGTGTTTGTAGAAACGGTTTTGACGGTTTCCGACTGTATCATGATAGTACGATTTGGGATAGTCTGAAACGGTCTCGACGGTTTCATACTATAACATGTCGGGGCCTTTTTCAGAGACGGTCTCAGACGGTCTCAGACGGTCTCAGACTATATCCGTTTTTTCGACTTTTTTGGATGGTTTAGTGTGAAACGGTCGCGACGGTTTCTGACCCTAATGACTTTTACAGTAGGAAACGGTCTCGACGGTTTCAGCACACATTTTTTTTGCTACCATGGGTCATCATATTTTTTGATGTTAAAATTTAAAACATGATGTAAATCATAAAATCATGAGAAATATGATATATAGAATATATTGTGAATACTTACAATCAAAATTCATACGGAATGCGTGATGGCGTTTTGAAATTTCAGAATCCAGATTCAATGAGAAATGAGGATAGTGAAGCATACATGATGAGGATGTTACATGAGGTTCAAGAAAGAAGATTAATCAATTGAGGAATGACGATTTCATGAGGTTCTAGAATGAAGATTAGATGAGGGATGGGGATTTGGTGAGATTCTAGGCAAGAGAATTCAATGAGGGAGGATTCAATGAGGGACTAAGATTTGGTGAGAGAACGAGGATTGGTGAGGTTCCAGACTGAGGATTAAATGAAGAATCAGGATTTGGTGAGATTCCAAAATCAGGACTAAATGAGGAATGAGGATTTGGTGAGGTTCCGGAAAAATGAGGAATGAGGATTGGGCGAAGTTCCAAACTGAGGATTAAGTGAGGATTAAAGCAGGAAACCAAAATATGATGCTTTCCAGTCTGCGGCTCGCAGAAAATCTCATAAAGCTAGGCTTTAAGGCTGAAGGAGAGCTGGAGACCGTCTCAGACCGTCTGAGACCGTCTCTGGGAGCCTCGTTTCAATAGAAATCAGAAAACATGCAACATACAGGAATCACAGGAATATAATGAAACTGCCATGATCTATGCTGAAACCCTGGGGCTGTGTAGAATCAGGGGGCTTGTGAAACTTGCTAGGTTTCATCGAAACCAAACCGCTCATCAGGGGCGGTGGGCTGGGCCAATGCCATGAAACAACGCACACACACACATATATATATATATATTTAATTATTTATTTATTTATTTTTTTTTTTATATTGGCTGAAGGGTTAAGGTTTCCAGGGTCAAGATTTAGAATGTTGCTGAGTAAATATCTGCACATTCCAGATGGAAGTGATTTACATCTTGGCCCGAATGCGATACCCCATCTCATGTGTCCAGAAACTCGTTTATTTTTCACAAACCCCGAAATTGACATGAACCTATGAATGGACATGAATCAACATAAGCACTGAACACACATCATACAGTCGCGCAAGGCCTACAAACTGCAACATCAGGCAATCCCAAAGAACAACATTTAATAAACAATAGAATCATACGTCATATCATTTCATCGTATCAAAGAATCATATATCATAGAATATGGACCATAGGTCACAAATCACATCAAAGACTGTTATATATAACTATATAGTTATAGTCGTAGTTAGAACAATAGTCATAGTTATCTATAGTCTTTAAACTCTAACCTATCTTTAACATTGATACGACTGACTCATTTGTCACATGATTATGATATGATATAACATGAACAACATGATATGATTCATGATATGATATATGGCTCTGATATGGCATATGACAAGGTGACATGACACGACATGTCAAATATCACTTATCACACCTCAACCGACAGAAGCAGATTGGCTTTATGTGTCTGTGGTCCAAATAATAGTGTGTCATGACACCAGGTGATGATGTATATGTGGCTTCAATTTGTTTTACGCCCCATTGATTTTCCGAATTGGCTTGTGATATTCAGAAGGAGATGAATGAATCAAAATTCAATGGCCCGAAGGCTAGACTTGGAAGACGGTTTTTTTTTCAATAATTATGTTATTTATTTACTGAATATATTATTCAAATATTGTTTTATACACTGTGTGACAAGTGACATGTGAGTATCCAGACAACATTGGCAAGATTTTTCACAATATAGTTTCTGAAATTTCAATATAGTTTCTATATAGTTTCAGCTGATATACTTATAGGTTCTGAAATTCCAAAGTGTATACGTCAGAAACTAGCTGATAAAGAGGCCATACCGGGCCCTAATATATATATATATATATATAATATAATACAATATAATATAATGTAATGTAATGTAATATAATATAATGTAATATAATATAATTGATATTATATTATATTATTATATATATATGAAACATATTATAGTACAATGAAAGATTATAGACTACATGATATTATCCATATAGGATCATAGGTAGTTCCTGCCAATCCATTGAGATGGTCAAAGACCCCAATCACCTTGTCACTGCATATAATACGTATCGACAGAGATTCGAAACCATCATGGTAAAAATCATTCAAAATAGGGATGTTTAAAAAGGTACACTAATATTTCCATTTGTCTATGATACCATTTGACACATGCCCATTAACCATTTTCTAATGTGTTCCAAGTTGCTGTGAAAGGGTCCAACTGTCTTTCTGCTTCACCCATCACAGTGGCCAGGATTTTCACCGTTTCATCCGTATCTTTTTCAAAGGCAATGTTGATCAGCACTGTGGGTGGTTGCTCCCTCGGATGTCATCACAACATTTGGAAGTGGCTCTGGTGTCATCCGAGCCGCCGACCAACTTGTCCCCATCTACATCTGGTCATACTATATGGAGTGACAACTGCAAATGTCCCTGGTGGAATTAGCTGCGATTGCAAAGCAGCAAAGCTTTGGGGGACACATGGTCATCGCGTCATTGGTGCTGTATACTCGAGATATGTTATTAGGATTTATTAGGATCTATAAAATATACTTACATGTGGACTCCATGTCTTAATTAGTTCTGAAATTCATTCCGTTCATGACATCTTAGATCGAATTTGGTGTACTCCATGGTACCCCATAGTACCTCATGGTACTTCATCAAACATCAAGGCCTGGTCGCCAGGATACGCCACATCTCCTGGAAGCAGGTCTCCCAACAGCTCGGCCTCAGTGAAATCACAAATCACACTCTGCAGGATTTCAAGGTTCGTAGGGTCGCACAGAAAAACCACTTTGAGCCAATGGGGTGCATCCGGTGCATCCTTCAATTGTACAACGAGCAATAATATTTCAGTGCTTATTCGTCTTATTCTATAATTGTATTTTACCAGGTCAACCGGAAATGGGGTAAAATGCAACGCAACCGTTAAGCAGCTAGTCCTGTTTTGAACCAACGCTACAGAGTAGATCGATGATATATACACTACATGGTTTTACTGCAGGAGTTTTTACACCCCCCTCGGGCGAGCAGGGACGACTGCGGAGAACGAATAACCCAGAAGAGCATACCCTCGCGGGTAGCCAAATTTCTTTAGTTGGTTTTGATCACTTTTATGCAGTCTTTCAAAGGTCCCTTTAAAAAGCTCAAGCCCGTAAAACCCAGCGCAGCTTTGCAAGGAAGGCACATTACCATGCCGCATCTTGCGCTATGCTACAAAAGAAAATCATCGTCTACCTGCGGTTCCAATAGATCCACCGGCCGCCGGCCTCGTCACGGTAATACCAAGCCCCACGCCAGAAACTCCATTCTCGGCGTGCACCATAGTGATCACGATTCCAACTCCAGGAGGCATCCGGGCGACCGGAGCTTGCAGCCTTTGATGTGACTCCTGTGCTTGCTGCTTTTGCAGTGGGCGGTGTCTCAGGCTCCAAGAATGGTCGCGCTCCTGCTTTGGATGTTGGTGGTTCGGGTGCAAGAAATGGTGCATTGTTGGGGTCAACTGGGGCATCAGCGTGCGAGGCATCTGCGCGAGCAGAGCTTGAGGCGGCAGTGTCATCATGTGTGGTGACGGATGCATCAGCTTCGGCTTTGCGTTTTCGCTCAGTGGTGGGCGCGACCGTGGGGTCGGCCTTATGACCTCCGGGACCTCCAGCCTTTGCAGCGGCGCTCTGCTTCTCTTTGCGTTCAAGGTTTCCCCGAACCAATGGAAGATTTTCCTCATACACCTTTTCGAGGAATTCAAGAGTGCCATCAAAAGGAACTTGGACAGTGCCCTTCCAGGTCAACAGGCCACGGAATGCGCCACGACGACCGATGTAGCTGACATATTCATCCTCTGTAAAAATGTGGCGGCCGAACATGAATCCCCAGACCTTCTTCCATGTTTTGCGGGACTCAACTGGGAAACCATCAACACCTCGAGGCTGGGACATGAAAATCAACTTAGATAAGCAGTTTTCATTTTGGGCATTGGCGGCGACGCCAGCCGAGATCTGAGCTTTGGTCCTTGGGGGATCGGGGAGGTTGCCATATGCGAACATGTCGTCGAATATGCAGTCCTGCAGGTCCTTCCCCTCACCGTGGATGCGGTCGCAAAAAGTGACGTCGCTGGAGTATCTGTCTTCCACGTCCTCGTAGCCCAGCGCTTTTGCACGTCGATGCCTGTCGCGGCAGTCTTTGAGGACTGCTGATTCCACGGATGTGATTCCCCTGGGGCCCAGTTCCCGGCGAAGCAGATTGGCTTGCTCATCCGTCAAGGCTGTCAGCAAGCTTCCGCTCATTTTCCCAAACATTCCGAACCCGGCGAGACTTTGCATTCGCCGTTCAAGGATGCGTGTCCTCCTGTTGGGTTTGTCGGCCTCTTTTGTATCGCCACTTTCGTCCACTGGGAGTGGCTCATATCCACATGTGGTGCATGTCACTTGGCCACTGACGTACTCAACCTGGCAGAGGGGGCAGGAGCCCATGAAAGGTTCGCAGTACTTTGGTGCAATGTAAACACGGCGCGTCCTTGCGGGCGGCTGGTCAACTTGCATTGGGGCAGTGGCTGCATCATCATCAGTGGACTTGGCATCGGGTCGCCCCGTGCTGGTGTCATCCATTGGGTCGTCATTTGCATCATCTCGGGCAGTCAGGGTGACCGCTTTGGATTTCGGTGCTGAGGCTGATTCCGCGCCTGTCCATGAGCTGGGCTCGAGATTGCTCTCGGCGCGGGACCAAAGCACCTGTCCTTCTTCTGGGATGCTGACCAGAAACTGCGGTGGGATGCGTTCTGAACACAAAATACCATCCATTTCTGTGCGACTAAAGATGACACCAGTTTCAACTGCTTGCCGCATTGCGATTTTGACTTCGACTGGACATTTTGCTCTTAATCCAGATCGATATCCCTGTGTGCCGATACAGTGTTCTGCCATGTAGATGTGAGCACGGCCACTGTTGACTGTGTCACCGCCACCTGGGATCAGGCCGTTCTGTGCGATGCTCTTCCAGCTGCTTCTCATCGTGCGATGGAAGACAACCTCAGGGACCTCAGTCATGGCACACAAGGGCACGCCAGTGAAGGCGGCTTTTCGCTCGGGGGATACTTGGTTTGAGCAATACACCATGGTTGAATTGGCATAAAGACCCCCTGCGGTTTTCAAGGCAGCTTCGGAATGACCCTGAATTGCACGGATTTTCACAGGATAATACGGCATGCCTAGGCCATTGTCGACAGGAAAATGGGAGATCTTTGCACACAAGAATTGGAACCTACTCTTGCCGTGCTTGTCGATCTTCATTGCGGTGCCAAACAGGTTTGCGACAGTGATGAAAACATCTGGGGGCACTTCCTTGCGGAAGGCCTTGGCAAAATCCTCCAAGTCAATCCAAAGGTCTTTGTCCATTGGCACCTTGGCACAGGATCCATGCCCCCTGCAAACTTTGTTGACACGAGTCGCAAAATCAGAAAATTTCTTGTCGACACGAGTCTGGCCAGCAATGGTCTCAACGTCGGATGCCGATATCAGCTCCAGCTCATACGCCGTACCTTCAAAGAGGATACCGGGCACATCGTCCCCGTCTGCATTGGTCACCATTGTATATTGGTATTCAGGCAAATGCTCTTCCATCCAATATGCTTTCACGTGGCCGGATGCATGTCCCTCTAAGCGCGCAGTTGCCTGCGGCTGGTACTGGCTGGATGTAGCTCTCTTGTCATCTGCGGGCTCATCCAATGGTGCTGGTGCTGCTTTCGGCCGCGACTTCAACATGACCTCAGCCGTTTGGACCAGGATTGTTGCTCTGCTGGATGCAGCGGGCTCGCCGTCGCCGGCGGCCTTTGGAGGGTCATCTTTGGGAGGCTCAGCAAAAGTGCCCGAAGGCATCGTCTTGGTGTCGATGTAGTCCTCAGTGTCAGGTTGTTGAGCTTCGACGTCCTCCTTGGTGAATGACCTGCCCATCGGCGTGATGTGTCTTCGGGACTCTCCAAAAAGCAACTTGGTGATGTTTGCACATGTCTCCTGATAGGATCTTGGCAGCTCGTCCAGGACGGCGCTCATGTTCCTCCGCAAATCATCCCATGTCTCCTGGCCACACTGAGTAAGCTCCAAACCAATTCGGCCAACCCGCCATCCGCAATCAATTGCGAAAAGGGTAGCTGTCCAATAGGCAGCAAGACGCGTGCGATTTTCTTCAGAGTTGGCGAAATGCCACTGGTCTCTGAATTCCATTGCATCGGCGTACCCCTTTGCTCTCAGCCACGGATACTTCGGATTGGCAAGCCCTTGCAGGCTGCTGGTTAGAGCTTTAAATCGGGGCTCCAAAACATCAAAGAACTGGTCAAAGATAGGATGGATGCCATAATCTGCGCTCCAAGGCGCGGTCGTGAGACCGGCCGACTGCAAATCCAACTCCCGGGCCTTGTTGACAAACCATGTCAAGTGGCGCTCACAATCATCCAGGATCGTGGGCCAGTGCCCGTTGGGGCCGTCGTACGGCCAATTTGGATTTTGGGCAATCCCATCCTCTCCTACCAATTCATTTCCGAACCAGGACAAATGCAGGTTGATGCGTGCATCAGGATAGCGCTCGCGGGCGTCCGCGGCCAATTCAATCCCACGCTTGACCAGCTTCTGCAGAGTCTTGCCCCAAAGCATCTCATGGATGAACTCAGTCACATACTTAGGCTTGCGCTGCCGGTAATGCTCGGACAGGTCAAACTTCTTAAGTGTTTTCCTACGCCCTGTTATCAATGCACATGACGAGTCAGAGACTAAGATCCAGATTACATCATTGACGGGCATCTCTGGCAACATGATCTTCTCAATGTGGGACTCCTTTGGCAAAAAGCAGAAGCTAAGGTATTCTGCAAGCGGATCCTCTCGACCGTAGAACCTCAGGGCCGAAGCCGGCGTCCATTCAGTCATCAGTCCATCCACGAGGTCCTGAGCAGCCTGATTCTCACCTTCATTGCGCATGGCCAATGCAAACAAAATGCGATTGTGAAGGAGCAACCATGCTTCTTTGTTAGCCTCACGTGTGGCTTTGAGCGCAGCCTCGCGGCTGGCCGGGTGTGCTGTGGCATATCGCGAGTCAGCCATTTTAGCAGGACAGGCACGAATGACAGCGGGTGAAATCCTTTTGGATGTTTGGCCCACCACAGCTACCCGGAAACACTCATGGAGCATGTCAGTCAACTTGAAGGTATAGTTCTCAGCAAGTTTAAGGGCTTTGCCCCTACTTTGATCATGCTCATGTTTGCCATCACATTTGAATGAGTCTAACACTTCGAGTTCTTTGAAGTTTCCTGCAATAGTCCAACTTTTCTTCATTGGTTGACCGTTGTTTCCAAGAACACCCAACATACAACCATCAAAGTGATGAGTAGTCATGGATCGTTCTATGAGGAATTTTCTAACCATCGGCCATCTCCAATATTTGCAATTCTTGGACAGTTCAAATGCTATCAAGGTTCGTTCATCACAAACTTCATCCACAAGTTTGACAAAAGATTTGAACAACTTGGTAAACTGTTTTTGTTGCTCTTTGATTCTTTCTTGACCCTCAACAGTAAGGCCATTCACATTCCCCCATGGGCTACCTCCAACACAAGGCAACGATGCATAAAGTATCAAAGTGCCGTCATTGAAATCATTTCTGAAATCTTGGACTTGGGAGGCTAGCCGTTGCCGACAGCTGTTAGTGGTACCATCTTCCTTTTCGGTAACCCTAATGCAGTGGCAATCTTCATTGGACTTTCTTGGGGTACTAAGTTTCGAATCATCAGAGCAGCAAAATTCGATTAACATTCTGGGCTTAAAAGACTTTTGGGAGCCCCCCTGATTCCCGGCAGCGGTTGCTAGTTTTGGCACCTTAGTGGAGTTCGGCGCCGCGGTGTGGCGGGCTGCTGCTTCTTCCACCTTTGTCGGGCCAATGCCAATGAGATGAATGGCATGCAACCAAAGGGCTGGTCGGGCAAAAGGTTTTGTAAGAATGTCTGCAACTTGGAAACTGGTTCCTACGTTGAGAAGATCGAACTGTTTACATTCAAATTGTTGTTTCAACCATTTGAAATTGATGTTCTGTGTTTTGTTCATGTGTCTCATGGATGCTGATGAACCGGTGGACATGACTGTGATAGTCGCTTGGTTGTCCTCCATAAATTTGACTTGATAAAATTCAGGGAAACTGGCCTTGAGGGAGTTGATGTCCGCTGCACTACAACCTGTATCGACGTTCCCATTACGGATTTCATCAATTTCAGGGTCGATCCTAGTGAACACGGCATCTTCTTGGGGCTTCGCGGCATCGCGAGCTGGCTTACCCTGTAGCTTCTTGAAAAGGTTCAACTGCTCAAACAGGGCCCGCATTGGAATGCCCTCGGCTCTCATGCTGTGATTTGCGGCAACTACCTCAGCCTCAGTTGAAGATATTGCAACAACCGTTTGTTTCTTACTGAATGCATTTAAGGGGTAATACGTGTTGGGGCCTACAAGCACAATGGCACTGCCAGTAGTACTCTTGCTATCATGTTCGCCTGCATGATCTGCGTCGGCAAAAAGCCAGAGTTGGCATTCATCAAAGGCATCCCCAATGAAACCCTCTAGAAAATGGTGCTTTGTACAATGAATGTATGACACCAATCTATGCAAGGCAACATCGCATTCAATGGACCATTTTGTCACTCTTGATGCTAAGCTTTGTGTGGCACGCAACAAATCGAACCTTGCCATTCTGGCGGCAAAGAGTATCTTCATCAAGATCTTGCTGGCCACTGGCTGGAGTTTGCCAGGCTTTTCATCTTCACTGAGTGTGGGCCGTGCGATGCCAGCATCTGTGAATGGTGTTGGCACCTCTTTTAAGGACGATGGGCTGACTTTTGCAAGACTACAATAGTTTTCTACGCAGGACCCCAGGAAGTCACTCATGTCATACCTCACTAAGTTCACGGGCTTGGCCATGACGCCAGCTTTTGTCTTCACAGCGTGATCAACCCCCCTGAACTTAGAGGCCTTGGCTTCCTTTTTCGCCTCGCGTTTGTCGCGATGTGGTCCTGGTCTGGCTTTACTTGCCATTGCAAACTGCTTGAATTTGTCAGGTCCATCTTGTCCGTAACAGAAAACTGTTTTTCCTGTCCAGAATTCGTTTGTTTGATTGCTAGATGTTTTCCAATCATCCGTATAAACATCATAGCCCCCCTGATTGTTCCCGTCGGTGATGCTAGGACAACTTTTCATTGTCACCTTTTTGTCAAAGAAAGTTATGCGACTTGAATTTTGACAAGTTACATCTCCCCCCTCATCAACCGGCTGGTACAATCTTTTTCGGGGTTGAATGTGGTGTCTGATCCATGCCATGTTGGTTTCATCATGCTCCCACCAGTCTTGTGTTCTGTGTTGTGCCGCTGCTGACTTCTTGGCTTCAAAGGCGAATGCGAAAGGGTGTGCCTGCGAAGGCAACCGGATGTTGTGAAATTCACGGTGCATACAGCCAAAGTAGCGGTCATATGGCTCAGGATCACCAATGTTCACTGCAGCCTTGACGCTTGCCCATGCCTTTTCCAGATTGGCGGTGGGGCCAGCCATCTTGAAGTCATCTACATACACAACCAAAAGACAGTTGAGCTCTTGATGATGAAAAATTGAATGCCAAATGTCAGGTAAAATTTGCTTCCAACCCTGTTTCACCACACGGCTATTGAGATGATTTTCCCAAATACCCCCGCTATCAGGATGACCATAAAGGGCAAGTAACATAGGAACCATGGGTTGCCAGTACTTTTTCTCCCAATCTTTGGGCCATCTGTTGCGTGGAAGTGACAACCATGTGGGCACCCCTGTGAAGAGGGCTTGTATGTAGGCTTGGATTGCATCTGCCTGCTGTTTGGAGAACCCGGGCTGACTACCGAAAGCATCTAGCAGCTTTGCTGCTTCCATGGATGCTGGGGAAGAGCCTAACTCGTTGAAGAGTGCGTGATCAGAATTCTCGTCCCTGACATTGTTCCCTTGGAAAACCGTCCTACCCTTGAACTTCCGGCGAGGGTCTGATTCAGGCAATTCAGAACCCTTCTCATAGCAAGCCTCAAAGATTCGACCTAGGTGCACAGTTTGGCCATTGCGACGAGCCTCAGCTACTATGTCGCGGCATTCACGAACACGCTTCTCATCCCAAACACCCTTATTACGGAGATTATCCCACTCCTTATCAAGGGCGGCCTTGGCCTTGGGGTTGCTGGCAATCTCATCTTTTGATACAAGCCTAGCAACTGAAGCGAAAAGCTCGAGTGCGACCTTGAACTCAAGTTCCTTGATCTTCTCTCTGACGAGCTCTCTAATTCGAGGCCGGTGCTCAATTGTGGCAGGCGCGGCAGCTTTTGGCATTGCCGGCACAGAAAACTTTTGGGAAGTGGCTGGAATAATTTCCCAAACATTGCCTACGAGCTTTGCAGTTGCAGGAGGGCGTTGAGTTGCCTCAAGCCGGGCCGGTGAAGACTTCTTCTTTTTGCCCTTGCTGCCAGATGACGATGCTGGCTTTTCCTCCTGCTCCTTGGCTGCTTTCTTTGCTTCTTCCTCGATGATCAACTTCCTATCTTGGGGTCCTAACATCTTCCACAGTTCTGAGTCGATCCCCTCCGGACGTTTTGAACCTTTATAGTTACGTACAATCCGGTGACCATCCCAATGATGTCCATCTGGAATAATTTCACCTTTAGGGGTCAATTTGAGATCTTGAAATACGGGCGCTTCGGGTGCATCAGGCTCGACATCGCTGTCGGCTGGTAGAGGCGTACCTGGCTCGTATTCATACTCATCTTGTGGCGGATGCAACCTGGACTCAAGAGGCACAGCTTTGGGTGTCTGCGGAATGACCTGGTCCTCGAGGCGATCGGCTTTGGGTGCTTTCGAGTCAATCAGAGCTTTCAAAGGAAAGATGAAACCCTCGGATGGCAATTCCAACCTCTTTGTTCTTTGGATTGTCAGTGCACCCCAGTTGACATGATAATCTGCGGCTTCCAACTTGGCAACTAAGTATTCACCCTTCCAATCATGACCTGGTTGGATGTAATACCCAAGGAAAATTCCTTCATTTGCTGTTGGGGAGAGCTTACCTGATGTGTTATCCAACCTCTTGGGGTTATTCCAGAATAACACTTTGGCACCAAATGGAATGTGCATTGCAGGGAACTCTTCACCAAACCTGAGTTGCCATGGGGATTCACTGCCGTTAAGCTGGGGGCTTGCATTGATCGCGGTCGCATGATGCTGCATGGCCAATGGCCACATCTTCAAAGGAAGTCCTGATTGCAACAAGTTGCTCCGGGCACCTTCCAACATCTGACGAACTTCGCGCTCAGCAAAAGACTTTGATGAATCTACATATTCAATGGAAGTTTGGTGTCTGTAACCCAAATCCTTGATGGCCCTGATCAATTCTGGGGAATTGTCAGTGTACACAACTTGAACATCATCCTTTGATCCAATGAAGTGATTCAAACCATCAACACAGCTTTGTGAGTCCTTGGACTGGCTAGGGTAGACATACCGATATTGGGTGTGCAGATCTTTCAACACCAATGCAACTTGCTCCCCCCTGAACCCCTCTTCTACGTTTTTCTTGATGATGACATGATCCCCAATGACATGGTCACCGAACACTTCAGTTTCGATTCTCTTCTGACCACCTTTCTTTCGTGCCTGAGGTGCCATCATCCTTGCTCGTTGGCAGGTTCTGCAAAAGGGGTTCTTGGGGAAATGCGTGTACTGATGTTGGGTACTTGCAGCTTCAGCCAATAGATCCTCAGTCTTGCGGCTTCGGATGTACTCCTGCTGAGCGTCATCCTCCACATACTCATCCAATTGCTCTTCATCTTGGGCTTCGTCCCGTTTGGCTTTTGAGCTCGACCGTGAGGTCGGCATTGCAAACAACTTTCTGAGGTGCTTATCCTTTTGAAATTGATCTTTGGGATAAACCTTGCAACTATCATCCAAAACTGGGACGTGACCTTCGATCTTGAGCTGGACGACCTTGTCATCTGGACGGACTAGGATTGGTTTGCCATTGGCAGGCCATACGAAACTGTAACCCTGATCTACACATCTCGTTCCTACGGAGAGCACAGCTGGGGTATGATCAAGTACATACGGGTGCACGGGATCTGGCAATGCGGACAACTTGACATCAGCAACCTCGTTTGCCTCGGTCGAACCATTGGCTGTGACTAAGGAAATCGGATGCTCGGCTGCACGGCAGTTCTTGGCACTAACATCCCTCAGCATTCCTTTGGACACAAGATCAGATTCACTACCTGAGTCGACAAGCCAACTAACACCGGCCTTTGGCGCGGCTGTGGCAATTGACGGGAATCGGCCAATGTCTCTAAGGGCTTTGGGACCGCTAATGAACCTGCACTCTTTGCATGTGATGTCACGTGTGTCCTCATTCCAACAACAAAACCCACAACTAGGTGCAACATCTGAATCATGAAGTTTCACAGTTTCTTGAAGCTGTCTTGCACGAACCTGAGCCTCATGTTGTTCAACCTTGGATGAAACCGGAACATCTTCAGCTGTCTTGTACACCTCAGTGAACTCTCTTGGACGGTGCTTGACTGGGACTTGACGACCAACTGCTTTCACGTCGATCACGTGTGGGGCCTTTCGGAATCTAAGGCGCTTCATGCTGACACTTGACTCGTCGGAGCACGAAGTTGCCTTCGGCTGTTTTCGCACGATGCATGCAAACTTCTGGATCAGGCATGGAGCGGCTGTAGAATCCTTGCTCTTCTTTTTGGGAGCGGGTGAATTAGCCCTTTTGGTGTCTTTGGTGGCGGCAGCAGCTTTGTCATCATGCTTATAAAAACATTTGTCACCACGTCTGCACTTTCCCTGGGCATGATAGATACATGGGGTTTTGGCCATTTCTTCCTTGGACATTTTCTTCCCCTTGTCATCTTTGTTGCCCCTTGATGGTGAACGTGTTTTGGTTCTTCTGGGTGATTGAGTTCGAGATTTGTCATCCTTGACATGCTTAAATGGACATTTCTTCCCCTTATCACAGGTACCCTTTTGGAACTTATAGCAAATCTTGTCACCTTTGCCACCTCGTTCCTGCGATCTACCACGACTTGGGGAGCCCTTTCGGCCACCGCGACCATCGCCTTTGGCAGGTGCGGCCTTTGCGTCCTTAATCCCAGCCTTGTTCTTCTCCGCGATGCGGTTCCTGTTCTCCCTCAATCGTTCGCGATCGATCAAGTTCTTCATGGATTGGTGAAGAAAACTATAAGACTTTTCATGGGATTTCTCATGAGCACGGTCAAACATCTCAATGTCATACTTCAGCAACTGACTTGGTCGGATCTGCCTCAACAAGATGTCCCTTAACACAGCATCATCGGGGGTGACAGCCATGCCAGCTAGGGTAGCATCCCATTTGTTGATGAATCTTCGGAGGTCCTGGACAGTATCGCCTACTTTGACAACACCCAAAAGATCTTCTACTCTGTAAAGGCTACCTGCTTCTTCTGATGTCTTGAAGTAGTCCTCAAACATGAGCAGAACATACCTTCTCCTGACCTGGATGCCTTTTCGGGATTGCTGCTCCTTGAAATTCAAGATCCTAGTTGCGAGGTCCCCTCCGGCTGAGCGCGTGAGCGCTGCTGATAACTTTGTATCCAGCGTGAGGAACTTTCCAGGATCTTGGAGTTTCTTCTCCAACTGCTCTCTGGTGCACTCTTGATCGTACACCTCATTGAGCCAGAGCCACGCCTCATCCGGGCGATCTGAACAGCTTTTCACTTCATCCCTGACATGATTCTTCCAAGTCCTATACGACTCCGGAGCGGGCATGTTGTTCAGCTTGATGAGTTCGGCCTCCTTAGTTTTTGGCTTATCCTTTTCTTCCCTTTGGGTTAAGGCTTTCACCAATTCAATAAGATCTGAGGGACCCATAACTTGCTGTTGCTTGGTTACGCTCTTGGGGGAGTCATTTGGGGGAGTTTTGATAGCTTCAGTGGGAGTGAAAAACCCTGACTGCGTTGGCAATTGGGGCTGGTCGTTGCCGACCGCCGGCTTTTGCTTGGGACTGCCACCTTTGAGCAGCTCATCCAACTTGGCCTTTGCTTCTTGCGCCAACACTGCAGGCGTCTTCAACTCATGAATCGGCTCGTCACTGCCTTTGGCAGCCTGTGCATCGGATGCTTTGGGAGTGGCAATATTGAAGTGGGGCACGCTAGTGGTAGCGGCTGGCTCGGCATTCAGGGCGGATGCTCTCGGAACGGAGGCATGCTGCGCTTTGGCAACATGCTTTAACTGCTCCTGAAGGTCATCGATTTGGTCCTGAAGGCTAAGGTTCTGAGCCGCTGCCTCATTGATCTTGTCGGCCATCTCCTTCTTGTAGTTCTCGAACTCGGTCCTCAAACTGATGAACCTGGCCTGATCAATTGCAGCCTGATCTTCATATTGCTTCTTTGTGGCAGCTATGGCATTCTTTGCATGTTCAACTGTCTGTGCATAAGAAGCTTCGAATTCACTAGTGATACGTTGCCTTTCCTCTGCAATTTTCTGATCATGCTTTGTGTTTGCCTCTGCCTTTACATCCTCTATTCTTTTGTCATTCGATGCCTGAACCTGATTCAACCTGACCTCCATCTCATCGCCTCGTTTCCTCTCCTCGTTGACGGCACTAATGGCCTTACCTTCAATCTCCTGCAGCCTTTGCTCATACTCCTGCTCCTGCATTACGAGTCTACTTGACCATTCGTTTCGAATTGAGTCAACTACTCCATGCATTATCTGAAGGTGCCTCTGTTCAGCTTCCCTCATGACTTGCAGGGTATTCCCACTAGTAATCTGGGACAGGTTGTTTTGTATGAAGGTAAAGTACGCGACAACGGGTTGGAACATTGTTTCGTCATCCATCGGCTCGGGGTTGCCCCCGGCCACATTGGGCACAGCGACAGCCGATGGACCTGACCCTGGAACGGCGAGAGGATGGTCAATTGGGGTCCCCATAGCAAAGTAGTGAGACTACGGCTGATAACCTGTAATTTAACAGGTCAGCCAACAATAGGGTAAAACACCTATAGTGGGACCTAATTGCCGCTCAGCTCTTGGCACTGTTTTGAACCAACGCTACAGAGTAGATCGATGATATATACACTACATGGTTTTACTGCAGGAGTTTTTACACTTCCAAAAGTGGTCCGACAATGGTGTGCTTTGTACATTTTGACTTCAAAATGTGCTTTGCGCCACAACGGCGTGCACTTTTTCGACATCGCAACTTCCAAAAGTGGTCCGACAATGGTGTGCTTTGTACATTTTGACTTCAAAATGTGCTTCGCGCCACAACGGCGTGCAAATTTTCATCTCTCATCTGGCCCGCCGCTTTAGCGAGCCTACTTTTCGACCCTCCGGAGCCACAAATCATTGGAAAAACACAGTGTCTCGCGACTTTCCTACCTTTTCGCGCATCTGCATCTTCTTTCTTCTGACTCTTTTCTCTTCTCTGATCTTCTCTCTTCTAATCTTTCTCTTCTCTCTGCCTCTGCCCTGCTCTGCTTTTCATCTGTCCATATTGTCGGAAGTTTGACTTCTAAACTTCCTTCGACAATTATATACATAGATCTAGCAAGTTGCAAGGAAGTCGTCCCGAGCATCGCACCAATGTCGTGTCCAACGTCGTAACGGTCCAATGACGTGTCAGGATCACATCCTCGTGCAGCTGATGCATGGCATCGGAGTTCAGCTCCATCCCTCGGGCGAGCAACGCCTGGTATTCCTGGCAGCACTCAACTGGTGAGACACAGTTTTTTCCCACAATATATATGATATAATATATAATATATAATATATAATATAATTATACAATACTGCACATATGCATGTCTTAAATGATCTTTCAAAGTATTCGGAAATCACATCCTACCGGCGAAAGTTATCTGAGTGGAAACTCTCTCAACTCGGCCTTTTCAGCCGCAAGAGCCAACTCCTCCTCCTTGGCGCCATTCGTGTAAAGAAGAGAAAATGGCAATTTTCATATCCCAGATCCGAGAACTAGAGCTGCAAACTCAAGCAGAAAGACAACATCCAAACTGAAACAACCTCCGCGATGTCAACCCTCCCGTTTGCAGTGACATTGCAGCTACCCTGGACCCAGAAACTGCTGCTTCACAATCCTGACTATGCCACTCCTCTCTGTTTTCGTTGATGTTTTTGCGTTTCTTGTTGTCTCACGGGGTCTCGCTGTTCTCTGGTGTTCACAGTGCAATCGAACTCCACTGACGGTCACTGACGTGCCAATCCGAGCTTCGTCGGCATAGTCGCGGGTTTGACCGGCTCCATCGGTCGCAGAGACCCGCGATGCGAGTGTCACCCTGGGACCGGACATGACAAGGAAATGTCGAGGTGGAAATGTCGAGGCGTGACAAAGGGGTCGAAAGGGTTGATACACAGCTCTCAAAGGCAGTTGAAGTCACATGTCGAGTGGATATGTTGCCCCTTTTGCCACCTCTTGCAAGCAAAGGTATGAATAGGGTTCTTACGTAGCATGACCATAAATACCATGCATTTTTGAGCTGGCTAGTAACTATTCCCATCTATTGATTGCAAGAGGCCGAAGTATTTAACTACTCATCCATGCTTCTGAGATGCGATCTGATTCCCTTTTACATTTCAAATGTTCCGCCTGCTCCACCAACACTAACAATAGGAAAACCAGCATTTTGCAAGTGATCCACCCTCCAATCATCGGAAAAAAAACAGGGCTTGCAGAAAACAAGCAACAGCATATCTGGTTGCCAACACTATATTTGCCATGCTCGATTATTCTCGTGTGGGGCAACCTTTTCTGCAGTGGCACAAATGCACACCATACAAGCCACAAAACAAGAAAAGTCAAACCACAGTACCACATGTCACTATTTGGGAACCTTCAACTCAAATTGAAGTTTCAGATTGAGCTACACTAAGGTTTCTTCAAACAATAAGTTTCCACCTACTGCACTGTTCGATTGCAATTTCATATCGCGAGAAGTATCGGCTTGACGCGAGAGAGGACGGGTTTGATTTGGGCGTTCATTTTCACACAAATCAAAATAGGTAATAGATGGTAATAGCTGCGGAGAATGCAAGGTAGCTTCCCTTCCAGGGATAGATTGGGCTCAGTTAGAAAAAGTAAGTTTGAATCACAAGGGCACAGCCTGGGCAGCAGGCCTTTTTCACGTCGCAAATCGTTTGGGCCAAACTGCGGTAAAAACACTACATCTATACAAGTGCACATGCAGCTACAAGACCCTACTCACATCCCAGAAAAGGAATGTTGGAGCTGCATCTGTACAGCTGGCAAAACGAATTAGGTGGCGCGGCCACTCTTTGTGCTTCGTCGGGTGGTGCAACCACGCTGCGACTTTGAACTGGTGGCGCTGCCACTGACAGTCGGAGAGGTTGTCTTTGCAAACTTCTCCTTGCGGCGCTGCCGTTGACCTTGACGGATCTTCCGTCGGTGCTCTTCTGGCACCTTTTCTTCAGGTGTCTCTCGCAGAGAGATCTTACCTGTCCGGACGAATTCTTCCCACAAAACATTTCGTATGCGTTTCGTAAGACCGTCCGCATGTTGACGATGGGTAGGGACCCACATAAGTTGGAAAACTTGCTGTTCCAACTGGTCCTTTGCCACCAAGAGATCCAACATTGTTTGTCTCTCTTGTGGAATTTGACCTGTCGTCTGCATGTGATCATATACCGATTTGGCATCGGTGATGACCACTCCTTCAATGTTCATTTCCTTCCTCCAGTTTGGAGTGATAGGATAAGAACCCCTCGTCAGCATGTCGAGTAATAATCTCAGATATAGATGGCGATCGATGGCTTGGCTCAGTGAGCAGCTTTCTGCTGCCATAGAGCTCCTCACCACGCGTGAGCTTTTGGTGGTGGTGAAGTCAATCACTGTGGCCTCAGTTGGCCCTTCCTTGACCTTGACCGTGGTCAGGAAGTGAATTGACCCAAGCTGGGACTTGCCATCTTCTTCCTTTCCAAGAGAAGCATCAAAATATGTCACCAGGCAGAGCTTCTCCTTCCCAAGGGGCGGAAAATGCAAGCAGGCACGGCCTTGCTGTGCTTCTTCCAGGAATTTTCCGTGAAGCTTCAATGCCTCACAATAGTCCTCCTTGGTCGCCTTCGTCACTCTCTGTGCCAGGCGGCTCACCTCGTACAGGCGATGTGGCATAGTCTGCATTAATGCCGGCCAACGCAACCTCATGGTCAGTTGTCGGTATGCCGTGGTCTGCTTCTCATTCAGTCTTCCGGACATCGTACGAGTGTCCACCTCAGGAAGCCTGATCTCCTTGATGTAAGAAGACATGTCATCATATATCCCAGGCTTGTCACCGTATCGAACACCAACACCCAAGAAGGTCATGGGTGGTTTCTTCCATTCTTTGATTCGAAACCTGGTGTTGATTTCTTCCTTCAACTTTAAGTAGCGCGGATCATCCGCTCGGCCAGTCAAAAGGCCATCGTCCACATGCAGGCATAGGATCGCCCACACCTTGCCTTTCTCGCTGGCGACAAAGGTCGAACGCGCCACACTCAATTCCTTGAGTGGCGTTGTCTCCAGCTCCTTCACCGCCTTCAGGTACCAAAGGCGAGGTGCCTCGGTGAGGCCATAGGCCGATTTCATCACCTGTAGCAATTCGCCTGCCTTGATGGCTGGTGAGATCCCCGGCACAGCCGGCAGTCCACCATCAGGTGACCTCACATGGATACGTCTTGATGTCTTCTCTCCACTCAAGAACGCTGTCGTGACATCGAAGCTGTCCGTGGTCCACCCATTTCTCTGGGCAACGGCCTTGGTAAGTCGCACACCTTGCAGCGACACCGTAGGGCTGTCAGCTCTGAAAGATCCCAGCTGAGGATCTAAATGTCCAGGGATCACCAAACGGCTCTTTGCAACCAGCGGCAACAGCAGGTTGCCTGTCTTATTGGTTCTCACCCATCTTAGTGGGCTCTTGAAGATTTCCCACCGGGGAACCTTCGCGGCTTCAGCCGGTGTCAGCTTTCGGACCACACCGTTGTCCAGCCACTGCTTCCATTCCTGTGTGTCCGAAGCATCGAAAGCTCTCTTTTCTTCTTCGTTGAAGGCCTTCGGATCAAGTTCCTTTCCACTGGCCTTCAATTTCTGCAGCATCACCTCTGCGACCAGCACATCCTTCACGTCTTGGACGTACTGCAATTCAAACTCCCGCCTTTCTTCCCAGGTGAGCATCACCTCGTACACACCGGTCGGGAGCTGAATCTTTGTTGGGAACAATTGGCCATTCTTCTTCGGCGGGGGGCCCTTGTCCTCTCGGAAGAACAAAGTCATTCCGCGCCACCTAAAGCCAGCTTTCCTCCTGGGTTGATCTTTCACCTGCGCAGCCGTCTCTTCCACCACAAATCTAAACCAAGACGCGCCATCCCCCATAGCTAATCCAGATCCATCCTTTTTTTGATGGATTTCCATTTCGTGAGAATTGAATGTACAAATGCATCGGATCCTAGAGTTTGGTGGAAAAGATCCATAGTGACACTGCTCAGCGTTCACCTAGTGCCCAAACTTGTTTTGTCTCATTTTGCCTCCGTCACAGCGCAGAGCTGTGGTAACAATCCAATGATATTTGGGGTGGTAATTTTCTGCTTTGAACAAAATTCTAACAATTTGGGGCTTGTGTTGGAAAACAAGAGCCTGTCCAGATTCCCAAATAATATGTATTCAATCAAGCATTGCTCCCTCATTTCAGTAAACAACCATTTGCAAATGCTCTTATTGATCAGTAAGCAATCCATCCCAAAAATCCATCCCCAATTTGCTGATGTATCCGGACCTCGCTAATGTTTTATTTTGGGGGGACCACAAGTCTATGTTCATAAAATGGTACCAGCTCCCAAATGTTGTGGATCAGAGATTGCCCCCTCATATGTCGTGGGTCACGAATCCACCCCTGGTATGCTACGGAGAACGAATCCACCCCTGGTATGCTACGGAGAACGAATCCACCCCTGGTATGCTAAGGATCACGAATCCACCCCTGGTATGCCACGGATCACGAAGCTCTTGTTCTGTGGTGAAACTGTTGGTTTTGGAAAAAATCAGCCTCGGACGAAATCATCGAAAAAAGCCTGGATCACGAAAAACCTGGAGAATGGGAATCCCCAAAAAAAAACATTCAAAAACCCAAGGAAAATCAAGTTTTTTTTGGCCGCAACATTCTCCAGGATTTCGGTGATCCAGACTTTTTTCGATGAAATTGGAAAAAACAAAAAATGAAAACCAAGAGTATTCTATGGAGACCGGTTGTATGCTGAGAAGAACGATGCTATGCTACGGAGAACTATTCCACCCCTGGTATGCTCCGGAGCACGAATCCACCCCTGGTATGCTACGGAGAACGAATCCACCCCTGGTATGCTACGGATCACGAATCCACCCCTGCTATGCTAAGGATCACGACTGTCAGCAATCACAAAATTCCCCAACCCATGTAGGTTATGGATCATAAATTTACTCCTTCAGTGTCTTGGATCTTTAGACAAAACTGACCCCCCAGCTGCGTTTGGATTGTTTGTCGCCCACTGTCAGTCTCTGTCAGTCAAGACCCACACATTTTGTCTCATTTACTCCCAATAGTTGAGTGGTTCATTAATCAATAGTTGGTCAGGAAAGACCTTCATCTGTCCCAAGACATGGATTCCACTCAACCGGCGCTTCACATCACCCAATGACACCGCTGGCTGCGGCACCACTTTACGATCCTTCAGGATCTTGGAAAGCGCCATGATGAGTGTTGATGAGCGTCGGTCTTTAGTTTGGGCGAACTTAACCAGTGGGAACATATTTCACATGCACATCATCCAGTACAGCCAGTTCGCAAGAGTGGAGAACGATAAAATTGTGGTATGCGATACCTTGTGCAGAATCGTGATTGCTGCCTTAGAACAAAGATATCACCAGTATCCTCGCCCAATAAAATGGACAGCCTGGCTCTGGAAATCATCTTGGGTGGCTTCTGCATCCTTTTTCTAGGTGCACGGTGGATCCTTGCAGCAGTCACCGGAAGACCAGTAAGTCTTTTGAGCAGATCTATCTCAAACCGGCTTACCCATTCGTTCTGCAATCCACCTTCCTCTGCTGCACCCATCATAGCGTGCACTGTTAGTCCTTCATGGGCCCTCTGTTTCTTCACCGGCGGCGTGTCTTGCTCCTGCTGGGGTACTCCAGCCTTCTCTTGACTGAACCCGGAACATCATCCAGCAGCTGTTCTCGGAAATCACTCAGCCTTGCACGTCGTGCACGAAGTGCTCTGTTCCAATCCTGCTGTAATCCTGTTCCTTCCGGCGCCGCCGGCATTGGCGGATTTTCGGACGGAGGCGCAGCCTCTTCTTCCGGAGGCACTGCCTCAGGCATCTGCTCTGGCAGCTCAGCCTCCTCTGGAGGATCTTCCTCTACAGGGGTCCCAGGTGTGTAGCCCCCTGATCCAACATCGCCATCAACAGGATCATCGTCAGCTGCCTCTCCATCCTCAATGGCAGGATTTTCAGCAACTTCCTGATGTTCCAGCGCCGCTGGTTCCTCAGCAGGACCATCCAAGATCCTTTTTCTCTTTGGAGCCCTTGGGGCAACTGCCGGTTGTCTTGGCATCCCTGTCATCTTCGCATATTTCTGCATAAGACCTCGAATGGCCTTGCTTCCCCTGAGCATCAGCCTTGCTCGTTTCCGAACTTCGGGCTCTGGCGCTGCCGGCCCTTCTCGTTTCCTCCTTGGAGGGCGCTGCCTCGGAGGTGGAGGTTTTGGCCTCAGATCCTCGTAGATGTTTGACCTCGCTGGGTCTCTCAAAACATCTCCAAGGTCGACCATTTCGTCTCGCACCTCCTCTGTAAGGGCTGACTCCTCACGTGTGGCCAGTTGGAGGTTCTCCTCTGCCAAGAGGAGCAGGCGTCCGCGCCATGAAGCGAAATAGCGCTTGCCTCGCTCTTTGGTGATGATTGTGGATGGGCCACGCCAGAGTCCTCCTGGTCGGTACCTCCCTTTTGTCGTGGACGGCACCCAGAAGTACAATGAAGTACACACGTGTTCCTGGCAAGAACGGCCCTTCGGATGTTTGGGGCTTTCTCAACACGGCGCGCCGCACCTTATCCCTCACATCCTGCTGCACCAGCGCCACCTTTGCAGTGATCCTCATTTTGTGAGCTCGGCTCACCTCGGACTCAATGGACAGTCCCTCTGCGAAGCTGGGTGCCGCATTCTCATCCAGAAGTGAGGGCCACCGGCACTCAAATCCAAATACCCGTTGGTGTGGGGTGTATCCATCCCGCGTGAGAGTGGATTTCTTCGCCATGCAAGCCAAGCTGCCGCCACCGCTTCTTGGAGGGCCGAGAAACCTTCGCACCCATGCTCGTCCACTATTGCTTGGACCATTGATCCAAGGATTCCTCCATGGCGTTCGCCAATACCGAGCTGCCAAGGTGCATGAGCTGATGTCACATCCGTTGGAATGGCCAGGTCTTCCATCAATTGGACCCAAGCCAACTCAAACTCTCCACCTTGGTCATGAGTCACGGCTTTGGGAGGGCCATAGACTGTGACCCACCTCTTCAGGAACTTCTTTGCCGTGTATTCACTGCGGCGAGTCTTGAGGAGATGGCAGTCATGTTTCAGTGTCCCAACGTCCACAATGCTCAGAGCTGGATATTTCTTGTCCCGGGCATCCAGCAGATACTTCACATCCACGTGCACATGCAAGTTGAACCCATACGGGCGGATGCTGCCCGCCGCTGCACGTGGGTGTTTTGGTGGTTGACGCATGGCACACACGTCACACTTCCACGTTTTGGCAAACCGCAGGGCATCCTCATTTGCTCCTGACAGCTTGAGCATCCGCAGCAAAGTGCTGCGCGAAGGATGGCCCAACTGCCGGTGCGCGAAGATCACAGCCTTCTGCACCTCCTTGGGGACTGGATGCCTCTGCTCTTCTTCCAGTCCCTGTTCTTCAGCTTCATCCACCTCTGGGACTTTCTCTTCCTCAAGCTCTTTGATGCGCTCTTCTTCGTCCATTGCATCGATGCCATCAGCAACATCTGGCACCGTTTCTCCGGCATCCTCTACATAGGCCTTATTGGAGATCAGAAACTCCTCCGCGCCCATCAGGATGTTCTTGCAAAACTCGACAGGATAGCCACCTGCCCAGGCACTGAGTGAGTGCCACTTTCCATCTTCACCCTTGAAACTGCCTTCAATGGGGTGATGCTGGTGGTCTCGGCCACACTTCTTGTCCATATATTTGAGGACCTCTTTCTGGCCTGCAAGCCGGGTCCTTTTTCTCATCGGTATTTTGGTGATTGGATGTCGTAGGCCGTACCGGCACTGATCCATCACTTTGTGTTCCAAGCCCATGAAGGCCTCTTGAATCTCCTCTTGTTCCCACGCTTTGGATGGTGCCAGGTTTTCTCCTACTACTGCACCTCCCCGAGCTCTCTGATACTGCGCGACTCGGCGCACAAACGCCAGAAAGGTTCTGCGGCTCCTGCCGACGTTTCATCTGCAGGGCTCGGCGCTGCATGGGAGTCTTCTGATTCAAAGCCTGAAGAGGGCTCCAAGGGCCACACGGCCAGGCATGGCCAGGCCAAGACAATGAGGTCCGGCGCAGCCGCCTCAATGTAGTTCATGGCTTTGTCCTGGACATCTGGGAAACGCAAATCCCAACCGCTTTTCAAGCGTCACCGGCTCCAAGAACTCCCAGCCACGCGAACTCGCGACTTGGGAAATCATGCATGACCATGTGAACTCTTCCAGAATTTTCCAAGGAAGTTTCTTTGGCCTTGGGACCTTCTCCTTCTTCGTCCGCTGGGCCATCAGTACCTCATTGCGTGCTGCATCTGCGATCTGCTTATGGTCGCAGCCAGCAGTCGTCGTCGCTGACCTTTGTTCAGGGTTTCTTCATCTCCAGCATTGTCCGCTGTCAGCGCCGTATGTCACTCCATGTACTCATCTTCAGTCTCGGACGAGCTTGTCTCGCTCAGTTCCACCTCATGAGAAGTCTCTGACACAGAGTCACTGATTGAACCCAGATTGGATTCCTCATCGCTTTGTGGCGCGGCCACGCGGAAACAGTCATTGGGGAGTTGCGGCTTCACAACATCCCACAGTGCCATTATTGCTTCATTTTCCATTCCTTCTTGCCATCTGGCGAGATCCTGAGCCTCAACCTCACTCCCTCTCCAGCTTCGGACTGCACCTTCGGTGCCTCTGAGTCTGTGGACTCTCCCAAAGCTTCCGCCACCAAGGCCATGGAGTATGGGTCTCGGATCAGGGTATCTTTCAGCTTGCGCAATTCCGGGGTGTCCATGCTGACGGCTTTCGATTGCCAAGCAGGGAAATCACAGGGTGTCTCGTTGGTTTCCAAGTGGTTCCTTCACCGATCTGCATGGTGCCGTCCGAAAAGTTCAGCACCACACCCCATCGCTTCATCTCCGATGGTCCAACCAATGCAGGACAGTGGGCCATGCGGTCATCATCACGAGTCCGCCGCACGACGGCCAATCTCAGGTAGGACAACGGTCCTTCCATCCCGAGCTGCACTGGATATACCACCGCTTCAGTGCTCAGCACCGGCTTGCCTGCACCAAACCTGAAGATCTCCTCATGCTGCACTGTCTCTTAGTGCAGGTCCTTGTCATCCAACATCTGTTGGAATCTGTTATGCCACTCCTCACCCGCCACTGCGGTTCTGCACCCCGTGTCCAGGATGATATCATCAGAGTTGATGACATAGGTGGCATGAACATCTTCATTCACCTGGTGCGTCTCGGCTGCCAGCGCTCCATGTTCACGGCTGTAATACAGCACTTTCTTTAAGCCGCAACCTCACAGCTCTTGTTCCTTGGTGCTTAAGTCACTAGCCTCTGATGGCTTGCATCTCCCTTTCCGATCCAGAGAGGCATCGTACAGATGCCATCGGAACTCTTTCAACTTCTTCTTTCGGACGGGTTCCGGCATCTGGTTCTCAGACTTTGCGGGAGGGGGATCATTTGTTCCACGAGCACTGGACGCAGCCGTGCTTGGGCGAGGCGCTGCCTTCGCGGTATATCCTCCACGTCGATCACCAGATCTCTTCACCATCTCTCTGTCGTAGTCATGGTGAAAGTGCTTCATTTCCTCTTCTTCCTGCTCCGGCTTGAGGGCGTTATACAGGTGTTTCTTTTCTTGCTTGTCCAGATACGGCAGCATGGTGAGTATCTCCTGTGCTCCAGCATCGGTGCTCTTGAAGGATTGAACCCTTTCGTGGGCGCGCTGCACCTTCTCGCGTCGCTTTTTCTCTGCAGCTTCTTCTTCTCGGGTGATGCGACGCTCTTTCTTCTCAATCTTCTTTAGTGCGTCCTCATCTTCAGTGATGGTTGCCATTAAGCTCGCAACACCTTCTTCAAATCCACCTTATACTTGGTGGCCGGCGGCGCTGCCGCGGCTTTGGCGCGTGGCTCAGACGCCTTGCTGTATATGGCCGGCTCGGCCTCACTTTCGCTTGACTCTTCAGGAGACGTGAGAAGTGCATCGGATGCACTGGAGTACTCCCCAACCATGTCCCAGCCATTCACGAACGTCCAGGTGACTCGTGAAACACGGGGGTTCCTTGTCATCATTGGCAGGGGTACTGGAGACTGCTCCAGTGAAGTTGGCTCCTGTCCCTGAAGGGTTTGTCCCTCCACTGGCACCACTGTTCTGGGGCACTGCGGATCGGAATGCCAGTGGCCGATCTGTCCACATGCTGCACAACGGGACTTCTTCTTACGCTCATTGGGATCGCGCCACTCTTTGCGCTGCTTCCCTTTTCCACCGCCTTTCGAGGAGGATGGGCCATCTGAGTAGCCCCGGGCCTTCTTCTTCCCGGCAGCTCTTGACTTCGCAGACCATCCGGCCGCAAAAGCCTCCTTCAGCTCCCAGGTAGTGCCTGTCTCATCTTCCTCATCATATTGATCATAGCGATCATCCTCCTCCTCTTCGTCGTAGTACTCCCCCTCATCACCCTCATCCTGCTCATCATCGTTGGCCATCAGAGCTTCTTGCTCTAGGTCTTCCTCATCGACCTCATCCGGGTCTTCTTCCTCGTCCGCGTTCTCGGCCAGATGAGTGTGCCTGGATGGGCGATATGGGCTACGGCGGTCTGTCCTCTTCGCATACTGCTGGCTCGGCCGCTTTGCGAAGGGCTTTTTGTATCCGGAGCTGCCGGTTGCAGTCCTCGGCTTTGGAGACTGTTGCTTCTCCTGAACGTGGATGTCTGAGCATCTGAAGCGCAGCACCTTTTCTATGCGTTTGCTCACATATTTGCCACCTGCGCTGAAGAACACATCGTAGCGTTCACGCCGTGTCAATGCTGCTCTGCCCAGCATCCTCTGTGCAAAAGCACGGTCTGAAATGACCGTACCTTCGTCTTCTTTCAAGTACTCTTCGCGCAACCTGCGAAGGTTGGCGATGTACGCCGCGATGCATTGTGCCAGGAGTACGGCGATAAGAGAGATACGCTTCCTGTTTCTGCTCAAATCGCTCGTCTGCACGGGAACCAAAGGCGTCTTCTAGAAGACGGAGAACTCTCTGAAGCCCTCTCTCGCCTTGGATCTCCGAGATCTCGTGGCGAGCTTCGCCTTCGCAGCTGATGTAAATCAGGAGAGCCATTTCATAGTCGTCAAGCCGGTACAACGCTCTTTGCGCGTCCAGCATCTTTTTCCAGTCACGGTACTTGTCCCTGTTGCCGCGGAACGGCTCTATCTTGACTTGGCTGATAGCCGGCTTCGAGCGCTCCGGCTGTTGCTTCTTGGCAGCATTCTGCAGCATCTCCTGCAGCTCAAGTGTCTTTACCGTGGATGCTTCAGAACCTTGTCCTCCTCGGTGGCGGGACCCTCCCGATCTGGCGCTGCCAGGCTGGGAGCGGCGTGACCGATGTGACCGGGCGCTGCCGGCTGTCGATCCTCGGACTGACGGGTCTGGGGTCTGTTGCTCCGACTCCCCAGACTCTTCTTCATAGCTATATGTATAGCTGCTGTCATCAGGTCCATCGCCTCCATCACCACCGCCACCGCTCGGCGGCCCAGCCTTGCTCTTCTTGGCTGGATTCTTCTTCTCATCCTCCCTTGGAGGTCCTCTCCTCGATCGGTCTTCGTCCTTCCTTCTGTCTCGGCCTCCATCAGCATCTCGGTTTCCGCGACCTTCATCTCGCCGACCGCGATCGTCACCACGGCCTTCACGGCGCTCATCTCTGTCACGGTCTCCGCTGCGGCGCTCCGACCTTCGGGAAGGCTCCTCTCTTGGAGGTGATGGCCCTTTCTCTTCCTTAGTGCGCGACTCCTGCTTCGGAGGAGGTGGAGGTGGACCCATTGGCTGCCGTGGCAACGGCAACTTCCTGGGCTTTCTCTTGGGCGACTCCTCTTCCCTTTTGACTGGTCCTTCAGCAGGCTCTGGAGGTCGTTCTGATCCCTTGGATCTCTTGCCAGACTCATCGGGATCTTCCACCATAGAGTGAACTTCCCGGGTCCTTCCTGGGGGTGATGATTCACAATCACCCCAGCTGTGTCCATTCCAGTAGGAGTACCTGCCGTCATCGGTTGGGTACCATCCGGTCCTTGAGGGCTTCGAGGACAATGGCACTCGTCCATAGGATTGGCCTCCCCAGTCGTAACTCTGGGAACCATAGCTCTGAGAGCCTTGCCAATCCTGCCAACCCCACCAACCATCGTCCCAACTTCCATCCCAGCTTCGGCTTGGCCAGTTGGAACCCGTGGTGGCATGGCTGCTGTGGCCCGACGAGCGGGATCCATCATCTCTCTTCCCCTTTCCTTTCTTTCCGCCCTTCTTGCCTTTGCCTCGGCCTTTGCTTCCCTCGCGGCTGCCCTTGTTCCCATCACGGGATTTGCGCCTGCCGCGGTTACGGCCACCTTCGTGGGCTCGTCGGGAGTCCTTTTGCCTCGGCTCTCGGACACTTGGGCTTCTTTGCAACGCCTGTTGGCGCTCTCTCCTCTTCTTTTTTCTATCTTCGCGCTCTTGTCGTGCATCTTCTCGGCTATCTGATGTCCTATGGCGGGACCTTCTCTTTCGTCGGTCCCCATGCTCTGCATCACCGGCATTGGGAACCGCAGCAGCTTCATCTTTCTTGTCCGGCTCTGCCGTACCAAGTTGCTCCGGCGCTGCCGGGCGTCCTGGCTCTGCCAGTCGAGCGGGCTCAGCCGTCTCCACCTTCACTTTGTCTTCGTGATCGTCGGAGCTATAGTCAGCTCCTGATGCGCTCTCAGTAGCGCTATCCGGCACAGCCGGTAATCCAGGAGTCTCAGCTCCTTCGGGTGGTTCAACCACCGAGCCCCTTTCCACCTACTGCACTGTTCGATTGCTCGGCTTGATGCGAGAGAGGACGGGTTTGATTTGGGCGTTCATTTTCACACAAGTCAAAATAGGTAATAGATGGTAATAGCTGCGGAGAATGCAAGGTAGCTTCCCTTCCAGGGATAGATTGGGCTCAGTTAGAAAAAGTAAGTTTGAATCACAAGGGCACAGCCTGGGCAGCAGCCCTTTTTCACGTCGCAAATCGTTTGGGCCAAACTGCGGTAAAAACACTACATCTATACAAGTGCACATGCAGCTACAAGACCCTATACTACGTTAACCAGCTAGCAGCGTTACTCACAATAGCAACCATGGACTTATAATGGCAGCAACCAGCAACAACATTCAACCCTGAAGAGTCAAGTATTGTTTCTTAAAGCAATACTACCGTCCTAAACCCCAAACCTATCTTTCTTTATCGGTACGTAAACGATATAACATACTGGATCAAAGAAACAGTACTTGACTCTTCAGGGTTGAATGTTGTTGCTGGTTGCTGCCATTATAAGTCCATGGTTGCTATTACCATCTATTACCCTATTTTGACTTGTGTGAAAATGAACGCCCAAATCAAACCCGTCCCCTCTCGTGTCAAGCCGATACTTCTCGCGATATGAAATCTCACTTTGAGCGCTCACGTTGCCCTTGATTCATATTCCGACACAGCCTAGAACCAGGGTATGTTGTTTTCGCACAGGGCCCCCAGTATCAACCCTAAGGGCACGTCCAGTTCATGCATCAAGAATTTGTCTAACGACTTCAAGGCTCCCACCACTTGCAACCATCTCCAACGAAACAAGCACTTCCCATAAAAAAAACAAACTTAAGTGTAAAGTAAGGAGTGTGAAATGCGAAGTGGAGAGGTCCGAGTGTAGAGTGCAGAGTGCGCAGTGTGGAGTGTGGAGTGTAGTGGAGTGTGATGTGTAGACTGTACTGTAGATGAGCGTAGAGTTGAAGTGTAGCATTTAGAATGTAGAGTGTGAAGAGGGTAGAGTGAAGAATCTCGAGTGCAGTGTAGATTGTGGAGTGTAGAGTCCGTCTGCCACAAAAAATGATATTCTACCCAGGAGGGAACTTCACCAAGTACTGCGCCCCAGGAAAATGACACTCTTACCATGGTCTGTGCCGGCCAGTACATTTGCGCTTTGTAACACACAACACTATTGCAATTTGCAAAAAACACATCACACCACATGTCTGAAGCACTGCCCCGGCCACGAAAAAAAATGGACATCTCTGAGGTGCTGCGCTGCCACAAGAAATGAAAGTCATCTGACAAAGACCTTTCGAAAGTACTGCTCCTGTCACACAAAAAAAAATCGACATGTGGAATGTCACGACTTGCCACGCCTGCCACACAAAACTACATGTCAGGTGCTTCAAAGCCTTCAAACATGACAGTTTTTGCAATGTTAGCTATAGGCACGGCCAGATAATCCGCATCGCGAACGGTTGCGCACGGTGGCAAACGGTCGCAGCCGGGAAAGCCACTTCCAGCGAACACACCTCCACCCGCACACCCCAAAGATAAACGAGAACCCTTCGCTGCGCAGTCGGGATCATTCGGGAAAAACCATGTATTTTGTACTATCGATCTGATGTACTTGGGGGTTCATCCGGAAGTTCTTTTTAGGATCCACTGCTTGTGGGCGAGGATTTGACAGATCCACAGCATCCAATCACCGGCTTCACCCAAGCGCAAATGCTACAGTGTGAAACCCTGGAAATGAATGCCCTTCAATGGTCAATGTCATCCAAGTTTTTGGTCAGCGACGGTATTGCTAGCCAATACTGTTGGCAGTTTCAATGAATTTACCCTTACAGCATCAATCGTTCAAACACATTATTTCCACATTTATCCGATCTGTGTTTTCTTCATTTTGATCCCCACAAGAAACTGCGTGAGATAACCCAATGATTTTTCTGAGATGACACGATCGAGTCCTGATCTAACTTGTGAGTCCGTGTGAGTCCTGTGGTGACATCGAGTTCT